>JAVXUP010000582.1:0-409031 GCA_033070095.1 Escallonia herrerae
TGAAGTTTGATTGCAGTCGCGGCCTCTCGATTTGGGGGCGTGACAGGTGGGGACATTTTGGAGCGACTGAGGTTTTTGGTCGAATGAAACCACTTTGCTTTGAATGAAAATTGTGTTGATTTGAGGAAGAATGAGGACTAGAATTTTTGGACGAATGAAAGAGTTTATTGGACAAATGGAAAAGTTTTTGGTCGAAGGAAAAATCAAGATTTTGGGAAAGGAAATTTCACAGCTGAAGGATCCAGTCGAATGAAAACACCTTTTGGCTTCGAATGAAAGTATAATTTTGAGTTCATATAAATAGTCTTTTATTTCTTTCCAGTCCTTTTGTTCTGTCCCTTTTTCCTTTGCGACAGAGAGAGAGAAAAGAAGGCTTGGGAAGCTACTTTGGTACTAAGGTGGTGCCTTGAGGTTATTCTTGTCCAAAAGTTTGGTTTAGGTAAGGGTTTATACGTTTTTGCTGTGGAAAGAGTATCTTTCAAAATTCGAAAGCTCATGCTTCTTCAATTATGTTCATCTTTATTTGTTTACATTTGGTTTGCTCCACTTTTGCCTTCATTTAGAAATTGTTTACCCTTCCCCATTTGAGCCCTAACGAGCACACCTTTGAAACCTGTCCATTTGTGACTGTCAATTTAAGATTGAAATTGACTATGTTGAACAACTCTCAAAATTTGAGAGGGTCTTTTGGACACATGTTTGTTATGCTAGCGAGCAATAAACTCCTAGTGCGTTACCGGTAGCACACGTTTTATATTTGTACATTTGGTTCAACTTTTGGATCTTATGACCAACATAGTCTTTGTATGTTTGTAACGTACCCAACATAGAATAGCCATGTGTATGGGTTGAATGCTTAACTTTGCTGCTTCCATGTTTGATAGTAACACATGGTTGCTCTTGTTATCTCATAATTTGCTACCTTACTAGGCTATTCAAGCTCACCCCTTTTCTCTTCTACTTTGCCTTTGCCACATGTGAAGGAAGTGACGAATGAATGTTATGGCAACAAGGGAGTTTTAAGACTTTTGCTTAGTGTCGTAAACATTGTGTATTTAACTCTAACAACCCTACCCGGATAGGGGTCATTTGATTGAAATGAACCGCTATATATTGTTTAACCGCTGCATATAAAAAAATTTTGTAAGGGGATATTTTGGGAATGGATTGTAATAAACGTTTGATATATGTATATAGAGATATTTTTATTTCAAAGGTTTTTAATTGCTCTGTTTTTACCGTTACTTTGGGAACCATAGCGGTATATTAATGAAGTTTTATTGCAGTCATGGCCTCTCGTTTTGGGGGCGTGACAGGGTTGGTATCAGTGCTTAGGTTTGTGATTATGTAGACTCGGGTGAGCCTAAGTTTAAAGCGTCGCTAACTAATTGTACGATTAGATTGGTGTGTTTTACAGCCAAAGTTTTTTTTTTTTAACTATGTATCCTTGTATATTTGTAGGCTTATATTGTTTTATTTGGTGTGTTAGGATTGTTATGCCTCCGAGACATACTAGTCGTAAGACCAACGATCCTCACGAACCACCCATGAATGATGGAGTTGCTGAGGCCATTGTACAAGGATTTCAGAACTTGGCGAACCTAATAGCCGGTGGATATAGGATGCCGTTGAATCAAATCACAACAATAGGCAGAATAATGATGTTAGAACTAGAGATGCGGAGAAATTGAAAAAGTTGGTTCCCGCCTTTAAAGGGGAACCCAATTTAGAGAAAGCTAAAGCGTGGGTGAACAAAAAGGAGAAGGTGTTTGACCTATGGGGCAGCAGCGCTGAACAAAAGGTGGCATACGCTGTTTCATGCTAGAGGATGAAGCTAACTAATGGTGGAAAATGGTCAAGTGCATGTAGAGAATCAGTGCAAATCGTCCCATGACTTGGGAACGATTTAAAGATATTTTCTTCGAGAAGTATTTTTCTCAGAATATAAGAGATCAGAAGGAGGAAGAATTCTTAAAGCTTGTACAGAATGATATGACAGTTGCACAATATAAAGTAAAGTTCACCTCACTGTAAAGATATGCCCCGCATTTGATTGACACGAGAATCGTAAAGCGAGAAGGTTTGAGAAAGGATTAAAACCCAGCATTAAGAACATGTTGCTGGCTCTAAAGTTCTGACTTATGCCAAGGTCCTTGAATGAGTCGAAATTTTGGAGGTAGATTATAACGATTTTCTGAATGAACAGGAGGAACAAAGGCATAGGAGGGGGCTGTGCAGAACCTTTAGACGAGAACAAGGGTGGTGGTTAGAATAAGAAGAAAGCAATTTCACGAGAAGACATGCAATCAACTCAAAGGGTTATGAAGATTTACGATATTTGCTGTAAGAATCAAGGAGATAAGCCTTGCCATCGTCTGACAAACTCTTGCTTCAACTATGGGAAGGTGGGGCATTATGCTATGGGATGCTCATATCCAAAGAAAGAGAGACCGGGGGAGAAGACTTACAACACTTAGGCTCAGAGTGGAGCCAAGCCGTCCGCAAGAGATTAGAGGCTGAGAGTACAAGGCCTTGCTTATGCTTTGATTACCAAAGATGCCACAGCCTCCAACGACGTAGTGGCAAGTACAGTCCAAATCGGTTCTTACTCATTTCATACATTATTTTACCCTAGATCCATGCATTCGTTTATATCCTCTTCCTTTGTGTGTGAGTTGGGTTTTGACCCATAACCTTTAGAATTTGATTTGATGATTGATATTTTGGTAGGAAAACCAATATTAGTATCTAAAGAATACAAGCCTTGTCTAGTGATCATTGAGGGTAGAGAGTTTACCTGCCGACTTATAGCTATAGATATTCGGGATTTTGATGTCATTTTCGATATCGATTGGTTGTCTTCTTATTATGCTTCATTGGATTGCTATGCCAAAGAAGTACATTTCCAAATTCCCGGTCAATCTAAGATCAAGTTTAAGGGTTCTACTCTCATTACTTCTTCTTGCCTTATTTCTAACTTATGAGCTAGACATTTGCTTCTGAAGGGGTGTCAGGGATATTTGGCTCACATTGTGGATATTCGTATGGCTGTTCCGAACTTGTTAGATATTCCCGTCGTTAGTGAATTTTCAGACATGTTTTTGGAAGAACTCATCGGTCTTCCTCCGAACCGTGAAATCGAGTTTGTTGTAGATCGTATACTAGGAGCTGCTCAAAATTTGAAGGTTCCCTACCATAGGGAATTGGCTGAGCTCAAGGAACTTAAAATACAACTCCATGAATTGCTTAAGAAAGCTTCATTCGGCCAAGTGTTTCTCCTTGGGGTGCTCCCGTTTTGTTTATAAAGAAAAAGGACAAAACGATGAGATTGTGCATTGACTATAGGGAGTTGAACCGTATCATAAGTACCACTTACCACGGATTGACGACTTGTTTAACCAACTTCAAGGTGCTGAATATTTCTCCAAAATTGACTTGAGGTCAGGTTATCACCAATTGAAGATTATAAGGGAAGATATATCCAAGACTGCTTTCCATACAAGATACGAACAATATGAATTTGTAGTAATGCCGTTTGGGTTGACTAATGCACCTGCAACATTTATGGACTTAATGAATCGAGTATTCAAGCAATACTTAGACCAATTCGTCATAGTCTTTATTGATGACATACTGACTTACTCCAAAAACAAGGAAGAACATGAAGAACATTTACGTGTGGTGCTACAGATTTTGAGGGAAGAGAAGCTTTATGCCAAGTTCGATAAACGTGAGTTTTGGCTTGAGAAAGTTGTGTTTTTAGGGCATATAATGTCTAAAGATGGAATCTCAGTGAATCCTTCTAAGGTAGAGGCAGTGTGGAATTAGGAAAAACCAAGAATAGTCGAAGAAGTTCGTAGTTTCCTTGGTTTTGCTGGCTATTATCGCAGGTTTATAGAGGGATTTTCAAAGCTTGTTGTCCCGATAACTCGATTGACTCAGAAAAGGGTTAAGTTCGAGTGGTCTGAGGAGTGTGATCGCAGTTTTATGAAGTTAAAGAAAAGACTAGTTTCAGCTCCAGTTCTTTTCCTGCCTTCGGGGACTGGAGGATTGGTAGTATATAGTGATGCTTCATAAAAAGGTCTGGGATGTGTATTAATGCAGCATGGGGGAGTTATTGCTTACGGCTCGCAGCAGCTCAAAACATATGAATTGAACTACCCAACACATGACTTGGAGTTAGCTACTGTGGTTTTTGCCTTGAAATTTTGGAAGCACTATCTCTATGGTGAGACGTGTGAGATATACACAGATCACAAGAGCCTTAAGTTTTTATTCACGTAGAAGGAGTTGAATATACAACAACGTCGATGGTTAGAATTGCATAAGGACTATGACTGCAAGATTTTGTATCACCCAGGGAAGGCCAATGTGGAGGCCGATGCTCTGGGTCGAAAGAATACAGGTACATGTGCAGCTCTTTTAACTTGAAGTAAGGAAATTCTTATGGATCTTGAAATTTGGGTGTGGATGTTTCGGTTTTCAGGTCGGGGAACTATTTTGGTAATTTAATGGCGCAACATGCCTTGATCAAAATAATTAATCAAGATCAGGCTGTGGATTCAAAATTAATTAAGATCAGAGAACAAGTTGGAGCGGGTCAACAGCCAAAGTTCAGGATTGATACCGAGGGGACTTTACGTTTTGGAAACAGATTATGCGTTCCTTCTGATCTAAGGTTAAAGGAGGAAACAATGCATGACACACATAGTTCCGGCTTCACAATTTATCCAGGTAGCACTAAGATGTATCGGGATTTACGAGACGTGTTTTCGTGGAACAATATGAAAAAAGAGATAGCAGATTTTGTCGCTCGATGTCTTATTTGTCAGCAAGTTAAAGCGAAACATCAACGGCCTGCTGGACCATTACAACTACTTACCATCCCTCAGTGGAAGTGGGAACATATTGCTATGGACTTTGTGTCTGGTTTGCCTAGGACAAGGCAATGTCATGATTTAGTTTAGGTAATAATTGATCGTTTGACTAAATCAGCGCATTTTTTCCCAGTTAAAGTTACCTATAGCTTGGAGAGATTGGCCAAACTCTATGTTCAGGAGATTGTTCGACTTTATGGTGTGCCCTTTTCAATAGTTTCAGATAGGGATGCATGTTTTACGCAAGGTTCTGGTGCGGGTTGCAAAATGCCCTGGGTACTTGACTTGAACTTAGTACAACTTATCACCCTCAAAGTGATGGACAGTCAGAGAGGGCTATTCAAATTCTTGAGGATATGCTTAGCGCTTGCTCACTAAATTTTAAAGATAGTTGGGGCAAACAATTGCCGCTCTTGGAGTTCGCATATAACAACGGCTTCCAGGCTAGTATCGGTATGGCACCGTTTGAAGCCCTGTCTGGGCGGAGATACAGAACCCCAATTGCTAGTATGCGGTTTGAGAGGAGAAACTTTTGGCTACCTTAGGGCCAGAGATAATACAAGCTACGTCTGATAAAATTCGTTTGATTAAGTATAGTTCACTAGCTGCTCAGAATCGTCAGAAGAGTTATGCTGCTAATAGAAGACGATAGTTAGAGTTTGAAATAAGCGATCATATATTTCTTAAAGTGTCACCTTGGAAAGGAGTAATGCGTTTTGGAAAGAAGGGCAAGCTTAGCCCTAGATTTATTAGACCATTCGAAAACTTGCAGAGGGTTGGACCGATAGCTTACCAGGTTGCGTTACCTCCCAGTTTGTTACAAGTACATGATGTTTTTAATGTGTTGACATTGAGGAAATACGTATCAAATCCTTTGCATGTCATTCATTTCAAACCTGTGGAGATTTAAGGGGACATATCATACAAAGAGCACCCAGTGGAAATTTTAGACCAAAAGATCAAATTCTGCGCACAAAAGATGCTTTGGCGTAACCATTCAGTATAAGAATGTTCATACCCTATTCTGGTCGCACCCCAAGACCCGCCAAGGGACCCACTTTGCACGACACATCACCCAGTCAGCGGTCAACTTTTCAACGCTCGAGGGCCGGTCAAAGCAACGCATGCTCAAGTCACGTGAACCATTCGTGAAGCGACTTCGGCGTGCCTTCCACCCCAAGGGGTCGGCCACCCCAAGGGGTCGGCCTCCCCCAAGGGTCGGCCTCCCTTGGGGGTCGGCCACCCCAAGGGGTCGGCCACCCCAAGGGGTCGGCCACCCTCGGGGGTCGGCCACCCCAAGGGGTCGGCCACCCTCGGGGGGTCGGCCTCCATCTAGGGTCGGCCTCCCCCAAGGGGTCGGCCACCCTGGGGGGTCGGCCACCCCGAGGGGTCGGCCTCCCTCTAGGGTCGGCCTCCCCCAAGGGGTCGGCCACCCTCTGGGGGTCGGCCTCCCTCTAGGCTCGGCCTCCCCCAAGCGTCGGCCTCCCTTGGGGGTCGGCCACCCCATGGGGGTCGGCCACCTGCCTTGAACACCGACGCCGTCACCTTTGACCCCACCCCATTGTCACGACGACCGTCGCTCGCGGCCGCACTCCGCCATAGTCGCGACAACCGTCGCTCTCGGCCGTGCCCCTTCGTCGCGATGACCGTCGCCCGTAGTCTCGATGACCGTCACTTGTGGCCGCTCTGTCGCCATGACAACCGTCGCTCACGGTCGCGCGCCATCCACGCAACGACCCTCGTCGCTCGGAGATCACTCTGCGACCCTCGTCGCCCGCACTCAACCGCGCCCCATGCGCTGCAATCATGTTATATGCTTACGGGATAGGCTACTCCTCCAGGACACTATCTCCGCCAGGGTGCCTGCGTGACTGGCCTACGTGCTCTGGCACTGGGGGCTCGCGTCGGCACCCCTAAGGACTATGACCCCCGGGTCACTCGGAGACGGGAGCAGGTCTTCGGAAGGGCATCTTGCCTAGTCCACCTGGCAGCTGGGCGTCGGGTCTTCCCCGCCGCTGCCAGACCTGTGGGATTCAGTAAGGGCTTGGACTGGAGGCTGGGGCAACGGGCTACTCTGACCATGCTACCGCGGCATGATCAGTCTCCTCAGACAGGCAGAGAGATGTTGCAAGGGCAGGGCAGCACGAACTTAGGAACCGGCAGTCCAACGAAGGGTCAGTGCGTTGGCCCCCTGGTGACGTGTCGTTCCCAGGGGGCGACACATGTCAACTTATGACACATGCACATTTTTGCCTATAAATAGTGGACTTTGGAGCTTTTTCAAGGATCTTATTCTCATTTTGGACTTTTCACTTTCTCTCTCTAAAGGAAACATTCTCTCTGGAATTCTAGTGAGAGTAATACTACTTGAACTCCTTCTACGGACCCTGGACGCCTACCCTCATTACGGACTGCTTCTGTCGGTCCTGTTATCGTCACCTTGCCTGCGAAGCACTGCCTCGCCTCAGGACCTGTCTGGGGAGCCTTGTTCTCATCCTTGGCTTATTCTTGTCTTGAACTTGTTTATACTGTTTCGTTATTCTTGGAGAGATCAAGCTAATATTTAGGTCTTGCTAGTCATTCTCGTATATGTTCTACAAGATTTCAAATCTTGCTCGATATGCTATTCTCGTTTCTTTTGAAGGCAAGTGTGAGCAGATAGTTGTATGTGATACTCAATATGTTAAATTATTCTTAAGTACATAGATATCGTTTGTTCAAGTGACTTGCATTTTTATACTAACCATTCATAATATAATCAGTTCATGTTTGGACTTAAAAGCACCGGATACCCTACTGAGCCGTTAGGCTGACCCATTCCCTATACTCTTTTTAGGTTTGGAGTCGGAATATCTGCCAGGGGACGAAGAGGAGTACCTGGTGAGGAGCAAGAGTATTATGCTGGGTGAGAAAATTTTTAGTTATTCTTCTTTTGTTTTGGAGTGTAGCACTTGTATAGGAGAGAGGTGATCTGTAATATGATTTTATGTTCAGTCTTTTCACTTATGGACGATTGTAACATTTAAGCCATGCTTCCGTTGTTCCTTTTGAGGTTGTTGTAAAGCTTCATTTATCCTTGAGGTATATATGTTAACTAGCTTGTTTAACGTTGTACTTCCTGCCGGGGGGTGTGACACAGGCAGTACAGAGCAATCACTTAGCAAAGACACAAAGGCGATGCTCACTAAAACTGTGGTTACATATGCATATGAACACTAGTTAGACCCTTAAGGTACTAACATCACCCGACAATAACAGACCATCCTTGTAACATCCCGGAATTTTCCAGAACGTTAGACAATCGATCGATCGATAACACTAAGACAATAACGTCCTTAACCTCAATAAATAATGCAACAAGCTGTCAGAACAACTATCCATAAATCAAACTATGCTCTCAATCAACTGTCATAATTGAAATACCAAGTCTAAGTCTAAGTCTAATAAAAATTAAACAATAATATTTACCCGCGCAGGGGTTCTAACGATCAGTATTAAACTTAAATTTAAATTCCTTAGCTAGCTCGGCTCTAATCTGTGCTGGCAACCTCAACCTAAAGCTGGCTGTCACCTGCGGAAAGGAAGTCAAAGGGGAGTGAACTTTTGAGAGCCCAGTAAGGTCGCACAAAGATTTAAAATCACAAAACAATTCGGACGGTTTTTCATATAGAGTCAAACAAAACTTTTTACGAGTATTTTCAAGCGTTTCGACGAATATGAACAAAACGAATGATTTTACATTCAAATCCAATAACATCTCTTTGAGGGATTTGTTTTTGACGAAACCACTACAATACGATATAAACATTGGGATGAGTATTTAACTCAATCCCTTAAATAATAATCAGTTGAAAACACTTCGGATATAATAAAGCAAGAATGAATAATATTCAAAACATTTCAAGTGCAATAAAACATAAACCGGAATCGTTGGACATGAGCAGTACAGAAGCAAAGCCACCCCGGCAGTGCTCGATCGCTTTACATATGCATATGTAACACTGACTAATCCATCTAGGTACTAGTTAAACCCATCCAACAGACCATCCTTATAACGCCAACAATATAGACCATCCTTATGGCTCCCAAGTTACTAACTCATGTCAACATTGAGAAGGATTAAACTACAATTGAAAATGCTTTTCGATTATCGAATTCAATAAACAGATGAGCATGAAAAGAGATAAGTACAACTCAAAATATGTATTTTATGATGGTCAGATCAATAAACATATGAGCATGAAACATGAATTCCAAACGATCGCTATCAGGCTCAAATTAGGGTTTCATGGACAGTTTCAAAAACATCTTTTATACCAAACATAAAATTGAATCAATGTAGTTTGTAAGACTATTCTATAAGCATTTGAAAAACAGAGTAACGAAATAGGGTTCGGACAGAAAATCCTTACATCTGTCCAAGCTAAGCGATGCTAATAATCCTCGATCAATATTTTCTGAATAACTTATATTGGCAATCCACTTGTTAGAACATAATCTATATTAATATACTATAAACCTAGTATCAACTACCCAGACGACGCTCACTTCTAATCCTGAAATCGCGCAACTCAAACGGTTCCCTCACATGGCTAACGTAACCGAATGCCTCGTACGCTTCTTAATGGGTAACGACACTCTAGAATTTATAATAATTTACACTAAAACACCTTTTTAGCTTAAAACTTATTAAAAGTCAAAATATGAATTTTCTGAATTTTTGAATATTTTCAAATTTAAAATAATTTCCTTAAATTCAATAAAAATCCATAAATTGCCAAAATTACTTCCAGCTGTAAAATAAGTCCCATAATTTTTAGAATAAATTTAAAAAATATATAAAAATTATAGAATTTAAAATCAGAATTGAAAAGACACAAAAACTACTTCTTTATTTTTCATTTTTCCAAATTCAATGCGATACTGAAAATGATAACAAATTGATTCCAAAAATCACCAAATTTATACTGAGTCTTTATTATACTATATAAACACTACTCTAATTTTCCCCAGAATATTTTCAAGGTTTAAAGGCTCCAAAAGAATTTTTACAAATCTGAAATTACAAAAAATACTAAAATACTTGTGATTTCAGAAAATTATGAAACTTTGCCGTAAATTCTAATATGGCCGAACGTACTATACCATTAAATTTCGTATGCTAACGATCACCGTATAGTATTCAATGCTCATCGTGTCTAACGCTAACTAAATACCCGATCTGCGCTTCCCTTCTTTTTCCCTTCGGCGCTCTCTTAACTAATGCACTCACTGACCAACCATTTTTTTCACTGCCCAGAACACAGCTCACATCTGCAGCTGCCCACACCACTTCCTCAAACACATAAATTTTTCACCCACATTGCTCACATATATATATACACCTTAATAGCACATTCACCATTTTCACACATGCATACCAAAACAGCACAACAACAGTGTTGTTTCCCCCCATTTCACGTGCACAGCTTTTTCACAAGCATATACCACATATGCACTCACCATTCCACTCCACTCACACAGACATATACACACTCCTATACACAACTAATGCACACCCATTATTTACATTAAAGCACACACAACACTCACCAATCTATATAATAGCTAACCATTTTCACCTGGGTCTTCCATCTCTCTCTCTCTCTCTCTCTCTCTCTCTCGACACATTCATGCCCAGAAATGCACCTCTCGCCCACTGCCGTTTCCCTCTCTTTTATTTTCACCAACTCACTCACATATACTCACCTTAGAGCACAACACCCACTGTAAATTCCTACAGCCCATCCTATCTCTCATTCAGCAGTCCATGGCTGCCCAACTCCTCTCTTCCTCCTTCCTTGTCCCTCACCCACACACTACCCACATAAAACACAGGCTCACAATATTCACACACTAAGACACTCACACACACACACATACACTCATACAAATACCCAAACACACCCAAGCACACAGCCCTTCCCATTCTTACAGCCTACACAACCTGCACAAAATGTTCCCACACACACATCACATATGCACACACACACACACACAAACACACACACACCCAGTACACACGCACACAACAACCCATAATGCACACACTCTTGTGGCAGCTACCATGGCTGCCCCTTCACGCACATCACAAGCACAGCCATGGTAGCCCCTCTCACGGCTGCTCTCTCTCTCTATGTCTACCCATTTCTTTATCTATTTGCTTACTTTTCTTCTCTTTTTCTTTAACTCACCCAGACTCACAAATGCACACACCCACTTTGAATTAACCAGCTTACATTACTTACACCCACACAGCACCTCACATACACTCACAGTTCGCTCTCATTTTCAGGCACTCACACACACAACACTACAGCCCACACACACGAAATCACCTTACCACCCACATATTCCCATACATATTTACACACCCACTGATTTCATGTATACACAGCCATACCCACTTCAAAACACAACTCACACTCACCAATCCGTACCCATCTCCACATTTGTACACCCACTACATTCACATATACACTCACGGACATGCTGCAGACACATTTTCATACCCATGTGTTCCCACACATACGGCACACACACACCCATCACGCAACGCACGCAAACCACATGCAATACCCACTTCACGGCGGTTTGCGACTATCGCAGCCACCCTCACCATAACCACACTTTCACGGCAATGCCGGAGCAAATACCAATGGATGTTTCTCTTCTCTAAAGGCAGCCCCTCAAGGCTGCTACTACCCCAAACCCCACAGCAGATTCCCCTTATTCAATTTAATCCCATAAACCATTAAAGAACAAGAGAAACTAGGAAAAAGCTTACCGAAAAACAATTGCGATCGCCAGAAAGATCTTCCTCTTCAAGCCCCCTCATTCTGCCTCTCCATATCTCTCTGTCGTGTAACAGGAATGGGACGGAAGCTTGGCGGCTGTTCACTTAAAGTGTGTATATATTTTACAAACCCTAAATGGACAATCACAGAAAATCCCCTATACCTTCTTTCGTCACTCAAGATGTTACCCGAAACTTTTGTTGCAGCGAAATGGTCCAATAAATATCAACGATTATTTAGGTGTTAAGAAAATTATTAATAGGTTTATTACGCTACCTCGCTTCAATAATCGTCGCTAGAAGTTGCTATGTAAGTACGCCGATACTAAAAATGAATCGTCTCTATAAAAATATACGTCAGTACTAAGTTTTAAAATTATCGTCGCTAATTAGATTGTTAATATAAATTCTATGCTAACGATAAAATAAGAAATTATCGCTAAAGGCTTCTAAAAAAAAATCATTAACGCTAATTGTTACTAAGTAACTCGATAATATCACTCATCGTTAAACTATATCGTATAATTTCTAAAATTTGTCTTTTAAGATAGCCGTTAAAAATTCGATCACGCTAATCGACTCCAAATGTTGCTGATAAAATTTCTAATTAAATCCAAAAAGTATCGGGGTGTTACAATCCTTATATCACCCCTAATGCAGACCATCCTTATAACTCCTCGATACACTAACTCATGTCAATATGCAAAATGCAATAAGCGATATTACAATGAATAAATCGATACTCAATGAAAAATAATTACTGGGCATCGAATAAGATTTTCAATAAACTTGACAAGCTCAAGACAGGGTATTAAAGGCAAACGATATAATTGGTAACAATTATAACAGAGTTCAAATGAAACTAAATAAAAATTCAAAAAAAATATTTGCGGGAATAAATGGATGAAATTGTGTTTCGGATAGAAATCCCCTTACCTTTGTCCGAAGCTATGTTAAGCTAATCAACCTTAACCACAAATCCTTCGAATTAACCTAAATTGGGCAAATCATTTATCAAGATACGACCCACGCAATGATATTATAAATTCGGTATTAACTTCCTAAGCAATTTTGATCCTTATTCTTAAAATGAACTAACTAAAAGCTATTCACATATGGCAAATAGAGATTTTTCAAAAATAGATAACATATACGTTGTATATAAACTATGTGGATCGAAAAGGTCACTTACAAAATGCTACACATCTCCTCGATACCAGAATCATATGCGATGATTGCTTGCTACACTTAACCAAAAGAACTGCCAAGTCCCTTCCAAGCACCTCTTGAACGAGCCAATAGTATACGCGTCCGTCTCCACTCCTTCGAAAACTCACTTTTTTCCCTTAAATTCTTTTATTCTCCTTCTATCCGTATGCATCTGACTTCATTCGGCTTTTCTAACTCTCTTACTCGCTCTCTTAAACTCTACAAGACAACGACTAACACACCTCATCGTCTCGACAACTCGTTCTAGTACACCCTCTGTAATATCCTGAACTTTGGGAGGTGTTTAAAATAGTCATTCGTGACCCAAAAAATAAACGGGCGCTAATTTTGAGCAATGCTCGCGTATTACTACAGTATCAGAGCTTAAAATAATTTTGGGACAAAAATATAATTTTTGAATTATTTGGGGTTATTTGTAATTTTGGAAAAATATGGTGAATGTGAGGCATATGCTATTAAGTAGCCTCATTTTGATGACGAGTGGATGTTTGGAAGTGAAATGAGGGGTTAGTGTGATTTTAGGGTCAAAGCGTAATTTTCCTAAACCAGAGGGGTCAAAATATAATTTTAGAAACTTGAGGGGCCAAAATGCAAAATTTGAAACCTTGCAAAATGTCTCATAACCTGATGAAAACAGGCCATGCACGATTGCCACCTCCTACTTACTATAATCTGAGTCATGGTTGGGAATTATAAAGTATTTGTGATAAGATTATGAGAAGGGAATTATAAATAAAAAGTTTTGGGGTAGAAAATAGAAGAACTGAAGAACACGAAGAACATGCACTGTAGCAGCCGCAGGAAGGAGGGAAAACGAGAAGAAAAAAAGGAGGAAGAAAAAGGAGGGGAAGGAAAGAAAAGAAAAGAAAAGTGGAATCTGGACCCTAACGGGGTATGATCTTGAACCAAATTTGTGGAAATCGATTGAATTCATTTGAGTATATGTCACATATATGTCATGTATGTGTCTAATATATATATATATATATATATATATATATATATATATATATATATATTCGGTTGAATAATCTGATTAGGATGAAGAAATTATGGCGAAATCATGGACATAAGACCTAAAACAACAAAAAAAATGGAAAACAAAGTAAGGTTTTGAATTGGGTTGATTTCAGTGTGTGTGGGTGTGTGTTCTTCATCCTTGGAGATTTAATTCAAATTGTGGGTATTTAATTGGATGTAGTTGCATAAACCAAATCAAAATTAGAGCTTGAAAGTGTGGAAGGCAAGGGAAATTATGTGATGTAAGTGTGAGGAAAATGGAAATCCCTGTGAAATTTAAGAAAGAACAAGCCCTGGTACATAGCTGGTTCAGGGAAGAAGAGCACTTGTATGTGAGTTCAAGGTGTGATAGTGTGTGCTCGAATCTGAACAGTGACTTGTACCAGTCGCTAAAGCTGAAACCTTAATAAACAAGTTTTGATTTGAATTTTTAAAAATCTTTAGGGTCAGATTTAGCTAAAGTTAAAAAAAAAAAAGAGCCTAGCTATTTTTAGGAGACTTACATCGTGGAAAAGTTTTAAATTTTTTTGAGGTCAGGAAGAGGGTTAACCGTTACGGGAACTTTGAACTTTATAATAGAATTTAAAATATCAAACTAGCGCGGTTTTGAGCAAAATTTTTATGAGAACCCT
This sequence comes from Escallonia herrerae, assembly GCA_033070095.1. Lineage (NCBI taxonomy): Eukaryota > Viridiplantae > Streptophyta > Magnoliopsida > Escalloniales > Escalloniaceae > Escallonia > Escallonia herrerae. The sequence continues at coordinate 14,595 of JAVXUP010000582.1, forward strand.
AGGATGTTGAGAAGTTCCATTTTCCAAAAAATTTAGAGTAATTCCGAAGTCATTAGCTATTTTTGGCCGAACCGACTTTTAAGCGCTCAATCCAAACATCAGTTCGGGATTTTTAGGCAAAAATTTCTAAAATTCTTTTTAGGCCAGAAATGATAACATGATGCTTAAAATAGCGTTTTAAGATGTTTTTAGAATTTGTTTGGTGCTGGAAAACCCCCAGGGGTATTTTGGTCATTTGTCACCCCGAGGGGGTATTCTGGTAATTTATCCATAAAGGGAAATTTTCAGTAAAGTTACATACGGTAAGAATATTTTAGTGATTTGGCTTACAGATTTTGATGATTTAAGTGTAACGGGGGGTATTTTGGTAATTTGATCTAAGAAAGGTATTTTTGCATAAATTCACATATTTGAGGCTTATTTTAGTGATTCTACTTGTGGGAAGGCCGTTTAGTGATTTAAGTCCGAAAGGGGCTTTTTGGTCATTTTACACCTCTGGGGCATTCTGGTGATTTTACATATACTGTGAGGGAAGTTCATTTTGGGATCATGTGTGAGTCGATAATAAGTTATAATATTGTGATGTAGACTATGTTCTGATGATTTGATCATTGTATTTAGGATAAAGCTAAAGACTTCCGGTGAGGATAAGCTAGCTGCAGATTCAGGTAAGGGATTCTATTTGAACCCTGGGTAAGGACTTTTGTCCGTACCCTTATTTGATAACTCATACTTATAAGTATTCATTTGAATTACTTACGACTAATGTCGAACTCTGACGTATGCATTGATATCAGCATGTTCTTGTTCAGAAAATCCTAATATTGAACCTGGATCGAATATTTAGAAATCTTGTGATGCTCGCCTATTATTGCGTGTTGAGAAAATTTGACAATTGTTTGTATCTGTTCTTTCGGATTGTTGTGCTTAGATTTGATAGTTATTCGTAATTGTTTTTACTTTTTATTTGTGATTTTTCTTCTGAAAATTCTGATTTCTTCTTAAAATTTTGAATGCTGACTTATGTTAGTATGATTATTGTTATTGGAATACGAATTGATTTATGTGATTGAGCATATGTTGAAACTCATTGATATTGTTGATTTTTTCGTGTTGACCTGGGTTCTATTTTGTGGGAGGGCGTAATAAGGCTGGTTTGAATCCTTCAGAAAAAGCAGGCTAGTACCCAAGTGGACTAGTACTTTGGTACATCATGCATGTGTACACTTTTGACTTTGCCTGAGAGGCATTGTTGTAACGCCTGAAACCTGATGGTCCGAACATGTCCTTAAACCAAAACCCAAACACATCGATGACATAACTATTATAAAGGTAGAGTAGAGCATTTAAAATACCACAAACCAAACTTAACTCCAAATTACTTCAAAACTTTATTACAAGTCTCTCAAACTAAATATCTGAATCCAAAGGAATATAAATCAACAAACCAATATTTTGTCTAAAGAAATCATAAGCTCTATTCTCAACATCAGAAACCAGAGCGATTCCCACCACCACACTAATATCTTGTCCTTCGTGCTACTTTTGGCCTGGAAGGGGAAGGAAATGAAAAACAAAAGGGTGAGCACAAATTGCCCAGTAAAAGTTTGTTCCCAACCTATTCTGGTCGTACCCAAGGGCCCAATAAGGGTCCATTTCACGCGAACACGTCAACAAACAACAGTCATTTTTCAACGCTCACAACCGATCAAAGCATGCACGCTCAAGTCACGTGCACTTCTTACTTCTTCTTCATGACTTCGTCACCAAGAAACTCATCCTTGCGCGATGCCTCATGACGTCGCGACCATCGCATGTCGCACGTCGCCCGTTGACGCACCATGGCACTTGCCCAAGGAGGTTGGCCTTGGCCTCCCCCTTGGGGTCGGCCTCGGCCTCCCCTTGGGGTCGGCCTCGGCCTCCCCTTGGGGTCGGCCTTAGCCTTCCCCCAAGGGTTGGCCCTTGACTTCCATACTTAGCATTTTCACTTCTCTTCAAGGGACCATGCATCAACCTCGCGACGTCCGTCGTGCATGAACCTCGCGACGTTCGTCGTCCATCAACCTCGCGACGTCCGTCGTCCATCAACCTCGCGACGTCCGTCGTGCATGAACCTCGCGACGTCCGTCGTCCAACAACCTCGCGACGTCCGTCGTGCATGAACCTCGCGACGTCCGTCGTCCATCAACCTCGCGACGTCCGTCGCGCATGAACCTCGCGACGTCCCTCGTCCATCAACCTCGCGACGTCCGTCGTCCCTTAACCTCGCGACGTCCATCCTCCATCAACCTCGCGACGTCCGTCGCGCATGAACCTCGCGACGTCCGTCGTCCATCAACCTCGCGACGTCCGTCGTTCGCGACCGCGCATCGCTCCCGCGATGCCCGTCGCCCAAAGTCGCGCACTACCACCGAATGACCCGTCACAGACGACCGCATACCATCACTTCTAACTTTGTCATTACTACATGTTGCATTCGTCATCTTGTCATGACAGGTACACTCAGCTCAAATACCATCTTCGGGACACCCTACGCGTGCCCGTGCACCGTCTCCACGACATTCGTCGCCGCGCCCATGCGTCATTCTTATGACGTGTGCCTCGGCACCAAGTATATGCTTCGCGACCTTCGTCGCCGCGCCCAGGCACCATTCTCATCATGTGTGCCCCCGGCACCAACTATAGCTCCGCGACGTTCATCGCCGCGCCCGTGCGCCATCTTCATGATACGTGCCCCCGGCACCAAGTATAGCTCCGTGACGTTCGTCGCTGCGCCCGTGCGCCATTCTCATCATACGTGCCCTCGGCACCAAGTATAGCTCCACGACATTCATCGCCGCGCCCATGCGTCATTCTTATGACGTGTGCCTGGCACCAAGTATTGTTTCGCGACGTTCGTCGCCGCACCACTTTCATGACATGTGCTCCAGCACTGGGGGCTTGCGTTGGCACCCCTATGGACTATGACCCCCGGGTCACTCCGAGACGGGAGCAGGTCTTCGGAGGGCATCGCGCCTAGTCTACCTGGCAGTTGGGCGTCGGGTCTTCCCCACCACTACCAGGCCTGTGGGACTCTGCAAGGGCTTGGATTGGAGGCTAGATCAAGGGGTTTCTCTGGCCACACCGACGCTGTGGGAGCCAGTCTTTCCAGACAGACAGAGCGACGCTGTACGGGGCAGACCGGGTGAATATACGATTCGACAGTCCGCGGAGCACCGACAGCTGTGGACCCCTCGGTGACGTGTCACTCCCGGGGAGCGCCACGTGTCGCGTGATGACATCATCATCTCAACCTCTATAAATAGAGGTCTTGAGAATTCATTTAAGGGGGGGACATTTTCAGAACACTTTCACTTTCTCACTCTAGAATCCTAGAGAGAAAACATACAGGACCCTGACTTCAGACATAAGCATCAGACTGTGACTGTCGTCGTGTATTCACTCTGCGCCATCGCCCTTGCAGCACTGCCACCCTCAAGCTCTGTCTGGGAAGCCCTTGGTCTCTGCCCTTGCTCCGCCCTTGCTGTGTCTCACATCATCACACTTGGCATCGGAGTCGGACTGCATTCCTTGTGGCACCTCCACGTCGACTGCGAACCCACTTTCCTTGGCATCAAAGTTTTACACACAGAGGGCCAAACGAATACGAAACATGAGCCAATAAATAAAAATTCAGATAACTTAAATCAAATTTCACAAACGAATAACGAAAGTGACCAAAAGAGGGTTGTGCTTAGATTCGATAGTGATTCGTAATCGTTTTAACTGTTTATTTGTGATTTTTCTTCTGATAAATTTTGATTTTTTCTAAAAAATCTGAATGCTGACTTATGTCAGTATGATTATTGTTATTGGAATCCGAATTGATTTCTGTGATTGATCTTATGTTTAAGATAATTGATATTGTTGATTTTTCTGTGTTGACCTGGGTTTTCATTTTGTGGGAGGGCGTAATAAGGTTGGTTCGAATCCTGCAGGAAAAGCAGGCTAGTACCCAAGTGGACTAGTATTTTGGTACATCATGCATGTTTACACTTTTGACTTTGCCTTAGTGGCATTGTAACTGCCCATGATCAATGTTGATTTTAGATTTTCTCTGTTCTGTATATGGCCGTGACTGCTAAGGTAATGACTATAAAGTATTCTCTAAAATAATTTATATTTGGGTTAAAATCCCTTGAGAAATTCAGTGTATTTTGGAAAGAACTGTCTCAGCTGATCTGTGTAAGTTTTGAAATACCTCGAGAAAAGTATGTTGTATTTTTGAAATGATGACTTTGGTAATAATCTTTTATTGATCGTTTTGGAACCCATCGTGATGGTGTTTGTCTATTTTGGTATTTATTTCTGATGAATTTTGATCATTTTGTAAATCATTGAGTTGTTCAGTTGTTGAAATATTCTGGAAATCTTTGTCAGTCGGATTCTTGAAATTGTTTGTAATTATTTTGTTGGTCTTTGTACAACCTTACTGAGCTCTTAAAAGCTCACCCTTCATTTTGGTTCCCTTCTACAGGTGATGATAAGCTGTAGAAAGTTCGGGAATATGTTAGAGTCTAAGTGCGATTCCGATGAGCCCATCATAACCATGTAGCGAGACCCCTATGCGGGTCGGTACTAATAATATGTTCATTAGAAATTTGAATTGCAAAGGACTTAAAATGTAATAGTTTAAGCGAAATAGCTTGTAATCTAATAATTTGTTTATTAGAAATTTGAATTGCGAAGGACTTAAACTGTAATAGTTTAAGCTAAACAGCTTGTAATCTAGTATTTTGAGAAATCGGAGTTGATGCTGAATTGGATGATTTAGAGTATGTGTCAGATTTGACAGGTTGGATGTGATCTGCTAGGTTAACGACCCGGGAGTGGCAGAGCTTCAGATTTCAGGGGCGTTACAGTTGGTATCAGAGCAATTCGGTTATGTGGTATTAAGAGTATAGACATATGCTTCTGTAGGTACGGAACCACTGAGAGTATGGGTAACACGATTCTGTAGAATGATATTCCGGTTAATGAGAGTGGGGTAGGATGATGGTAGAGTTAACAAGTCTGCCTTGATTATGATTGTGTTGCTCTGTAGAACCGTGTTAATAGAACCATGATAACTGTACATTATATCAGTATGGTCTGCATACGGAGCACTGCCAGTGGAGATGGTACAGAGGGCCTAGAGGTCCTTGATAGATGAGATTCCAACAGATTTACATAAGATAAGCAGGGATTTCTCGGGCATTGAAAAGACTTGACCAGACAATCTTCAGATTGGGCAATGTACTGAATGAAGGTTCTATGATTGTAGAGGGGCACCCCTACCTAATAGGGGAAATAGTAGAATCCAGAACCAATGATTGGGGTTCTGAACATTAGGAACCTGATCATGATCTGATGACATGCAGAATCTGGCTAACCAGTAACCAGGATTACGAATCTGGCCCAACCACAACCATAACCTTGAAATGAGAGTATCTTGATGACCTTAACAGATGAAATGACTAGCTACATGGAGTTATTGAACCCTATAGAGATAGTGAATTGGATTAGCAAAATGGAGAAAATTTTGAGCAACTGTGAGCGACAAAAGATTGAATTTGTTGCATATAAACTGAGAGAGACGAGGTCGATCAGGGGTGGAAAGAGTATCGAAGAACCTGACTTATTAGAAATTGATTTATGTCCTTTAAGAACCTTTTAGAGTATATTGTTGACAAGTATCTTGCAAGATTTCATTAACCAATATGAAGGGAGTTTGTTAATGTGACGCTGGTGGATTAAGAGTCCATAGACAAGGTTGAGATGAAATTTCTTGTTTGCTTGATTTGCCATAAGGATGTTGTTGATGGAGGCAGATAGCTGCCAGAAGTCTGAGTGGAGGCCTAGGCCTGGATTGAGGGATGCGGTGACCCCAGCTCGTTGGACGAGCTATGTGGAATGTTTTTATTTGGTATGTGTTTTGGAACATTCTAAGTCTGATAATGGAAGAAGGCGTGAGTAAACACACGGTGGATTGAAGAGAGACAAGTAAGAATATTCTGAGAAGAGATTTGTAGAAGCTGACAGTCTCGTCAGTAAAAAGTTTTACCGTCGGCACAGCATGGTGCCCAAGGTTAAAGGTTGGGGCAGAATCAAGGATTCAGGCCCACTTTGGTTCGGTTATCTGGTAATCTGGACATAGTTCTAAAATTTGATTGAGGCATGTTATGAGGTTTAGGAGAGCGCAGAGTATATGCGGGCGATCCGCTTAGAGTACGAGACTTGAACCATCGCATGATTCTGGAGTCTGACCTACATAAAGTGTTGGTCAAGGTGGCAGGTCAACTTTTTCGGCCACCCCATTTGTCACATGTGAGAGAAGTCAGAGTACTGTGTTATGCTATAAATTGACCGGATGATGTTTTAAGCATGGCAGTGTGAAACATTAACTTTGAAACTGTCTGGTAGCGAGAAATAATCTGTGACACCCCGATATTTTTGGAGTATTAACCGATCAATCCATCAAACCTCAAATGTCCAACTTATTCATTACCACTAAAGATACCCAACAACATTCATATCAGAGCACTACAATCCATCAATTTTCTTAACAAACTGTTTCTATCATAAAACAATTTCAAAGTACTTAACTTATTCAATTTCATAATGGTTCCCTAGCAAGGCCCAAATAAACAAATAATGGAAAATATTTTGAAATTCAGGCTCGATCGTCCCGAAATCGTATGACCGTTAATTTCTTCAGAAAGAAATAGAAAAGGAGAGTGAGCTTTCGAGAGCTCAATAAGGTCACTCAAAATTCAATAGAGAGTACAAACGATTTAGGAAAAATTATATCAGTGACAATATGGAGAAAAGTATTCTCTATTCAAAATTCAATGGATACACTATCAATTACACTAAAGCAATGCAGATGAAATTGAACATGAGTATAATGCAAAGTCACAAAGGCAGTGCAAGGTAACACTTAGCAAAGCCACACATGCAGTTCTCACTAACAATTAGGTTGCATTTGCACATGAACACTAGCTAGACCCTTAAGGTACTAGCATATCCTGACAATAACAGACCATCCTTATATCACCCCCAATACAGACCATCCTTATAACTCCTCAATACACTAACTCATGTCAATATTTAGAGTGCAATAGTCGATGATGCAATGATTAATTCGATGCGTAATGAGAAATAAATACACAAGATCGAAAAGGAATTTCAATAAACATATAAGGCTCAAAGCAGGGTATTAATGGCAATCAATGCACATTTCAACTATAACGGAGTCCACTGAAAATTCAATAACAATATAAAAAAATATTTATGAGACAAATAGCTGAAACTGGGTTTCGGATAGAAATCCCTTGCCTCGATCCAAGTGCTGAAGCTAAATACGCTCTCGATCAAATCCTCAAAGTTAACCTAGGTTAGCAAAGTCATTTATCAGAACACTATCCATACTACTATATTATAATCCTAATATAACTATCCACAGTGCACCCATTTCTCTACCCAAAATGACGAAATTCGAAGCGCTTTCACACATGGCCAACCTACCCCAACACTTATCACTCCTCGAGACTCAGAAATATCCTAAAAATCTCTTTAATGCTCATTAAGCATTATTTATAGTTTAATACAGCACATGGAATAAAAATATAATTTTTCAATATTTTTGATTATTTTTGAATTAAAAATAATTTTTTAAATACACTAAAAACCAATAAATTCCCATAATTGCTTCTAGTTGAAAATAAAGACTCATAATTTTTATCCAAACCTTAATATATGTATAAAAATTATAGAAATAAAAATCAAAATTTAAAAGCTGCTAAAACTATTTCTTTATTTTTCATTTTGCTAAATTCAATGTGATACGGAAAATAATAATAAATCAACACCAAAATTTATCAAAATTTTACTGAGTCTTTATTATACTATAAAAACATTACTATAATTTTACAAAATATTTTCATGGGTTAAAGGCACTAAAAGATTTTTATAAGTCTAAGCTTACAGAAAATACTAAAAATACATACGTTTTCAGAAAATTATAAAACTTTACCAGAAAATCTACCGTAACCTTATGTATCTTAATGCAAAATTTCATAGATTATTGATCACAATACGCTACTCAATGTTAGCGTCGTACCCTACTCGAATCGAAATGCATATATACCCAAACAGTACAGCTCTTGTACGCGCACACACTAGCTGCTTCCTTTCATTTGTAATACACAGATGTATATATGAACCTCACCACCTACACCTGGCCTATTCACACATATTACAGATACAAGCATGTGACATACATATACACGCACTTAACCCACATACACCCTCACATACACACACATATGCACACATATACACGCAATACACGAACCCACGCACACTCAAGATATACAGCGCACACAACTCACACATTCTTCCTCAAGGCAGTGGTTCTCTCTCTCTCTCTCTCTCTCTCTCTCTCGGCACAACTCTTTCTATTTCTGCACTGGCATTTCCTTTGGAACCTTCTTATTTCAATCGAGACATTCGACGCAGATAGCCCACATCTCACCACTTTCTTTCTTTCTTTCTTTCTCCTCCTTCAACTCTCATCTTTCTTTCTTCTCCTTCAACTCTCTCATACACTCCACAATCACATAGCCCACATCTCACCACTTTACACTCACTACTTTCTATTTTACTTACACAGGTTCACAAAAAGAGAAACCATTCATTCAGCTAATCTTTTGCCTCTTACACACCCAAATAGTTTACCCATACACTCACTTCCTTCACACATGTATACACACTACATGTACACATATACATGCTCTCAAACACATACAACACATTGCCTCACTGCCGTGTTCTCTCTCCCTCACCCATACACAAGCACACATCAACCCGCAATGCACACACTCTTGTGGTAGCTACCATGGCTTCCCCTTCACGCACAGCACAAACACAACCATGGCAACCCCTCTCACGGCACACACTACACATAAAATCCACACACATGCTGCCCACGGCAACCTCTCCATCGCACCCTCACTCTGACTGCCTTAACGACAGTTCTCAACCACACTCACACACACACTTGTACACACACTCAAAAACACACGCACACAGCTCTCCCTCTCTCTTTCTAGCTCGCATGCCCATAGCCCTATCGTGGATGTCTTCTCTCTCTAAAACCCACATCCACGAATACACAACCCACATATATCACGGTATCCTCATCCAAGGTCACCCCATTCACAGATCTTCACAAAAACATTGAGACCCATTTACGTATCTCTCAGCCACCTACGCATACATACATATATATATATATATGTATACATATGTATATATATATATATATGTATAGGTATATATATATGTACATATACATATACATATATACCTATACATATATACATAGATATATATATATATATATATATATATATACCTATACATATATACATATATATATATATATATACATATGTATGTATACATATAGGGAGCTGATCCGTTGAGAGCGCTAGCAAAATAAGATAAGTTGCAAACGCGATCTGGCCGTCCATCCCGAAAGATGGACGGCCTATATCTTTTTTTTTGCGTTTTTTTAAGTATGTCCGCTACATTATGTAGCGGACAATTTTTTGCGTTTTTTTGACAATAATACCCTCCGAGTCCGTCCGCTACATTATGTAGCGGACAAGTTTTCAGACATTTTTTCTCTTTCTGTCATTAATGTTTCTGTCATTAATGTTCTGAGTGACAGAGTCCTTTACGTCCGCTACATAATGTAGCGGACAAGTAGACAGTATATTTTTTTCTCCTTCTCTCTCATTTCTCATTAATTTTCTGACACATTTCACGTCAATTTCTCACTTTCTCTTGTCCTTTCTCTCTTTCTCTCTTTTCTTTCCTTTTCTTTTCTCTCAGATCCTCAGCCTAAACTGGTACTTGGTGAACTGATTGGGACTTTGAAGTTCTTATTTTCTGTCAAATATGTCAAGCGTGACTCCAAAATCCTGGTTAGATGTTTCTCTGATGGCCAAATCTATCAGATGGCCCATTGATCACATAATCACGACTCATCCTCGTATAAGGATTCACATGCATTTAGAGAATCAGAAAGGATTCACCCAATCCGGTATGTTCACCGGCAGCGACAATGCCGTCCCCCTGAACACCGCCTCAGCCCTCTTCGCCGCCGCCAGCGGCTTCTTCCTCGAACTCACCACCGGTTTCCTGTAGTCCGGCGAGACGACGCCGCCGCCGACCGAGCTCCACACGTCCGATTCGTCGAGCTCGAAGCCCGAGTGGAGTGGGGACAGCAAGAGAGGACTCACCAAGTCCGATATGTTCACAGGCAGCGACGACGCCGTCCCCCCGACCACTGCCTCAGCCCTCTTCGCCGCCGCCAGCGGCTTCTTCCTCGAACTCACCACCGGTTTCCTGTAGTCCGGCGAGACGACGCCGCCGCCGACCGAGCTCCACAGGTCCAATTCATCGAGCTCAAAGCCCGAGTGGAGTGGGGACAGCAAAAGAGAGAGAGAGAGAAAGAGAGCAGGTGAATTTATTCGCTTGAAGAAGCAGGTGAATTTATTTGATTGAAGAAGAAGCAAAGGAGGAATGGGGGAGTGGAGTGGGGACAGCAAGAGAGAGAGAGAGAGAGAGATAGTCTGAAAATTGATGGGAGAGGGAGAGAGTGTGTCAGAACAGAAAGAAGAAAGAAAGGACAGAGAAAGAGATAGTCAGAAAAAGTCTGTCTCGCAAGTCCGCTACATTATTTAGCGGATGGGCACATAGAAAAAAATATACTGTCTACTTGTCCGCTACATTATGTAGCGGACGTAAAGGACTCTGTCACTCAGAACATTAATGACAGAAACATTAATGACAGAAAGAGAAAAAATGTCTGAAAACTTGTCCGCTACATAATGTAGCGGACGGACTCGGAGGGTATTATTGTCAAAAAAATGCAAAAAATTGTCCGCTACATAATGTAGCGGACATACTTAGAAAAACGCAAAAAAAAAGATCTGGGCCGTCCATCTTTAGGGATGGACGGCCAGATCGCGTTTGCAACTTATCCTATTTTGCTAGCGCTCTTAACGGATCAGCTCCCATACATATATATATATATATATATACATATGTATGTATACATGTATACATATGTATGTATACATGTATACATATGTATGTATACATGTATGTATACATATGTATGTATACATGTATACATATGTATGTATATATATGTATGTATACATGTATACATATGTATGTATACATACATATGTATGTATACATGTATCTATGTATACATGTATACATGTGTATGTATACATACATATCTATATGTATACATATGTATGTATACATGTATACATACACATGTATACATGTATATATGTATACATAGATACATGTATACATACATATGTATACATATAGATATGTATGTATACATACACATGTATACATATCTATATGTATACATGTATACATATGTATGTATACATGTATACATACATATATATATATATATATATATATGTATACATATAGATATACACATGTATATATATACATATATGTATACATATAGATATGTATACATATGTATATATATATATATATACATATGTATACATATATGTATACATGTATATATATATATATATATATATATACATACATATATGTCTACATATGTATACATACATATAGATATGTATACATATCTATATGTATGTATACATATGTAGACATATATGTATGTATATATATATATATATATATACAAGTATACATGTATACATATAGATATGTATACATGTATATATGTGACACCCCAAAATCTTATGCTGGTTTTACAGTAAATATATATATATATATATATATATATATATATGTATGTATATATATATATATATATATATATATATATATATATATATATATATATATATAAGAAATGTTGTAGATTAGAGGACCTGAGCGTTATAGTTTATGACACTTAGCGACAAAATTATTTTAGAAACAATAATTAATGATTTAATGTTAACATGTATAAGTAATATTGATTGAAGTGTTTAGTGATTAGCGTGACCGAATTTTTATCGACAGTCTTTTAGTGACGATATATTTTTATATGTACTAAACGTCGACGTATGTTTTTAGCGACGAACTATCTACGTTAGCATCGATATACTTTTAGCGACAATAAAAAAAATTCCCTTTTATAGCGGTGAACTTAATAACGACGTTATGTTAAATGAGATAGCGTAATAGACCGTTGATAATTTTCGTAATGCTTAATTTATCATAAGAGTTTATTGTCAGACCATTTCGCATTAACAAGTTGGATAAAAATATTTAGCGACAATTTATTTAGTAGGGTTTTCATTTTTCCAACTAGGATTTCATTCCATATATTATATATATCATATTTTCTGGGCTGCCTACTAAGTGCTCCATTTCAGCCGTCACAACCTCTAATGAGAGAGAGAGAGAGGTCTTCAAAAAAGGGATTGAAGAGTTTTCTTTCCGGCGAATTTCCGGTATGGTTTTCCATATACTCTTCTCTAATGTTTAATGAAAATTCAGTTTAAGGGGGGAATTTTGGGTTTAGGACTGCCGTGAATTACAATTTGCCAACGCATCTTGATAGTGGTGAAATGGGTGTAAGGACTGCCATGGTTGGCGTAAGGTGCGCGGGTAATTGCTCATATGTGTGGTTGTGATATAGAGATATATACGTATAGATCTGTGTATGTGGATATATAGATGCATGAATGAAATACCAAGATCAAGATCTGGGTACGTGTGCGTATATGAAAGGGGGTGTGCGTTTGTATGTATATATGTGATGTTCGGTGTGAAGGAAAAAAAAACGGGAACAGACGACTGTGGTGCATGGGTGTGAAACTGTGTGTCCCCATGCGTGTTGGGGGGCAAGAAAAAAAAGAAGGGAAAGCTACTGCCAAGATGGGTTGCAGGAGTTGTTTTTTTTGGTGAAATGTGGGGGCTGCCGTAATGGCAGTTGGGTATTAGGAGTGTATGCTGTGTAAATTAGAAATGGGTGTGAGATGAAGGGAATGTGAATGTTATGTGTGTGAAAGAATATACATATGTAGACCCACAGCCATGTCTGTAATGGATTTGGAAAAAATGTGGTTTGTTGCAAGTGTGTGTATACCTTGTGTTTTAGAGGTGATATAGGGTGGGTGTAGTTGTACAGAGAGAGAGAGAGAGATGGAGTTGCAGCCGTGATACTGTGAGGAGGAATATGAGGGTGTGTGTAGCTGTGTAATGGTGAGGGAACAAAGCTGCCAAGGCAGCTAGGGTGTGTGTGTTTGTGAAGAATGGAGGTGTGTGCATGTCTTGTGTGTGTGAGTGAAATGAAAATAAGGAGAAAGGGGGCTGCTGTAGGTTTGCAAGTGGGGTGTGCGTGAGGCTGAGGGGGTGGAAAGAGGCTGCCATGGCCATGCTTTTATGTGGGTTTAGAATTGTTGTGGGTGTAAGCATGTGAGTGATATGTGAAATGGGGTGTGTGTGTTTACATGTGGTGTGTGCGTGTGAGTTGGGTTATACATGTATTTTAAATATGTGAACCTGTGAGTGTGGGATAAAGGGAGGAGAGTTGCTGTGAATTGAGTGTGGAGTTTGTTTAAATGGGGTTGTGGCAAAGAGGAAGAAGAAGAGTTGGTTAACTTACCGGCAAAAAGGGTTTATACATGGGTGTACCACGTGAGTGTTAGGCATCCTATAATAATTGAAAATTTCTGAAACTTTACAGAAAGAGTCGTAGGGTAGTACTAGAATTTCAGTTTAATTTTCATATTTTTTCTGATATCGTATGTAATTGTTATAATTTCTGCAAGTTTAGGCTTATAAAATCTTTTAAAGAGTTTAAAACCATGAAAATATTTTAGAAAAAATTAGAGTAATGTTTTTTGATAGTAAAATAAAGACTCAGTATAAATTTGGTGATTTTTAGAGTTCATTTGGTATCATTTCTCTATGGCATTGGATTTAACAAAATGAAAATTTTTAAAATAGTTTTAATGCCTTTTTATTTCTGATTTCAATTTCAATAACTTTTATAAGTCTTTTGAAGCTGTTACAAAAATTGTGAGCCTCTATTTCCAACTAGAAGAAATCATAGGAATTTATTGGTTTTAGTGTATTTAAGAAAATTATTTTAATTCAAAAATAATCAAAAATATTCAAAAATTATATTTTTATCTCATATGCTATACTAAGCTACAAATAATGTTTAATGAATGATTAGATCATTTTTGGGATAATTCTAGGTCTTGGGGAGTGTAACGAATCATGGGATATGTTGGCCCCGTGTGAAACCCGTTTCGATTTTTATCGTTCTGGGTAGAGAAATAAGTACGCTATGGATAGTTATATTATTAGGTTTATAATTAAGTGGTATAGATAGTGTTCTGATAAATGACTGTGTCGACCTAGGTTAACTCCGAGGATTGGATCAAGAGCATTTTTAGCTTCAACAACTTGGATCGAGGTAAGGGATTTTCATTCGAACCTAACTCCTCTATTTGATTCATATGTTATTCTAAATTGTTATCGTTATTTCTTTGGACTCAATTATAATTGTGATGAAATTGTATCGATTGTCATTAATAACCTTTGTTTGAGCCTGACACGTTTATTGAAAATCTCACTCGATGCTCAGTACTTACTTCTCTTTGAGTGTCAATTTATTCATTGTAGTATCGCTTATTGCATTCTGCATATTGGCATGAGATAGTGTATTGAGGAGTTATAAGGATGGTCTGTATCGGGGGTGATATAAGGATGGTCTGTTATTGTCGGGAAATGCTAGTACCTTGAGGGTCTAGCTAGTGTTCATATGCATATGTAACCATATTGTTATTAAGCACTGCCTGTGTGGCTTTGCTAAGTGTTACCCTGCACTGCCTGTGTGGCTTTGCAATATACTCATGTCCAATATCATCTGCATTGCTTCAGTGAAATCGAAAGTGTATTTATTGAATCTTGAATTGAGAAATTTGAGAATATTGTTTATACATTGTCATTGATATAACATTCTGACCAAATCGTTTGTAATCCCTACTGAATGTTGGGCGACCTTACTGAGCTCTCGAAAGCTCACTCCTTTTTTTTTTTTTTTGTTCCCTTCTGCAGGAAATAATCGTCAGTAAGATTTCGGGACGGACGAGCATGACCTTCAAAGTAGTTTATGTTTTTACATTATTTGTTTATATAAGCTTTGCTAGGGAACCCTTATGTAATCTAATAAATTAAGTACTTTACAATTGTTTTGCGATATGAATGGTCTCTTAAGAAAATTGATGGATTATAGTGCTCTGACATGGATGTTATTGGGTTATCATTATTGGAATTGAATAAATTGGACAATTGAAGATCTGATGGAATGATCGGACAATGCTTCAAAAATTTCGGGGTGTTACAATATATATATATATATACATATATGTATACATATATATATATATATGTATGTATACATGTATATATATATACACATGTATATATATACATATATGTATATATGTATACATATATGTATATATATATATACACATGTATCTATATATATATACACATATATGTATATATGTATCCATATATGTATATATGTATACATATATATATATATATATATATACATGTATACATATAGATATGTATACATATATATATATATATGTATACATATATGTATGTATACATATATAACCATCACATGTATGAATTTAAGACTTTTCCATTACTCTGTAATTCACGGCTCACTTACCCACGTACACATGGCTGCATGCCCAGCCCCTTAATCCCCTAAAGCACTGAAAAAATTGAGAAGAGGAAACAACTTACTGGAAAACCTAACTCGATCGCCAGAAAGTAATCTTTTCAATCCCTTCTCTGAAAATCTCTCTCTCTCTCTCTCTCACTCACTGTCGGTCGCTCTCTCTCTCTTAGCCGCAGCTCTGAAGATGGAAAGATATGGGGGTTGACGACTGCCCTATATGATGCTATATATTTATACGTAAAAGAAATAAAACCCTAGTTAAACAAGGACAAGAAAACCCTTTTCCATCCTTTTGTCGCTAAAACTTGTTACCCGAATTTATTTTCTCGAAAATGGTCCAACAATATATTTTTATGATAATTCATGCGTTAAGAAAATTTATCAATAAGTTATTATGATTTCTCGTTTGACAAAACATCACTAATAAGTAGACCGCTACTAAAATTTATTGTCATTGAAAAGTATACCAATGCTTAAAATTAATTCATATCTAAAATACACGTCGACATTAAATAATAAAATATATCGTCGCTAAAAATTTTATATCAACGTTAAGAAAAGTTAAGTTTATCGCTAAAAATACCACTTTAATTTGCAAAGAGTATTTTTGGGTTCGGGGTATTACATAATCAATAAATTTTTATGCACTTATAGCTACTAGTGTAACAGCGAACAATGTTTGTCAGCAGGAAAGAGGACAAGGCTTAGGCCCAGAATATCAGCTAGAATTTATTTAATGTCTGATCAGGATGTAGCTACACCTGATGACTTGGTGCCAGGCACTTTACAAGTTAACCCATTAGATGCGCGTATACTATTTATGTAACATCCTGAAATTTCCAGAACGTTAACACTCAATCGATCAACGACACTAAGACAATACGAACCTCATAAGTAAATGGTCAGTCATCATCAGAGCAGCTAGACCATTAATCAAACCATATTCTCAATAGACCGTCATAAATAATACATCAAACTAAGTCTTAAAAGTTCTTAAATAATAATCATTACCCGCACAAGGGTTCTAACGATCAATATCAAAGTTTTATTCCTTCTCTTTCGCTTGCTCACCTCTAATCCTTATTCTGATAACTTAATGTTGGCTGCCACCTGCAGAAAGGAAGTCAAAGGAGAGTGAGCTTTCGAGAGCCCAGTAAGGTCGATCAATGGTTTAAAAATAAGAAAACGATATGGACTAAAAATTTAGACTAATAGACAATTTTTAAAATCGAAAAAAAAAAAGAATGATTCAAACAATTTTCTATATACAATCATTTTAAGAGGGTTTTCGAAGAAAACCACAGCGTTTCAATATAAACATAGGGATGAGTATCAGCTTAATCCCTTAAATAAGTAGTCATTTAAAATAGTTCAGATATATAATCATTTCAAAACACTTTAGGTACAATAAAACATACAAATAGGAAACATTAAACATGAGTAGTACGATGTAGCAAAGCCACCCTAGCAGTGCTTGATACGATTTGCATATGCATATGTATAATCACTAGTCCATCTAGGTACTAGTTTAACCCATCCAACATACCATCCTTATAACTCCAACAATACATACCATCATTATAACTCTTAGGTTTACTAACTCATGTAAACATTCAAGGAATTTAAACACAATTCAAATATTTTTACAATGATTGAAATAAATTAAACAAGATGAGAATAAAGAGTTTCAAACGATGGCTTCAAAACATCTTTTACATCAAACATAAAATGGAATCAATTTAATTTGTAAGACTGTTATAATAAAGCATTTAAGATCAGAATGATGATGGAGGGTGCAGAGAGAAAATCTTTACCTCTGTTCAACCTAAGCAATGCTATCAACCTTAATCAATATTTTCTGAATAAACCTAAATTGGTAATCAATTTGTTAGAACACAATCTATGCTGCAACATTATAAAGCTAATATCAGCTACCCATCACGTGCTCACTTCTAACTCTGAAAATCGCTCAACTCAAAGTGCTCCTCGCGCGCAGCCAACCTACCTGAAAATCCAGTACACCCCTTAATGTGCAACAGTACCCCAAATTCATTATAAATTACAATTAAACAAGTTTATAGCTTAAACATTATAAAACAAAACATGAATATTTTCAAATTAAAAATAATTTCTTTAAATATACTAAGACCGATAAATTGCCAAAATTTCTTCTAGCTACAAAATATGTCCCATAATTTTTGTAACAGCTTTAGAATGTGTATAACAATTATAGAAATTTAAAACAGAAATTAAAATGCATTAAAAATGTTTTTAGATTATTCATTTTGCTAAAACCATTGCGATACGGAAACTATAGTAAATAAACTTTAAAATTCATCAAATTCAAACTGAGACTTATTTATACCATAAAGAATTACTGTAATTTTCCCAGAGAATTTTGAGGGTTTAAAGGCTCTAAAATAATTTTACAATTCTAAATTTGCAAAAAATAATATAAATACATATGATTTCAGAAAATTATAAACTTTTAGCAGAAATTCGAATATAGTCTAATGTAAAGATAAGTGTGCGCTAGTTTATGCACGTATCGATCAAAACACTAACCTAAATTATCCGCTCCATACTTCTCTTCTCCTTCCCTTTACTTTCGCTATACTCACAGAACTTCAACATACCCACCTCCCTCATGATGGACAGTCACAACACCTTCACTTATACACACACAATACATACCCTATAACCTATCAATACACACACAGCACACACTCACACACCCATATACACACATGCACACAACACTTAACACACACACAACAGACACTATTTTTGCACACAAACACACGCACATAGAGCTGCCTTCAAGACTGCCACAATTAAACACACAACACATGCAAAAAACACACCATAACACCCACAATACACAAAAAATATCCCAACACACTCCCCATTATAGCTACTGCCTCATGGCAGTAGCTTGTCTTTATTTTAACCCTGCACAACAACCACGACAAGCCCACTGAGCAGTCCTCCCTTTCCTTTGCAAACTCACATTACACACATAAACACAAGCACATCTACATAGCTACACACATGCCTGCACTGCTCCTTTTTTTTTTCTTTCCTTTGTTCCACTCATACTCACGCATACCATTTACACACACAAGCACACATACACATACACCTGCAAATAGCCCTGCACACACATGAAACCCACGCACAAAACACACACGCTCATATACAAACACACCACACACAGAGACTGCCCCTCCTTCCTCTCCCTTGTAAAACCCACATCATACACTACACTCACTTTATACATTACACCTCCAAATTTTCATCTTCACAATTATTTTACAAACCAAAGCACAGCACAGCCAATGTAGTGGCTTCTTCTTCTTGCTCATTCTCTTGCTTACACCCTCAACGCACTCACGTACATAAACACTCAGTTGCTACTGCCCCCTCAAAATATTACGATACACATAGCACTTACATGTAGAGACTTTCACACCCACACCCACTGCCTCTTTCCTCCATTTCTTTTCGTTTTCATTACTTACACATATATATAACAGACTTATTTGCACCTTCAGGCTTACATCAAAATATTTAACCCACCCATGAATTCCTTCAATAAACTAACATTAACCTACAAACTTTCTGTACTTTTCACATTATAATACATACACCCATATACACCGTTGCGTGGGTGGTGCCTTATACCCTTATACCCATTTTGCACACCCAAAACACAACTTAGTCTAAAGCTCTATAGTGACAATGATGGGTGTTGGCAGTGGTAACAAGAGTTATCAGAAGCACGGTAATGGAGGTTGACCAGAGGTGGCATCCCATCATCGCGGTCACTACCGATGGCTGCCTGTATATTGCCATAGATTCACACTTTGTCACGTATCTACATGCTAACACAAAACCATAACAAACACCACGTCTTTGTCGCTTACCCTATCGCCCCACGGCCAACACCAAACACTCATGCACATGGCTGACTGATTCTCTCTCTCTCTTTCTCTCTCTCTCACCTACAAATCTCACACTAAAAGCATGGTATACACCCGTTCACAGCTACCCATTACACTCAAGCACAACCTGCCATAACCCACATTCCCCATCCCAAAGATAATTTGATTCGGAGAGAAGTAAAGATCTTACATGAGGTTTCGCCAGAATCCTTCCTTTACTCCCTCTCTCTGCTCTGCCGTCACCAGAAGGTATGGGAAATTTAGGGTCGGCTGACCTATATAGTCACATATATATAAACAACCCTAGTTCTAAAATTTTCTAAAAAGTCCCCTAAATTGGTTAGTAATTAAATTTTTACCCAAAATTTCTTATTACTTACGAAAAGGCCCAACATATTTATTTATGAAAGATTAATAAACTAAAAGAATTTAATAGGTTATTACTTAAACCCCGCTGTATTATTCGTCGCTAAAGTTTCTAAAAATATCATTACGCTAACTATCACTAACTACCTCAGTCAATGTCACTTATAATTGCCATCTTTAATTTATAACTTACGGTTTCCAAATATTCGTCGCCAAAGATTACCGATAAAATTTCACTAGCAGAAATCGACGCTAAATCATGCATATAAAAGTCGTTGCTTAATGACAAATTATCTGGCTAGGAAAGGTTGGAGGTGTTACATTCTCCCCCACTTATAAAAATTTCGTCCTCGAAATTTCACATACTTATAATATGCAAGCACTACGCCTTAACTACGTAATTCCCAAACGAAGGTGTAATCGAATCTTACACATAACCTCCAAAATTTGAGTCGAAAATGTCAATAGTTGCTTCAATAAAATTTATAGCAATTTCGAACATTTCATTATACTATAAGATTTCGTTTATAACCTAGGGTTTCATAATCTAACCAACCGAATATCTTTACTCAATCTTGAAATATTTAGCCAATTCCTATAAGCGCTCACACGTCAATGTCTCAAATCAAATGATATAACCACATGCTTTTACTGTGCACTCTGATATCTAGTCGCGACTAAGGTTCAACTAAGTTATTAAAGTTTTCGCTAACGCTCTTGTCAAAACTTAGGCTTTCCCCTCACTTGCTTCTAAAGAATACAAATTCATAACCTAAGCTCCGATACCAACTGTAACATCCCGAAATTTTCGGAACGTTAAGACTCAATCGATCAATGACACTAAGACAATGGTAAACCTCATAACTAAATGGTCAGTCATCATCAGAACAGCTAAACTTTTAATCAAACCATAATCTCAGTAGACCGTCATAAATGATACATCAAACTAAGTCTTAAAAATTCTTAAATAATAATCATTACCCGCACAGGGGTTCTAACGATCAATACCAAAATTTAATTCCTTTTCTTTTGCTTGCTCGCCTCTAATACTTATTCGGACAACTTAGTGTTGGCTACCACCTTCAGAAAGGAAGTCAAAGGGGAGTGAGCTTTCAAAAGTCCAGTAAGGTCGATCAATGGTTTAAAAATAAGAAAACAATACGGACGATTTTACATTTAGACCAATAGACAATTTTTAAGACCGAAAAAAATAGAATGATTCAAACCATTTTCTATATACAATCATTTTAAGAGGGTTTTCAAAGAAAACCATAGCGTTTCAATATAAACATAGGGATGAGTATCAACTCAATCCCTTAAATAAGTAGTCATTCAAAACAGTTCAGATATAATCATTTCAAAACACTTTAGGTAGAGTTGTCAAACGGGCCGGGCGGCCCACGGCCCAGCCCGACCCGGCCCAACCCTTGCATGAACAGTACAGGCCCGAAATAATTGGGCTTAGGGCCTGGGCTTGGACCAGGCCAAGCATTTCTGAGAAAAAACCCGGGTCAGGCCCGGCCCGAAAAGAGGCTCGGGTTTGGCCCAAATTTTCGGCCCTGGATTGGCCCGGTTTCGGCCATTTTCAGCAGGCCCCACCTGTTTAAAATTTTGGTGTTTCCCCCCCTTTTCTCCCAACGGATTTATTCCCATTCATTTCCAAAATTCCACTTTTACCCCCCCAACAGCAATATAACGGCTAGTTTGGGGGGTATTTTAGTCTAACTTAATTTTTCCAACTCCTTTAAAGGTTTTTACACTCTTACCCTCCCCAACAACTATAAACGGATAGTTTTTAGGGGTATTTTGGTCTTTTGTGAAGTTTTAAAAATCTATAAATTCACACCATTTCTCTCTAATTTTTCACACCAATCTTCTTACTCTCTCTTATATAAACATTCTACATTTCTACAAGCTTTGCTACTCTTGCTAATTACTACTCTTTCTAATTACTACTCTTATTTACTAATTAGTACTCTTGCATATTATTACTCTTGTTTACTAATTACTACTTTTGCTAAATTTTAATTACTAATCACTCCTCTTATTAATTTGTTACTCTCTAATTCTTTTGTCTAGTAATTAGTAATTAGTGAATTTTTATATTTATCAATTACTATTACTAATTTTTTTTAATTACTAACTCTCTCCAATTTCGAATTATCCTCAGTAATTCATTTGTTACTCTTTAATTCTTTTAATTGTTATTTCTAATTACTAATTACTGCTCTTATACTTGTGTATTTAGTTACTCTTACTAATTTTATTTAGCGTCAAATATGGCTGGATTATTGAAGAAACTGAGGCGTGCATCATCATCACGAAAAACATCATCATCATCATCACAAACACCACCACCAGCACGAGCGCCAGCACCACGGCCATCACAAACACCAATCCAAGCACCACCACAACCATTCGTTCCTGGACGAATGAGTACAGGCTGTATGATAGATACCCAAGCCAATTGGGAGTTCAATCAAAACATTCCAGATTTTGAATACACGCTTGATCAAGACCCCCCGCATTATAGTCAAGGACGCAGCTCGGTTGGCGAAGCTACTACTCCGTGGCATAATCTTAACCCTATGCCTGGTCATGATGAAGAAGGGCCGAGCAATGCCTCCGGTAATGAGCCAGAAGTCCAAAAGGGGAAAAAAAAGAAAGCCGAGTGTTGGAATCATTTTGATGTAGTTACGGTGGACGGCATCCGAAAAGCTCGATGTAAGTACTGTGCTAAATTATTTTCGTCTGGTAGTGGTAATGGACATCTTAACAGGCATTACCCTCAGTGTGCACCTCGACAAGGCCACGTCGAACCTACCCAAACGCAGTTATCTTTTGACGGTAAGTTATTTGTTTATAATCAGCGAGAGCAAAGAGACGGTCTCGCTGAATTTGTTATTCACGATGAACAAGCCTTTTCTTTTGCCGATAATGCTAAGCACTCTAGATATATGAACACATACGTTCAACCTTTGTACAAAAAGGTTCATAGAAACACAACTAGATCCGATGCACTCCGACAGTATAATGCTGCTAAAGCACGCCTGATCGATTATTTCGATAAATTTGACGGTAAAGTTAGTCTTACTTCTGATATTTGGCAATCTCCGTTTACTTTTGTTAGTTATACTTGTGTGACCGCCCATTGGATTGATGCAGATTGGATTATGCACAAGAGAATCATCGCTTTCGAGCTCTTTCCTTTTCCGCATGATGGAATGAACATTGCTACTATTATATTAAAAGCATGTACCACATTTAAATTAAAGGATAAGATTATGAGTATTAGTTTTGATAATGCTTCTAACAATACAGCTGCTGTTGATGCTTTACAGGAGAGCCTCAAACCTGTACTTTCTGGTAAATTATTTCATGTTCGTTGTGTTTGTCATATAATTAATTTAATTGTTCAAGATGGTTTAGCTGCTGCAGGAGATATTCTTGTCAAAATGAGGGGTATGACAGCGTATGTTAATAGTTCGAGTCCGAGAACACAACAATTTAAAACGTTGTGTGTTGAATATAATATGCCTCGCAGGAGAGCAGTTACAGATGTGGTCCACAGGTGGAACTCTACATACCATATGCTTTTACACATTCTGGCATACAGAGAAGTCTATACGCATTTTCTACTAACCCAGTTCCCAGCCGGCTTGCCAACTCAAGAGGAATGGCAGATGGCCACATACCTAGCTGAATTTTTGGAGGTATTTTACACGTCTACCAATTTATTGTCTGGTACGTACTATCCCACCTCTCCTCTCGCTGTAATAGAAATTCTCAAGATGGCTACAATGTTATCAAAATGGAGATATATAGGACCCTTTGAGGAAATAGTAAAAGTGATGGATAAAAAGTTTAATAAATATTGGAGTGAACTGCCTGTTGTTTTTGCTGTTGCTACTTGTTTAGATCCTAGGTTAAAGTTGCATGGCGTGAACGTCTCGATACAAGAGATATCAATATTAATGTACCACCTACAACCGCACTCACAGCGAAAGTGAGCAAGACATTTGAGGAACTGTTCAAGCTAATCGATGCTACCAACCTTAATCAATATTTTCTAAATAAGCCTAGATTGACAATCAATTTGTTAGAACACAATCTATGCTACAATATTATAAACCTAATATCAGCTACCCACCACATGTTCACTTCTAACTCTGAAATCGCTCAACTCAAAGCGCACATCGCACGCGACCAACCTACCCAAAAATCTCGTACACCCCTTAATGCGCAACAGTAATCCAAATTCATTATAAATTACAATTAAACAATTTTATAGCTTAAAACATTATAAAAAGTCAAAATATGAATTTTCTGAATTTTTGAATATTTTTGAATTAAAATTACTTTCTTTAAATACACTAAGACCCATAAATTGCCAAAATTTCTTTTAGGTTCAAACTAAATCCCATAATTTTTGTAACAGCTTTAAAATATGTATAACAATTATAGAAATTTAAATCAGAAATTGAAATGCATTAAAAATATTTTTAAATTATTCATTTTTCCAAAACCATTGCAATATGGAAACTATAGTAAATCAACTCTAAAATTCATAAAAACTCAAACTAAGTCTTATTTATACCATAACAAAATTACTATAATTTTTACCAGAACATTTTCAGGGTTTAAAGGCTCCAAAATAATTTTACAATTCTAAGTTTGCAGAAAATATTATAAATACATATGATTTCAGAAAATTATAAACGTTTACCAGAAATTCTAATATAGTCTAACATATTATATTGTAAAATTTAACATACTAAAGATAAGCGTGCATTAGTCTATGCACGTATCGATCCTAATGCTAACCTAAATTATCCGCTCTGTACTTCTCTTCCTTTTCCCCTTACTGTCGCTGCACTCATAGAACTTCAACATACCCACCTCCCTCATGATGGACAGTCACAACCCTTCACTTTTACACACACAATACATACCATATAACCCACCAATACACACCCATATACACACGCACATGCACACAACACTTAACACACACAGCAGGCACTATTTTTGAACACAAACACATGCACATAAAGTTGTCTTCAATACAACCTCACATACACACACAGCACATTCAAAACACACACCATAGCACCCACAATACACACAAAAATATCCCAACACAAACTCTCCATGGCAGTAGCTTGTCTTCTTTATTTCAACCCTGCACAACAGCCACGGCAAGCCCACTGGGCAGTTCTCCCTTTCCTTTGTAAACCCACATTACACACACATAAACACACGCACATCTACACAGCTACACACACGCCAGCAATGCTCCTTTTTTTTTCTTTCCTTCGTTCCACTCATACTCACGCACACCATTTACACACACTAGCACACATACACATACACCAGCAAACAACCCTGCACACACATTAAACCCACACACAAAACACACACGCTAACACACAAACACCACACACACAGAGACTGCTCCTCCTTCCTCTCCCTTGTAAAACCCACATCATACACTACACTCACTTTATACATTACACCTCCAAGATTTCATCTTCACAATTATTTTACAAACCAAAGCACAACACAGCCAATGTAGTGGCTTCTTCTTCTTGCTCATTCTCTTGCTTACACCCCACAACACACTCATGCACATAAACACTCAGTTGCTACTTCCCCCTCGAAATATTACCATACACATGGCACTTACATATAGAGACCTTCACACCCACTGCCGTGACTTGACACTTGAATGAAATGTCCGCTTGCTTTATTAACTACTCCTCCATTTCTTTTGGTTTTCATTACTTACATATATATATATATAACACCTATTTCCACCTTCAAGCTTACAAACTAGCACACACCATAACACCCACAATACACAATACACAAACAAAAATATCCCAACACACAGTCCCCATTACAGCTACTACCTCATGGCAGTAGCTTGTCTTTATTTCAACCTTGCACAACAGCCACGGCAAGCCCACTGGGTAGTCCTCCCTTTCCTTTGCAAACTCAAATTACACACACATCAACACAAGCACATCTACACAGCTACATACACGCCTACACTGCTTTTTTTCTTTTTTTTTGTTCCACTCATACTCACGCATACCATTTACACACACAAGCACACATACATATACACCTACAAACAGCCCTGCACACACGCTCATACACAAACACACCATACACAGAGACTGCCCATCCTTCCTCTCCCTTCTAAAACCCACATCATACACTACACCACCTTATACATTACACCTCCAAGATTTCATCTTCACAATTATTTTACAAACCACAGCACAGCACAACCACTGTAGTGGCTTCTTCTTCTTGCTCATTCTCTTGCTTAATCCCCACAACTCACTCATGCACATAAACACTGAGTTGCTACTTCCCCCTCGAAATATTACCATACGCATGGCACTACATGTAGAGACCTTCACACCCACTGCCATGACTTGACACTTGAATGCAATGTCCGCTTGCTTTATTAGCTACTCCTCCATTTCTTTTGGTTTTCATTAGTTACATATATATATATATATATATATATATATATATATATATATATATACACCTATTTCCACCTTCAGGCTTATAAACTAACACACACCATAACACCCACAATACACAAACAAAATATCCCAACACAGTCCCCATTACAGCTACTGCCTCATGGCAGTAGCTTGTCTTTATTTCAACCCTGCACAACAGCCACGACAAGCCCACTGGGCAGTCCTCCCTTTCCTTTGCAAACTCACATTACACACACATAAACACAAGCACATTTACACAGCTACATACACGCCTGCACTACTTTTTTTTCTTTTATTTGTTCCACTCATACTCACGCATACCATTTACACACACAAGCACACATACACCTGAAAACAGCCCTGCACACACGCTCATACACAAACACACCACACACAGAGACTGCCCCTCCTTCCTCTCCCTTGTAAAACCCACATCATACACTACACCACCTTATACATTACACCTCCAAGATATCATCTTCACAATTATTTTACAAATCACAGCACAACACAGCCATTGTAGTGGCTTCTTCGTCTTGCTCATTCTCTTGCTTACACCTTACAACGCACTCACGTACATAAACACTCAGTTGCTACTGCCCCTCGAAATATTACCATACGCATGGCACTTACATGGAGAGACATTCACACCCACTGCCTCTTTCCTCCATTTCTTTTCCTTTTCATTACTTACTTACACACACACACACATATATATATAACACCTATTTGCACCTTCAGGCTTACATCAAAACATTTAACCCACCCATGAATTCCTTCAATAAACTAACATTAACCTACAAACTTTCCATGCTTTTCACATTATAATACATACACCCATATACACAGTGGCGTGCGTGGTGCCTTATACCCTTATACCCACTTTGCACACCCAAAACACACAACATAGTCTAGAGCTCTATAGTGACAATGATGGGCGTTGGGAGTGGTAACAGGAGTTGCCAGAGGCGCTGGTAATGGAGGTTGACCGGAGATGGCATCCCATAGTTGGGGTCACTGCTAATGGCAGCCTGTAAATTACCATAAATTCACACTTTGTCACGTATCTACATGCCAACGCGAAAACACCTTAACAAACACCATGTCACTATTGCTTACCCCACCGCCCCACGACCAACACCAAACACTCATGCACACGGCTGACTGTTTCTCTCTCTCTCTCTCTCACCCACCCACAAATCTCACACTAAACACATGGTATACACTCGTTCACAGTTACCCATTACACTCAAGCACAACCTGCCGTAACCCACATTCCTCATCCCAAAGATAATTTGATTCAGGGAGAAGTAAAGATCTTACCTGAGGTTTCGCCTGAATCCCTTCTTCACTCCCTCTCTCTGATCTGCCGTTACCCGAAGGTATGGGAAATTTAGGGTCAGTTGACACATATAGTCACATATATATAAACAACTCTAGTTCTAAAATTTTCTAAAAAGTCCCCTAATTTCATTAGTTATTTAATTTTTACCCAAAATTTCTTATTACTTACGAAAAGGCCCAACATATATTCACGAAAGATTAATATACTAAAAGAATTTAATAGGTTGTTACTTAAACCCCGCTACACTATTTGTCGCTAAAGTTTCTAAAAATATCATTACGCTAACTATCACTACCTACCTCAGTCAATGTCACTTATAATTGCCATCTTTAATTTATAACTTATAATTTTCAAAAATTTGTCGCTAAAGGTTGCCAATAAAATTTCACTCCCAGAAATCGACCCTAAATCCTACATATAAATGTCGTTGCTTAATAACAAATTATCCGGCTAGGCAATACAAAGGTTTGGGGTGTTACAATTTAAGTTATGTGCATTATATTTTTACATCTGTTACCTTGGTATGGAGATTGAGGATGAAGATTCGTTCTTTAAGAACATATATTGTGATAAGTACCCCGTTGGGAAAGTTTTCAACTGTTTTACGGTTCTCTGTGAATGTACAGTCTATGTTTGGGATAGGGAATTCTTCTATGGACCTAACTCCATTTGTTGTTCAGGATTTTGATATCATAATAGGTATGAATTGATGATATCCTAGTCACGCATTCGTGTAATATCAGAGGAAACCTTAATCGTATCTGGGAAGTTTATAAGGTATGAGCAGTTTTAAAGTGGGTGCTTGATTTATGAGTAAGAATAGTATTTTGAAAAATGACTGGTGTTAAGACAGAAAATTCGATTTAAAGGTACAAGAAGGAATTTGAAATTTTATTCCATCATCTCATTCATTTTTCTGTATGTTGAACTTAAGGACGACTCAATTAAATGTCAGCTTACCCTGAGACGTCAGAGAAGATGTCATTCATGCCGATTCGTCTTATTCCTTTTTAGAATATTTATCTGTTCCTTTCGAATCTATTTGGACTTGATGGAGTATTATCTGACCCACTGGCCATGAAAAAGTTACGAATCTTATGAAGGACCAATAACTCTTTCTAATTCTACTGCTCCGAGTCGTTGGGTTGACTATGCTTCATCAGACCTGTATCATTGTTTCTGTGTCCGTCGTTTCTTTTGAAATGTCACAGAATTTTGTTGTGAACCCCAAAAGCCAATATGCATGATTTTGTTAAAGATTTTATGTTTTGAATGCCTAATTGTGATCATTGTCATAATTATTTGCATAGTTCTCCTACCTGGATATGAGGTTAGGTAAATTCCTAAGCCTCGTATAATCGGTGAACGAGAATCGATTTTGAAAACGTGAATTAGGTTTGGATAAGCTATTGGATGATTCGGTATAAAATTGAGATCTGGGCTGATTAAATGATGATAGACCTTATGTACTTACTTTTGGTAATCGAAAGGTTTTAAATGTTCAACTAAAACAAATGATTGAAGGATAATGCTATGAGATTTTTGTAAATAATATGACTGTGGATCAGAAGTGATGTGATAATTTAGAACTTTAAACTTTAGTGGAAGTGCAAGACATGTGAATACAAAATTATATATCGCATTGTGTTAAGATAACACATCTCTCTGTAATGACTCGGGTAACAGTTTGGACCTATTTGATTTAAGGCACCAAAGTGTGCAACGAACTCATAGTAGCTATAGTTTTCTATCATTCTCTGAAGTGTATGCAGAACCGTTAGTATGCAATACAAAGCTATGTTAAGATAACACGCCTCTTGGTAATAAACTTGGCAATAATTTAGACTCGTTGTTTTGAGGTATTAAAGTGTGCAATGAAAGCCTAGTGGCTAAAATTTTTGTCTTTGATTGATTATCTCTGTTGGTGATTACGAGGTGTAAGTGCTTATAGGAACTGATTACCCTACCCATGTTAGCCTTGGTAAACCGTCGGTCACGTGTGACTATCGTTTAGTATTTTAGTATGCCTTGATCTTATAATTGACCTTACAGTCACAAGTAAATTATGCAACTGATGGGATCTCTGGTGTAGTATCAGCATAAGATAGGGGAAGTTTGTCGTATTAGAGCTTGACTTAATCTGTTTGATATGTGCAAAATTTGGAGCCATGTAGGTTCTACTCAGTGAGTTCTGTACCCGTTAAGTCATCGTTCGTAAAGTTCTAGAATAATTAGAGTGAGAGTTCGCTCAAAAGAGTCCAAATTTAACAGTGTGATTTTAAATTAATAGTTGCGTCGGGTATTCATAGAATAGAAATCTGGGTGCAAAGTTGAATGTAGCTCGCCTAATATATGACAGTTATCTAAACGATACAATATAAGTGTTGTACCTAGACGTTATAAGTGATAGGATATCCACGAGCAAATTTTGAGGACGAAATTTTTATGAAGGGGAAGAATGTAATATCTTGAACTTCAAGAGGTTTTTATAATAGTCATTCGTGACCTGAAAAATAAACGGGCGCTAATTTTGAGCAATGCTCGGATATTAGTACAGTATGGGAGATTAAAACAATTTTGGGGCAAAAAATATAATATTTGAAATTTTTGGGTATTTTGTAATTTTAGAAAAAATGGTGAATGGGAGGCATATGCTATTATGTAGCATTATTTTGATGACGAGTGGGTGTTCATAAGTGAAATGAGGGGTTAGTGTGATTTTGCGATCAAAGCATAATTTTCCTAAACTAAAGGGGTCAAAATACAATTTTAGAAACTTGAGGGGCCAAAATGCAAATTTTGAAACCTTGCCAAATGTCTCATAACCTGATGAAAACAGGCCATGCACGATGGCCACCTCCTGCTTGCTATAATATGAGTCATGGTTAGGAATTATAAAGTATTTATGATAACATTATGAGAAGGAAATTATAACTAAAAAGATTTGGGGTAGAAAATAGAAAATAAGATAACTGAAGAACACAAAGAACACGCATTGTAGCATCCGCGGGAAGGAGGGAAAAAGAGAAGAAAAAAAGGAGGAAGAAGAAGAAGGAAGGGAAAGAAAGAAAAGAAAAAAAAAGTGGAATCCGAACCATAACGGGGTATGATCTTGAACCAAATTTGTGAAAATTGATTGAATTCATTTGAGTGGATATATATATATATATATATATATATATATATATATATATATATATATATATATGGGAGTTGATCGCGCTAGCAAAATAAATATTTTGCTAGCGCGATCTGGCCGTCTATCCTGAAAGGATAGACGGCCCAGATCTTTTTTTTCAAAAGCTGTCAGTCGTCCGCTACATAGTGTAGCGGACGAGATTTTTTACGAAATTGCCCCCTCCTCAGTCCGCTACTCTGTGCGACAGACAACTTTTTTGTCCTGACATGTGGCAGTCAAAGAGTCATCCGCTACACTGTGTAGCGGACAACTTTTGCTTGACACGGCTGACACACTTCCATTAATTTCTGTACCTTTAATTTGTTTACGTTTAATGTTGTCCGCTATACAGTATAGCAGACATTATTACGTATTCATCAAAATATTCTCACCTCTTTCAGCACAATTTTCTTCTCCTTCAGACACACTTGCTTCCATTTTTAGCTCCCTTCAAGCTTCGAGTAACACTTGCTTGCTTCAAGGTTCACTTAAGCAAGGTAAGTTTGTGAATGGAAGTTTTCTTTATGGATTGATTGATAAAGTATATTTTTTTTTTGGACAAAAAAATATAGATTTTTTGTGATTTTCTAGAAATTTGTCATTCTATTCATCAATTTGTGATGTTCTAGTAATTAATTTGTTAACTTTGAACATATTCATTTTTTTAGGTTCGCTAACTTCAAAAAATTTATCCTATTTAAATTCAAATTTTTTGAGATATGTTTGTTGTATTTTGGCATGATGAATTTGTCTATTTATCTTAGTAATTTTAATTTGTTATGTTCAATAAATTAATAATTGTTAAATTGGAGAAACTTTTGAGATTATGTATATGGTAATTTGTCATCCTAAATTGGTCTATTCGCCAAGGTAATTTTGAAGTAATATTTTCAGTTAGAAATGATATTTGATTGTTAAGCGTAGTCTATTTCTACATAGGTCTTGTTTCACAATGTCTGATTTCGTGTCGAGCTCCAACACCCCCGTAGATGCTAGTGATCCGTATCTAGGACAAACGTTCAAACATTGGAAGAAGCTGAAGAATGTTTTTGAGCGTATTCATTGAGGGTTGGTTTTGGCATTAGAATAAAGACTACAAGAACAAGCAACGTAACAAAAAAGATATGCTCTCGCTTATACGAGTGTCATAGGGGCAGAAATCCACAGCAAAATGAGACACACGTAGGCAATGATGACAGTGATGATGAAATAGGATATTCGCGTAGAAGATGATGGGACTGCTTTGCGCCACAAATTGCCAGGTCAAGATGTTCGTAAGCTATAAACCCAAGCAAGATCATTGGCTTATTACCAGCCTGGAACTGGCACACAATCACCCGTTAGTAACCCCTTCTAAGGTGAGTCAGATGCATCAACACAAGAAGATGGGTAAGGTCGCGAGGAGCCTAATTCACACAATGAGCAATGCGCGATTAGGACCTACCGACATGATTAATGTTCTTGCTGAACAGGCTGGGGGAATTCAAAATTTAAACTTTAACACGACAGACGTTCGTAACGCGGTCCGAACCCATAGACGAGCCGCGTATGACCTCAATGATGCTCAATCCACAATGAGCCTATTGAAACGGATGCAGATGGAGGACCCGCAGTTTACCTTCGATTATAAACTTGACGACGAGCATCGAGTTAGTACAATTTTTTGGGTCGACGGTCGTTCGAGGCTAGCTTATAAGCATTTTGGGGATGTCGTGACTTTCGACACCACATACCGTACCAACAAGTACTCGATGCCATTCGCTCCTTTCACGGGGGTCAATCATCATTATCACTCCATCCTGTTCGGGTTTGCCTTGTTAAGGGACGAGAGCGAGAGTTCTTTTGAATGGTTGTTTAGGGCGTGGCTGGAAGCAATGAACTTCAAAGCACCAAAAGTTATCATCACCGATCAAGATTTGGCAATGAAGAAGGCTATTGCTACCGTCTTCCCAGATACTCGACACAACTTGTGCACTTGGCACATAAGCAACAAATACCCTGAACGTTTGCATCACGTGTATGCAAAGTATCCAGACTTTAAACATGACTTTAAAAAGTACGTTAATAAGTCATTAACGATTGAGGAATTGGAGGAGAGGTGGGAAAACGACGGGCATGAGTGAATCTATGAATGCCACGTTCGATAGTTATGTGGGTACAACTACCAATTTGAAGAGTTTCGTCACATCTGCACAAAAAGCGGTTGCCTCGTTGTTCGTGAAAGAAAGGGCTGCAGACTTTGCAAGCACGTACAAACAAAGGAGAAGGTTGCTTGAGACCCCGTTGGAGCTGAACGGTGCAAAAGTCTATACGAAGGAGATCTTCCTGCTATACCAAGTAGAGCTACGAAAATCGGGACGATACAGTATAAACAAGGTGGCAGAAAAGTCTACGCGTGAGTACAAGGTTTATTCGCTCGTGAATGACCTCGTCCCTGAGAAGCTGCGCAGAATGTATACGGTGAGCCATGACACATTGACGGATTCGGTGACATGTGTTTGCAAGAAGTTTGAGTTCCATGGAATCCTGTGTAGACACATTCTGCGGTTTTTCACCCAGAAGAATATCAGGACAATCCCCGATAAATATGTCCTGCCACGGTGGACGAAAGTTGCAAACAGGTTGCACGGTACCATTGCCTTATATACTGACTTTGAAGAATCAGAGACGTTGCGGTATAATCATCTGGTGACAATGTTTACCCGTTTGTCCATAAAGGGTGCTGCTACAATGGCCGGATATAAACATCTCCTCGAGGTAGCTCAGCAGCAAGAGCCCATCGTCGACCAATTTGAAGCAGCTTCAGCTAGCAATGCGGTTGACACCGAGCCTATAACGGGATCAAAAGATGATGAGCTGGGGGAGGAAGACGACAATGATATCCGGCCTTTGGATCCAATTATATCGCAAACGAAAGGCCGCAAGAGATCTACGCGGATGAAGAGCTCTATTGAACAGGCAACTCAACCTAAAAAGCTGAGAAGGTGTGCATTGTGCAACAAAATGACCAACCATGACAAGCAGAACCATTACAAGGCATTGGAGATAAGTCCAGGGGGTTTGCAAAATGAGGAAGAAGATGACACCGAAGATGAGGAAGAAGAGAATGCAGTGGTCCTTTAATTTTTTTTGTAATTTTTGACATTTGTAATAATTTTTTGTAATTGTTTTCTAATAATCTTTCAACCCAAGACTGGAATTATATTTCTCATGGACCTATGAGAGCCATCAAATCTAAGTTTAAGTTTTTTTTTATTTGCCACGTCCGCTATATAGTCTAGCGGATAGAGTTTCTTTATGTCCGCTACACAGTGCAGCGGACAATGGAAACTTTTGTTGTTCTTTGTGTCCGCTACACAATGTAGCAGACATCTCTGCACAGTTTAAAATTCCAACACCTCGCTAAAACTCCTCATTTATAATCAGATCGGCCATTCTTCTTTCTCCCGTTTTTGTATCTGTCTTAAACATCTCACCCACCCGCGACCCCCTCTACGGTGACGCACATCTCCAACGACACCACCGTCCTCCCCCCGACGCATCACCACCTCTGGAGACAGATCCATCCTGATGGCTTCCGCTTCAGTGAACATGGACGTTTCATTCGGCAGACACTTCTTCAAGGTCATGATGCCTAGTTTTCATACAGAACTTGTAGGCCATCCCTTTATCTCTGTGTTTTTGTGTTAAAAGTTTTATCTTTGGTTAAAAACTTACATGTCTTACTGTATTATGAATGTTAGGCCATACCGATAGCCTTTTGTAGATTGCTTACCACACTTTATTTCGAAGCAACTTTAACCAGCCGCAAGGGGTCATGACTAGTTAAAATCAAGAAGAAACGCGGCCAAGAGGAAATTTGTTTCGAAAAGAGTTGGAACGAATTCATGCAGCAGCATGACCTCCATCTAGGGGACTTTGTAATCTTTGAACACATGGGCCATATGCGTTTTCAAGTGATGGTGTTTGACCAAGGCACTTGTCAAAAAGCTTTCCCCTAATGTTGAACTCTGAGCCCTAATTTTGTGTTATTTGAACAATTGTGTTATTTGAACATTATTTGTTTGATAATTTTAGGTTCTTAATTTTGCATTAGAGAATTGTGATTATTGATCGTTGATTTTAGGTTGTTAATTGATGATTTTTTATTGTTAATCCTGCATTTAAGATATTGAGACTGTTGATTTCGTCGTTACAACATTTATTCCGTCGCTAATTTCATAAAAAATTTAAATTATGTAGAATAAAATTAGCATTGTCCGCCATACTGTGTAGCAGACGGTGCAGTAGAATCTCTAAACTCTAACACTTAGAAAAAGTTTTGTTTCCTTTCTCTGTCCACCATACTGTGTAGCGGACGGTGCAGCAGAATCTCTAATCTGCAACATTTAGAAAAAAATTTGTTTCCACTCTGTCTGCCATACTGTATAGCGGATTATGCAGCAGAATCTCTAAACTCCAACAATTAGAAATTTTTTTGTTTTCTCCCTGTCCGCTATACTGTGTAGCTGACGGTGCAGCAGAATCTCTAATTTGCAACACTTAGAAATTTTTTTGTTCCAGCTGTGTCCGCCATACTGTATAACAGACGGTGCAGCAGAATCTCTAAACTCCAACACTACAATTTTTTTTTGTTTTCTCCATGTCTGCTATACTGTGTAGCGGACGGTGCAGCAGAATCTCTAATCTGCAACACTTATAAATTTTTTTTCCACTCTGTTTGCCAAACTGTATAGCAGAATCTCTAAATTCTAACACTTAGAAAAAAAATTTTGTTTTCTCCCTGTTCGCTATACTGTGTAGCGGACGGTGGAGCAGAATCTCTAAACTCCAACACTTAGAATTTTTTTTGTTTTCTCCCTGTCTGCTATACTGTGTAGCGGACGGTGAGCTGACACTAAAATTAAAATTTTTTGTTCTCTCCCTGTCCGCTATACTGTGTAGTGGACGGTGGAGCAGAATCTCTAAACACCAACACTTAAAAAAAATTTTGTTTTCTCCCTGTCCCCTATACTGTGTAGCGGACGGCGGAGCAAAACCTCTAAACTCCAACACCTAGAAAAAATTTTGTTTTCTCTCCTTCTGCTATACTGTCTAGCGGACGCTCTTGAAATTTTTTTTGTATGTGTAGCGGACAGTGGCGCAGAATCTCAAAACTCCAATACTTGGAAAAAATTTTGTTTTCTCCCTGTCTGCTGTACTATGTAGCGGACGGTGGAGCACGATCTCTACACTCCAATACTTAGAAATTTTTTGTTTTTCTCCCTGTCCGATATACTGTGTAGCGGACGCTGGATCAGAAACAATTTAGAGGACTTTCTCCCATTTTGTTTCCTACCAGTCAATCATTCTCAATGAGAGCAAAAAAAACCCAAATAGATACGTCAACTCAAGTCAAATCTAATCAAATCAACCCAAATCAAATGTCAACTGATTTCAACACAATTAGTCAAATCAATCATCTTCAACAGAAATCAACTGATCTCAACACAAATCAAATCAATCCAATGACATCTTTCATAAAAATAATCAAGATTTATTAAAAAAATTGATTCGAATGTTACAATGTCAACTGGGGTCCTCATCTTGACCTAGATTCTCGGCCTTAGATGGATTTTCAATAAACCTAACCGCTCTAGGATTTTCATAATTTGCCAAGCTATCATATATCTAAAGCTTTCTACGCATTCTTGACTCCAGACGGCCGCCTTGAGGCTCTCAGACCGACAAATGTAATCCATGTACATGCAGACGAAGACGCCGCAGTCCGAAGTATTACGTTGCTTGGGCCTCCTTTTCTTCAATCGGAATTGAAGCTTTGGCCGCACCGGTACTCTTACATCACGGATAGAGTGGACCATGGCATAAAATAGATTCTGTGAGAAATAGAAAACGGCGTAAGACACGAGTTAACATTTACAATTGGCAAGTTACATTAAGCATTAAACAACAGTCAGAAGATTACCATAGCATCCAACTGGGCTTTGTACATCCCCAACACAGGCATGTGGACGGTATCATCATGGAGACTGTCGATGACTGATACGATCTTCTGTGTTGGTTCATAGCAAACCAAGTACCAGTGGCTTTCCCCTAAAAATGGGATTAGAAACACGTCAGCAACCCTTGCACTCACTGGACTATCCCTACTAAGATACGCTCGTAGTTTAGCGGACGGTCTCCACTAGCTCAACTGTTTCTTCCCCCTTAGCTCGACCCACTCATGCCATTCAGATCCTAGGAGGCTATGAAAAAAAACATCCACCATAAAAACGTGCGGATACTTGTCCAGTCTCTCCCGACCCCTTTGCTTCAGAATCTTCACGTAGTTCGAGATGACACTGCTCTCTAACCAATCCCCCGGAGCCAGCGAGGCCATTTCTACCCACGAGCAATAGTAATCCATTAAATTCAGGTGATCCACACTATATGATGCTTTGTCTTGGGGGGGCCCGCTAAAATAACGCTCTCGGATTATTTGGCGTTTATATGGCTTTAGGGGCTTCAGTGGATGCCCTTTGCGATATTGTCCTCGGGGGTCGACCTGGGGATATTGCGCTCCTTCGAGGGGGTTGACAGAGAGATATTACCCTCTGGGGGCAACAGATGGTCCTGCCCACAGGACAATGAGTAGTGTCTCGGATAGACTGATGTTTCTAATACCCCAGTCCTGCATGACTTGACTCTGAGAGAGGGTTTGGGTTCCGAGTCCGTAAGCAAAGAGAACGAGGGCACACTGTTCCCTCGAAGTCTTTCCCGAGGGATCACCTATCCCTCGCTCACATAAGGGGGCTGCCACCCCGGATAACCCATTCCAAGGTTGACTCCGAAGGCTGTCTTGATGCTTGGCTCAAAAAATTCCCGCAGCCAAACGCCAACGCTTTAGCCTGTTGGCGAAGCTCCTTGCCCATTGCATCCACCAGATCCTTCCGCTCGCTCAACTTCTGGAAGAAGGCAAACGAGGCATTAACCTACATCCAAAGAGATAATAAATAAGTAACTTCATACACACACTTAGAATCATCAAATTCAATTAAAAGCACTTGTTGGGCAACTTACCAGATTGTATGCCATATGCTCATCGATCTGACCCCTAGGGTGGTACTTCTCCCTGCGTTCAAACCTTACTAGGGGCTACTCTCCTCTGGGTGATGCGGTAGTACCACTCATTGTACTGTTCGATGCTGATCACGGGGTCAGGCTCTGACACAATTTTGCGTGCGCACAAGTCGTGCGCATTCGCCTTGCCAAACCGTCCGACACCCGGTGGGTTCCTGTTAACCCTCATATTTGGGGCATCGGCTGGCAACCCCTGCAGGCAGTCAAAATGTGGCATAACGCGATCTGGCAGCTGCCACTCTGCGACCTCGAAGTGGATCAGGGGTGTGCGTTGCAACCCGGAGAGCGTGAAGACGAACGACTCTCCCACCCGTCGCGCCAAACATTTGTACGGTGCCCAACGCATCTGGCCCGGAGATAGCGAGTCGAGCTCTCCCCGATAGTACGTAATGTTGTGATGGGGATTATCTCTCCTCAGGTAGTGGCTGTCCTTCCAACTGTACTCCCAGGAGCACAACCGAGGCCACACATTATCGGTTCTGTCCCTACGCCTGGGTGCGCCGGTAGCAAGGTGTTCATAAGACCACACCTGAGAGCAAAGACAAATTATATAAAGTATCGTCAAAATTTATTGTCAATTCAACCAAAAAAAATTGAACACATAATCAAGATTTATATGATATACCTGCAATAGCGAGAGACATGCACATATAGCTTTGGAGTCGGGCCTCGTTGCCTTGTGCAATGCTCGGTACAGGTACGCAAGAGTTGCTGCACCCCAGGCATAATCCCCAACCTCCGCAGGTTACCCAACAACGGTAAATATTTCACGCTGACCGTATTCTTCGACGTCGTTGGGAATAAAATTGCCCCCATCACCCACAAGAGGAAGGCTTGTGTGTACAGCACAAGCATCTCGCCCGTGTAGTTTTCTGGCAGAACCTTGTAGGTATCTACCAACCACTTCAACTTGATACCACCAGTGCTAAATTGATCCTGGGGTATCGAAGTAAAGAAGTCCCTAGCGGTTCTCTTATTCGTTGCTTTCGACGGAGGAGCAATTACCGGCCGCCCTGTCACCGGTAACCCTAAGATGAACCCTACATCTTCTAGGGTAATTGTCATCTCTCGAGAGGGAAGTGAAATTCGTTTCACTTCTCCACCTTTCAACAAGGGCACCTATTAAGTGCCGGTCAAGGTGTTGAAAGATCTGCCCATGCGTGAAAATCCCAAACCCAATCCCACGCAGTAACTTTTCTGGTATTTGTTCAATTTCCAGGCTTTGAAATTATCGAATACTTCTACTGTGTTGAGAAGTGCTCTTTCCTACGAATTAATAAATACAATTTAACCAAAACAAACAGTATACAATGTTCGTAAGAATAAGAAAGTTGATAAAATAAGTATCTTACCCCACCATCCCATATGAGCGTACTGACATGGTTTGCTTGGTCGTATAATACGGAGGGATCTTCTGGTCCAGGGTTAAAATCCATTTTTTGCAACTGAAATTATGGAAAAATGGCAAGGTTGGAAACTTTTATCAAATGCTCTCAAACATACAACGCTAGCACATGCATAATACATACAACGCTAGTATGTGTTCACATAAGTTCACATGCTATATATATATATATATATATATATATATATATATATATATATATATATATATATATAAATCGGATTTTGAGCAGTACACACACACAAATTGACAAACGCTAGCACGTGCTCAGTACATATTCAAAACCATCCATAACCCGCAATACTCATAACAAGTCTAGATTATGAACAAATAAAAGAATGGTTTGTGAACTTACGTGATTGATGAGACGATTAAAAGATTTCATGGGAAAAAATTGCGCAGATCTTCTTTCCAACGACGCTAAAAAAATTTGTGCGAAGAAAGAATGAATAAGAGTATGAAAGTTAGGTTTATGTTTATTTATAGGGCTAATTACACCTGTGTCCCTGAGGTTTGGGGGTAATTACACGCGAGGACACAAAGTTTCAAAATGTAACACTTATGTCCGTTGACAAACGGAACCCTAAAAATTCTAACAGTTTTAACAAAATGACTTTATTGCCCTTATGTTTGAAAGTTATTTTTTTAAATGCCATTGTCTCTTTGAAAAGAAAAACCCTAAATTTTTTTTTTCTCTCTCTCTCTTCCCCCACCCTTTCCCCATCCATTTTGCCGCCACCCACACCCCTGCCCTTCGCGGCCCCCCCAGCCCTCCCTCCCCCGGTCACCCCCCACCCACCCTTAATTACACGCGAGAGATCCTTCACAGCGAATCTTCACCTATAACTCGCGATCCCCTCTCGGTCTCCTGATTCACAGTAATCTTGTCCGGTCCGTGCAGTTTATAATAAGAAAGCACACCGTCTTGCAGCACAAACCACCTCGGCCACCATCCCTTGCCGTAATTCACCCATTTGTGCAGGATCTCCGATATCCCGTTCCCCACTATATCGTTGATTTTTAGCGACTCCATCGCCGCGGCGGCCTCTCGCATCGAGTGGTGCATCATCCGCGCCGACGCCGACTCGATCGCTAGCGCCACCAGCGACGGCTGCGGCAGCGGCAGGGGCGGCGGTGAGGGGATCTTTTTACCGCCGTGGTCGCCGTTGGAGTGATTGTGAACTTGGCTGGTGGCGTGCTTATCGAATCTGACGGAGGATGTCGCGGGCGACATGGCGGCTATCTCAGGGAGGTTCACGGTCGAGCCGCAACAGAATAGTTGCATAATACGATTAATCAGGCGGCGATGATCGGCAACATAATTTCAGGGTTTGATAAGCCTAATTTTCAAATTAGGTTTTAAAACCCTAATTTTAAAAAATTAGGGTTTGATATCCTAATTTAAAAATTATAAATTATAATTATTCACGATATATTGTACAGGGGCAGTATTGCCATTTTCAAAATACGTAATGACGAAAATTAAAAATCAGCCCAATCGGAGATCAAACGAGTGAGATATCGTCAATAAAAGTTTTCGGGTGAAAATTTAGTGGCACAAAAACTGAGAGAATAAAAGGGCATTGTGAGAAATAAAAGCCACTAGAAATTTGACATGTGGCAAAGGAGATTCGGAATTCACACGCTAAGACCAAATTTCATGGAATGCAATGATTGGCAAAAGCATAACAATAATATAACAATGTGTAAGGACCAATGAAAACGTGACAAGTCACTACAAGAAAAAAGGCTTTTAGGGACGGGAAAATCCGTCGCGAAAAACTTAAAATCCGTCGCTAAATGTTTTAGCGACGGATTTACCGTCGCTAAAAGTCGCTCGTATAAAAGCTCGTCACTAATAGTTTGGCGACGGAATTTTCAAATCCGTCGTGTAGTATTTAAGTTTTGCGACAGATTTATTTAATAATTAGCGACCGAATATCCGTCTCTAATTATATTTTAAGTATTTTAATTTAATTTATTTTTTTGTTAAATTAGTGACGGAATAAATTTTTTAGCGACAGAATATTCCACCGCTAAATAAGACATTTAGCGACAGAATATTCCGTCGCTAAAAAACCGATTGTGATATAAAAAAATTAGCGACGGATAAAATCCGTCGCCAAAGTTCAAAATTTTTTAAAATATTTATTTTTATTTTTTTAATGCCCAAACATGTAATAAAAAAATCAATCCTCAACAACAACGCGCATTAATCAATACACAAAGAAATATGTATAATTAATCATAAAAAAGATTCATTATGTACAAGCTGGGAATCGGATACAGCCGGTTAGGGGAGGGGAGAAGAGTACAAGCCTGGCGCGGGGGCCGGGGGGAAGCTGGGACCGGGCACAAGAAGGGGCTCATTAGGGGTTGTCGGGGCTGGATCCTGCTGATTCGGGGCCGGCTCGGCATGTCCAGCTGTGGTACCCTACTGATCCTACTCCCTGATCATCCTCAACACCACCGTAGCAATGCGCGCGATCTCCTCGTTGTCCAACGGATGTCGAAGAGACAGTGTCTGTGGAGGGACAGTGGGGGGTGAGGACGCTCCTATCACGGTACGAGCAGTCCGACTAGGCAGGCCGCGTATGCGGCCTTTCGGCCGATTAACGACCTTCAGCGTATCCAACCATCGCTTCAACGCCCCAGTACTCGCACCTGTACTAGTGAACGCTGATGGCTGTCCGGACTGCTCCTTGGACCCCCTAAGTTGTTCATACGAGGCCTGCAAAAACAGTGAAATAAAGATATGTTAGGGCATTAATTAACGCAACAGACATTGAGGATAGAAAGACAAAAAATTAACAACTTAAACAAATTGACTCACATCGATCCGCCGGGAATATCTGAAATATAGTCGCCCGCCCAGTGCGCCTCGTCCTTGTCCTTCTTCCGCACGTGCGTCTGATTATACGTTAGAGCTACGACCTCATCGTCCTCCAGATCCGGGTGCTCGACCGCATTCTTGTGTCGGACGATGTCGTGTGGCACCGCCCCCCCGTGTGCGTAGGATCTTTGTTCTGTCTGTTCTCAGCCCTGCTCTTACTCTTGGCGTCCCAATCTGGATCCGCAGCCCACCGATCTGTCATCGCCGTCCATACAGTCGGAGATATCCAATGTGGGGGATATCTCGTCATCTCCGTCATCGGGGTACCCTCGGACAGCATCTTCTTCACCTGGTCCCTTGCGTCGTGGAGCCATCGGCGGTAATTCTTGCCGATGTAAGCAAAGAAAGCCTACTGCCCCAGTGCCTGCTGCTCAGGCGAGTCAAACGTGAACCCCTCCTGTAAGGCATTCAATAACACAAATTAACTACAGAAAACAAACTCTAATTAAACAAATACTGTTGCTGGAAAAAATACTTCACCATACCAGCCACTCCTCCCATAGGGACTCCCTCGCAGCGACATCTCAGTCCTTCCAGTACAGGCGTGGCTCGAAGAATCGACCCTTCACAAGAACGCCGATCTTCGTCCTCGCCTGATTCTCCAGGATCCTGCCAAATAAGTAAATAAATAAATTAATACAGTTCAAATATAAATTAACACCCCAAAATTTTAAATATAAGGCATGATGTGATAATTTTTTTTTACTTACAGGCCCTCCTGGGTGAGCGTAACTCTCTGTTTACGTTGGGCGTCGATGCGTACCCCGCGTGTCGGACCACGGCCTCGTGGGGATCCTACAAAATACAAACATTAATACAGTTCAAATATACTTTAAATATAAGGCTAGCAAAAATGTACTAAACACCGTTATCAACTATACCTGTGGTAGAACCCACAGAAGAAGGAGAATCAACGTGCATGTGGGATGAATCTGCAACGGCTGGGGCTGGCGCTGGTGCTGGGGCTGGAGCTGGGGCCCCATCTGCTGTACACGATCACTCTGTG
The DNA here is from genome assembly GCA_033070095.1 of Escallonia herrerae. NCBI lineage: Eukaryota > Viridiplantae > Streptophyta > Magnoliopsida > Escalloniales > Escalloniaceae > Escallonia > Escallonia herrerae. The sequence goes on from JAVXUP010000582.1 coordinate 58,189, forward strand.
CCTCATCATTAGTGGGCAATGACGAGGTGGTACCCACCAGGGAGGAAACAGCTCGGCGTCCAACCTGGCCACGAATAACTCGTATCCTATTCATATCTGACTTCGTATAGATAAATTACAAATACATGAACACATTAAAAACAATAATTTGGCAGAAATCATCATTGGCACTATATATATATATATATATATATATATATATATATATATATATATGAACGGAGGTGCAATATATAGCTAATTAGGGTTGATTAGGACTAATTAAGATTATTTAGTCCTAATTAGGGTTTAATTGCGCCGAGTAGTGCTGATTAGTCTTAATTAGGGCTAGATTAAGCTTAATTGAGTTATGTTAGGGCTAATTAATTTTAATGAGGGCTAGTTTCGGATAATTATAGCTAATTAGGGTTGATTATGACTAATTAGGGTTATTTAGTCCTAATTAGAATTTAATTGTGCCGAGTAGTGCTGATTAGTCCTAATTAGGACTAAATTAGACTTAATTGGGTTATGTTAGGGCTAATTATTATTAATGAGGGCTAGTTTCGGATAATTATAGCTAATTAGGGTTGATTAGGACTAATTAGGGTTATTTAGTTCTAATTAGGGTTTAATTGTGCCGAGTAGTGTTGATTAGTCCTAATTAGTGCTAATTAGGCTTGATTGGGTTATGTTAGTGAAAATTACGACTAATTAGGCTAACTATAATCAATATGCGGGTAATTGGGTTCATTTGGGCTAATTTGGGATAATTACAGCTAATTTGATTTTTATTAAGTTCTTAGGGTTAATTAAAACTAATTAGGCTCATTAGAGCTAATTATGGTTAGTTGATTTATTAAAATATTGTTACTCAGGACTAATTAAGGCTAATTATAGCCAGTGCTAAAGCCACAATGAGATTCCAGGGGGTGCATGCTAAAAATGTCGCGTTAACCTAATTAACCTATAATTAATGCACAGTCAACAATCTCAATTTCGACACCTCATGTAGGGTGTCGATAAGGTGTCCGAAATGTGTCAGACACCTCCGGACACGTGTCCGAGACATACCGACACGTGTCCAACGCCCACTGACACGCATCTCCGGACACATCGGTATATGTTGATTTATTTTGTAAATGTCAGACACCGTCGATCAGACGGGGTGTCCATGTCTGCGCTAACATCTCTGTCGACAGCAGTGCAGTGTATATATGTATATAATTATACCAAACTAGTCAATGGATAACATCTCTACTTTGACCAAATTTGGTGTCATGCATCCATCTTTTCTTGGAATGACGCCCAACTTTAATTTTGTCTAACCGAGTTTAATACACTATAATTTTAGTGCCTTTATTTGTTTGGTTGCCATTAATTTAGTCCCATAGAATATACATTCATAGACCTTTCTATTGCTCATCTTTTAGAACATTTGTTTATAGTCGTTTGCACTTTTGCATCACCCTCTCTGTATACAAAAACCAAAAGCTCCCAAAATTGTTTTGAAGAGTAGAGTAAAATAATTCCAGTAGCTCATCGAGTGGATTACGGCATTCAATTTAGGGTTCAATTAGGGGTTCAATTTAGGGTTCGACCCCAGATTAGGGCATTCAATTTAGGATTTAATTATGGTTCAATTACTTCAATTTAGGGTTCAATTAGGATGTTTAGACTATTCAACAAATTCAGATTATACATGGCAGAGAAGACAAATTAACAACAAATTCAGATTATGGCCAAATGCTTCATAATCAACAAATTCAGAAGACAAAATAATGGCTAAACGTCCAAATAAAGAACAAATTCAGATTATACATGGCAGAGAAGACAAATTTGAATGTTTTATGCACGTACATAGGAATTCAGAAGAGCTTATACAAGCAGAAGCGTGATTATAGCCAAATGCTTGACAATCAACTTTGAAAAATAAACAACAAGATTAATTTAGGGTAATAGACATACAGATCTCGAGGTGGGTACGATGACGGCGGCGTTGGTGATGCAGCGGCAGTGGTGGGCTTTGTGGCGCGGCGACAGTGGAGGGCTTTGTGGGACGGCGGCAGTGTAAGTCTTGGTGATGCGGCGTCGGGTGGGGGACGGGGGTGTCGCCGGAGGTAGGTCGCCATCGAGAGAGGTCGCCGGAGGTGAGAATGGCAGTGGGTGGGTGAGAGAAGAATTTCAGAAAGAGAAACGGGGAGAGAGAAAGAAACCAGATCTGGTTATAAATCGGATCTTTAGCGACGGAATAACATCGTCGCTAAAAATCCGTCAGTAAAGGTCTTATTATAAAGACTTTTACCGACGGAATTTTTAGCGACGGTTTTAAACCGTCGCTTAAATAATTTAAAAAAAACCCTCAAAAAATACTAATTTTCTAAAAAGTATTTAGCGACAGTAATTCCGTCGCTAAAAGTCCGTCGTTTAAAGTCCGTCTGCAATACTTTTACCGATGATATCTTCCGTCGGTAATAGTATTAAACGACAGACTTTTAACGACGGTATTTTCCGTCGCTTAAAGACTTTTTTAGTGATGGAATACCTTCCGTCGCTAAAAAATCGTCGTAAAATACATATTTTCTTGTAATGAGTGTCTTTGAAGGTTTAGAACTCTTAAAGATCGGCTCATTGGCCATGAACAGAGAATGGAATTGGGAAACTACATACGAGCGCTAAAAGAAATTAGTATTATGAATTATAAGGATCTGTCTTTAACTCAAGATATAAGACGGTAGCAAATTTTGTAGGTAACGTTAAAAATAAACTTGATAATCAACTATAGGTTCAAAGATAAATATATTTTTATAGATCAAAGCATAGTGCATAGATTTCGTGTATAAAATGAAAAGATGGCGTAAAAACCCTTACCGGTGAAGTAACGAATATCATGTCAATAATCTTTTCTTTATCTTAGATCTTTACTTCAAAGTAACAATATCGTGAAAAATTTCCTCTTTATCTTGGATCAATCACCAGCTTTTTGCTTGAATATCTCGAAAGGATGCACTAATTCTTTTCTCTCTTTTGTCTCAAAATATTAAGACTCTTATGACTCTAATTTCTTCTTCCTCTTTATATAGTTTACTAATTTAATTCTAATATGACTTGGTGTAATTTTAACACTACTAAAAGCCCTTATAGCTAATGTAATTATAACACAACTAAAAGTTCTTATTGCTAATATAACTTAAACTTTTTTCTTTTAATATCTAATCCAATTACATTAGTCACCAAAGACTAATTTCGTCACTAAAAGAGTTCCCACCAAAATTCCTAAAGTCCATTAATTAACTCAAAGTCAAAATACCCCTTCCTCTTTTTTCTTTTTATTTATTTTTATTATTTGCATTCACACATATTGAGTCCAAAATCTGGGGTATTATTGTAACATCTCAAAATAATTTAACAGTTTAATTTTAATTTTTTTAAACGACAATTTATCTTCTTAGCATTAATGTACTTAAGAGCGACTTTTATACCAAAGATATGACGTCGATTTGCAATGAGTGAAAATTTTATCGATAACTTTTTAGCGACAATACTTTTGACTTGGCATCGGTATTTTTTATTTTTGTTAGCGACTTTTAGTGACACTAAGTATAGCGAGATCATCTAACCAAACCATGAAACTTTTTTGAGCACCTAAACTTATTAAATAATTTTATTTGGACCTATTTGCAATAATAGAAAGTTGTGGGCGAAATTATAATACTTAACAAAAGTTAGGGTAGCTTTTGGTAAATTGTCAACTTAGGGTTTTATATATATACACACACAACTTTATAGAGTAGCCGGCCCCATATTTCCTATTCCTTTCCTGAAGCTCGGTAGAGAGAAGCAGAGAGAAAGCGTAAAGAAAACTTATTCCGGCGATCGGGTTGATTTATCCAGTGTATGGTGGGTTATGGGTGTGTGGGTTAGAAGGCGCGAGGTACTTTATCTAAATGGGTTTTTTTAGAGAGAGAAACAGCCTTAAGGAGGCTATCATGGGTGTGTATTGTGGGTAAACCGTGCATGACAGAGAAGAAAAAGGTGCTGTCGTAGTTTGTAAAATTACAGTGAGTTGTGAGGGTGATGGAACAGGTTCAAGGCAGCCATGGTCGTGCATCTCTGTATGAAGTCTGTGATGGTAGTTGTGGTTGTGCCATTATAATTATTATACATATAAACATCACCGTGTACTATCTACTGCACCTTTTATAGATCTGCATGTTTTTTTTTTGTGGAGATAGTAATGGTGTAACTTAGGCTGCACTATCTTTGTGGAGAGTGATTGGAGACGAGGTTTTTTTTGGAGACAAGGCTTTGTTCACAAGATGATGTTGTTTACTTGGGAAAATGAGGTATTTTTGGGGAAGTCTCTCTGTAACATCCCGGAATTTTCCGGAACGTTAACGCTCAATCGATCGATAATACTAAGACAATAGTGTCCTCATCCTTAATAAATAATCCATCAACTGTCAGAGCAACTAAACCATTAATTTTTAAATCTTAATAAACTATTATGGGTGAAATATCAAATTAGGTTATACAAGTTTAAACAATAAAATTCGCCACGCAGGGGCTCTAATGATTAATACTAAGATCAAATGTCTTCTTACGCTCGGCTCTAATCAACACATGCTACTTCAGCCTAATGCTGGCTGTCACCTGCGGAAATGAAGTCAAAGGGGAGAGATTTTTGAGAGCCAAGTAAGGTCAATCAAAGATTAAAAAAAATCACAAAACGATTCGGACGGGTTTTCATATAGAGTCAAACAAACCTTTTTAAAATTATTTTCAATAAAAAGACAACATTTCGACAAAGATGAACAAAACGAACAATTTTTACATTCAAGTCCAATAACATCTTTTTGAGGGATTTTTGCTTTCGATGAAATCACTACAATACGATATAAACATATGGATGAGTATTCAACTCAATCCCTTAAATAATAGTCATTTGAAACACTTCAAGTATAATAAAGCATGAATAGATAATATTCAAAGCAATTCAAGTGCAATAAAACATAAATAGGGAACATTGAACATGAGCATTACAGAAGCAAAGTCACCCTGGCAGTGCTCGATACGCTTTACATATGCATATGTACACCAACTAGTCCATCTAGGTACTAGTTAGACCCATCCAACAGACCATCCTTATAACGCCAACAATACAAACCATCCTTATGCCTCCCAAGTTACTAACTCATGTCAACATTAAGAAGTAATAAATAGAATTCAAAAATGCTTTAGAATGAGCAATCAATAAACGTATCAAATGAACAAATGGATTCCAAGATGAGATGAAACAGAATTCCAAACGATTGCTTAAGGTTCAAGTTAGGATTTCATTGGCAAAATCCAAATATTTTTAGGAAAATTTATAAAACAATAGTTCAATAAATTTTTGCAAAACCATTAAGATCAAACATATGGATTCAGATGATGAGTAGGGTTCGGAGAAAAAATTCTTATCTCGGTCCAAGCTAAGCGATGCTACCAATCCTCGATCAATATTTTTTGAATAACCTAGATTGGCAATCCATTTGTCAGAACATAATCTATGCTACAATACTATAACCCTAATATCATAAACCCTCACGTGCTCACTTCTAACCCCGAAATCCTTCAACTCAAAACGCGTCTCGCACGCGGCCAACCTAGATTACGATTCTTAACGCGTGTTGATATTCTAAAATTTAAAATAAATTAAAACAAAACACTTTTATAGCTTAAAACATTATAAAAAGTCAAAATACTCATTTTCTGAAATTTTGAATATTTTTGAATTAAAATAATTTCCTTAAATGCAATAAAAACTCATAAATTGTCAAAATTACTTCCGGTTGGAAAATAAGTCCCATAACTTTTATACGAACTTTAAAAAATATATATATAAATTATAGAAATTAAAATTAGAATTTAAAAGACTCTAAAACTATTCCTTTATTTTTTGTTTTGCTAAATTCAATGCGATATGGAAACCATAGCAAATCAACTCCAAAAATCATAAAATTCAAACTGAGTCATATTTGTACAATAATAACAATACTGTAATTTTTCGCATGACATTTTCTGGGTTTAAAGACTCCAAAAGAATTTTCCAAATCTGAAATGACAAAAAAATTAAAAATTCATACAATCTCCGAAAATTATAAAATTTTGCCAAGAATTCTAACATATCCTAACGTATTATACTGTAAAATTTTACATACTAACAATAATTGTACGCTAGTTTACGTACGTGTCGAACTTAACATCAAATCCGATCCGCATTTCCCTTCTTGTTCTTTGTGCACTAAATCTCTATCTCACTCCCATACTACTCATCACTCATGAAAGCCTCATATGCACACACACTTGTTCACTCTGTATACACAGTTATACACACCTCTACTATTATATATATATATATATATATATAGACACACACACACACACACACACACTCTCTCTCTCTCACAAGCATGCAAATCACACAGACACACACATATTACACGCACACACAACAACCCCACAACATGCACTTTCTTCTCCCATACACAGCCCACATTACACACACCATGCATACACACATTCAAGCACACACCCACACACTTGGGCACAGAGTACTCACGCACACATTCAAACAAACACATAAATACACTCACAATTTCCCCACACCCACTGCCAGGTCTTCTTCCATTTCTGTGGTTTAAAACACTGATGCCCACTAAAATACATACACAAAAGTTTCACACAAACACACACTTATATGCAGCACTCACACACACTCAAAACACACAGCTTCTCACTCACTAGAACACACATCACACACAATCGCACACCCCTATTCATACCCACACACACGTACCCAGCAAACACGCGCACACATGTTTACACTAAACACACATACTCTCATTCACGCCTCACTCACGTTCATTCATTTCGCACACTACCCTGCACATGCTCTCTCTCTCTCTCTAATTCGAAATCCCTAAATCGAACATTCACAATTGCACAGTCACAGCCACCATGGCTGTGACTTTCCTGAACCACCCGTTCGCTCCATAAACACACTCGCACAAATGCACTACTACACTCCATCCCTCACGGCACACTGAAATTCATAACCCACATTATATATATATATATATATATATATATATATATATATATATATATATATATATATATATATATATATATATATATATATATATATATATGCACTGTTCACTCACACATCTCGCAAGCACTACGGCAGTCCCATGAGTTCACACTCATAGCTTCTCCCATGCCCCCATAAAACCGTAAGTCGTAAGCCATCAGCTAATTAGAGAGAAAAGGCTTGAAGAAAGACTTACCTGAAAATCAATCCCGGTTGCAGGGAAAATCCTGAGTCCCCCCCCCCCTCCTTCCACTTCATGCCTTTCTATCTCTCAGCCATTTCTCAGAAATTTTGGATGAAAACCTTAAGGTCGGCTGCCTCTCAGAAGTATATGGGTATATATACAAACCCTAAAATGGGCACTTACCAAAACCTCCCCTAAAATTTATTAAGTCATTAAAAATTGTACCCGCTACTATCTCTTAGTGTAAATAGGTCCAAATTAACTTATTTGCTATAGTTTGTGTTAGAAAAATTTTAGCGGGTTTATTGGATAACCTCACTACACTAATCGTCTCTAAAAGCATAGCGACGCTAAAAAATTCTTCGCTAAAGGTCGTTAAGAAATACATTGACGTTAAGTAAAAAAAAATATTGGCATCTAAGATTTCTAATTAAATCCGTAAAAGTATCGAGGTGTTACACTTTTGGCCCCATACCCCATAAGGAGCACACAGAGAGAGAGAGAGAGAGAGAGAGAGAGAGAGATAGAGAGAGAGAGAGAGAGAGAGAGAAAGGGAAGCTACTGCCATGAGGCAGTAGCTGTGTTGTGTACATGTTTAGTTTTAAAGTATATGTGTATGTATAAAGAAGAAGATAAGAAGAAACAGCTGATGTGTGAGGGGGGGGTGAAGTAGCTATGTTAGTAGTGAGTGAGATAGTGAATGTGTGTGTTTTAGTATGTATTTTGTGTAATAACGTGAGGTTATTTGTGGGTCTTATGGCTGTCGAAGGGTGTGAGTGTACTGAGAGTGTTTGCGTGGGTTTTGTGTGTTTTGGGAGTTTTATATATATATATATATATATATATATATATATATATATATATATGTGTGTGTGTGTGTGTGTGTGTGTGTGTGTGTGTGTGTGTGTGTGGTTTGATTATGGCTTGAGAGAGGGAAGATGATGTGAAAAATATGTGAGTATGCAGGTGAAAGAATGGTGAGTGCAGTGGGATTGCATGTGGTGTGATAAGTTTGTGAGTGAGAAATGTTGTGTGGGTTTTAGAGAAGGAAAACAGCCACGACAGGGCTATGGGTATGTGAACTAGAGAGAGAGAGACATGCTATGTGGGTGTGTGAGTTGTAGGTTGTTTTGTGTGTGTAACCTGTATGTGGTTGTATATACATATATATATATATATATATATATATATATATATATATCCACATGCATGTGAGTGGAACAAAAACAAGAGGATGGTTGAAATGATACCAAACGAATAGTTAACTAGGAAGAGAATACTTTGCTTCCAATCTGTGGCTTTGGCTAGCATGAATGAACTTAATGTCTATGGGTGGTGAAGTGATGGCATATATAGTTGCTTCAAGGTAGTGCTGCGAAGTGGTTAATGGTGGTTTGCATAATGGTAGTCTTAGCTGAGTGGGATGATATAAAAAAGAGCAAGTGATTTGAAGGAAGATGAGAGGGTGCTGTGTATTGTGTAGTGTATAAATGGGTATGGTGTGGAAGAAAAGAGAAAAGGGAGAAAGAAGGCCACTGCCGTATAGCAGATGAGAGAAATGTGAAGTGTGTTGTGTGGTCTTGTGGGAATAAGTGGGTTGAATGAAATTGTTCACGCATGTGTGTGTATATGGGTTGGTGTTGGTATGGCACGAACATAGGATAGTGTGCAGTGATTTTTTAACATGTGAAAATTTAATGTATGATACTTTAGGATATATTCGAATTTGTAGCAAAATGTTATAATTTTCTGACATCGTATGTATTTTTAATATTTTCTATAATTTCAGATTTGTAAAATTATTTTGGAGCCGTTAAACCCTGAAAATGTTCGCAAAAAAATATTAGAGTAATTTCATTATAATATAAATAAGACTCAGTTTGAATTTGATGATTTTTTAAGTTGATTTTTTTATGGTTTCTGTATCACATTAATTTTAGCAAAATGAATAATTTAAAATTAGTTTTTAATGCCTTTTAATTTTTGTTCTAAATTTTTACAATTTTTATATCTATTTTAAAGTTGTAACAAAAATTATGGGACTTTATTTTCACCTAAAAGCAGTTTTGGAAATTTATGGGTTTTTATTGCATTTAAGAAAATTATTTAAATTAAAAAATATTCAAAAATTCAGAAATTCATATTTTCACTTTTTATAAAGTTTTAACGTATAAAAATATCTTATTATAATTTATAATAAATTTAGAATATTGTTTCGCATTAAGGAGTGTATGGGATTTTGGGTAGGTTGGCCGCGTTCGAAGCGTGCTTTGAGTTGAGCGATTTCGGAATTAAAAGTGAACACGTGGTGGGTAGCTGATATTAGGTTATTAGTATAAGAGTGCCGATTATTTTTTAACAAATGAATTGCCAATCTAGGTTTATTCAGAGATTATTGATCGAAGTTTGGTAGCATTGTTTAGCTTGGATCGAGGTAAAGAATTCTATTCAAACCCTACTTCATCGTTCTGATTTCAAATGTTTTAACACCTTTATGAACTACATTGATTCGATTTTATGTTTGACATAAAAGACGTTTTGAAAATGTCCATATAACCCTAATTTGAGCCTGATAGTGATCGTTTAGAATTCATTATTCTCATCTGTTTATTTAATTCAATCAATGTAAAACATTCTGAATTTTGTTTAAATTTCTTGAATGTTGACATGAGTTAGTAAACCTGGGAGTTATAAGGATGGTCTATATTGTTGGAGTTATAAGGACGGTCTTTTGGTTGGGTTAAACTAATACCTAGATAGACTGGTCAGTGTACATATGCATATGTGAATCGTATCGAACACTGCCGGAGTGGCTCTGCTACATAGTACTACTCATGTTCAATGTTTTCTGTTTCTATTGTACTGCACCTGAAGTTTTTGAAATGATTATTAATTTAAGGGATTGAGTTGATACTCATCCCTACACTTATATTGAAATGTTGCGGCTTTCTTTAAAAATCTTTTTTTTAAATTTTCATTTGACTGTATGTAGAAAATCATTTGAATCGCTATGTTTCTCTGTTTTAAAAATTGTTATTTGGTTTAAATGTAAAATCATCCGAATCATTTTGGATTGTTTAAATCATTGATCGACCTTACTGAGCTCTCAAAAGCTCACTCTCCTTCGACTTCCTTTCGCAGGTGATAGCCAGCATAAGGTTGAGGTTGCCAGCACGGATTAGAACCGAGCGAAAGGAAGTGAATTTAAATTTTTAGTATTGATCATTAAGACCCCTGCGCGGGTAAACTTCTCTAGCTTGTTGGTTAGATTTAAATTTACTTGAGGAATTGTAACAATTAGAAGCTTTGACAGAGATTTTCATAGTTAGTTATTTGAAATTGAGGTTTTTATGTTCTTAAGTAGTGATTGTTTTAACGCTCCGGGAGTTCAGGGTGATAATGCTTTGGAAAAGTCCAGGTGTTAAAGCTTCGAATTTTCGGGGAGTTACAATTACATTCTCTCCATCCCCTCCCCCCCCCCCCCCCCTAAAAATAATTCCGTCCTCAGAATTGAACGTAGCTTAGTTATCAAAACATTGAGGATGTTTTTCCCCCATAACTTCCTCAAGTACCCAAGTAAACTAAAAACTTCCTCGAGTTCCCAAGAAGCTTCCCTTTCAGAGTGGTTACGCCATAACACCTTCACAAAAACCATCGTCTTAGAGCGCATCACGCATCCCGTTCTAAAATGTATTCAAGTTGATCCTTGTAGGATAGATCCTGCTTAACTTGGATAGGCTTGAACTTAATAACATGAGAGGGATCAAAGACATACCTACTTAAGGTCGAAACATGAAAGACGTTATGTATGTTTGACAATTAGGAAGTGAAGCTAGAAGATACGCAAGTGTGCCCACCCGTTCCAAGATCTCAAATGGTCCAATACATCTCTATGCTAATTTTCCTTTCTTTCCAAACCTCAACACACCTTTCCACAGAGAAACTCATAGAAATACATGATTACCAACATTAAATTTGAGTTCACGATGCCTAATGTTTGCATAACTCTTCTGTCAACTCTGTGCAACCTTAAGCTTGTCTTTATTCACATGAATTTTGTCCACCGTAATCTGGACAAGTTATGGGCCTGTCAATTTCCTTTCCCCAATCTCGCTCTAACATATAGGTGATCGACACCTTCTTCCATAGAGAGCCTCAAATGATGCCATCTGAAAGCTAGCATGATAACTATTACTATAAGCAAACTCAATCAGTGGAAGATGACAATCCCAATTACCTTGAAAATCCAAAACACAAGACCGAAGCGTATCCTCCAATGTTTGAATACTCCGTTCAGATTTTCTATCTGCCTGTGGATAAAAGTTGTACTAAGATTATACCTTGTACCCATGCCCTCTTACAAACTACTCCAAAAAATTGAAGTAAATCTTGGATCTCTGTTTGACACAATGGACAAGAGCACTCCATGCAATCTAAGTATCTCTCAAATATACAAGTTAACAAGCATCTCAATCAAATTCTTGCTCCGTATGACCAAAATGTGAGAATATTTGGTCAATCGATCAACTATCACCCATATTACATCATGACGCTTTAAGGTTTGGGGTAGACCAACAACAAAATCCTACTTAATATGCTCTCACTTCCACTCAAAATTCAACAAATGAAATCTATCTCTAATTCATCACGCTTCCACTGCGCTACTCTGAAAACACACCAAACCGTACCCTTTAATTTGCACAGTCCACCTAATGGCAACGTGCTTGTCTTCGAGCCTGCGGTGTACCAAAGTACTAAGAAATTTCACATATGACTTGTGTCGTACGAGATTCAAACCTTTGGTTCTAACTTCCATTTCCACCGTCATTCCTACCTTATGCTAGCAATTATATGATCAAAATTTATTTACCATACAAAACCACAAATTGAGACATCTCAATACTCTCCTAGTGAAACTTCAGTGACAACTGAGACTAAGTAGTAACTAAAGTTTCTAAGATATTGGCATGCTTTCCGCCCAATGCATCGGCCATGCATTAGCCTTCCAAATAATGATAATACTTAATCAAACCGTAAATACAAATTCTAGAATTCTAAACCCACAAGCATCTTAGTACTTCAAACACATGGTTACTCAAGACAATATTTAACTTTATCTTCTTGCACATATTTATCAACTACAAAGACCACAAAAGCAATATCTAAGGCTTAACTAAAATTGCAGAGATACAATGTCTATGAAGTTCACTAACTAAGACCAGGAGCTCAATGTCTAAGGATCAATTTAAAACGTAACGACGCAATGTCTATCAAGTTTACCCAACAAAATCATGAGAACATCTACCAATAAACATTTTCCCCTTCAATATTTTTTTTTCAATATGACACCAAAATCATAACCAAGTCCATCGAATAACTTTGATGTATACCACTTTGACTTAGCCAACATGGATAACTAATTTCCTATACGCACTAACACATCACAACAAAGACAACCTTGCTTTCGCTGCGCAGTCTAATACCTCAAAGCAAACCAACTCAAGCTATTACCAAGTCCATCATAGAAAAAAAAACATTGCCTTGATATTACCCAAAATCTAAATACACACATATATCACGCATCCACCAAAGTTTAATTCTCTAATCTACCACATCACTTATATCTCTCAATCACAAATGTTTACAGCCTATAGCTATTAGTTGTTAGAGCTAATCACTAGAAGATCATAATCTTTAACCATCCTCTTTTCTAAAGCAATTTATCTTGGCATGATTGGTTAGCAATCACTCTATACCCAAATTTTCATCAAAGCGTTTCATATCTAGAATAGTTATGTCAACTCTTAAATATCTATCACCAATACTGACGGGACAAGAATTATAAATCATTAGGGGCCACCACAGGGTTCCGTAGGTGTATCTATATATAGCCATGTTTCATGTTTTTAGGTTTAATACCAAAGATGCTCGCAAAAGCATATCGAAACAAATGAATAAAATGTGGCATCAGGATCTACTAATGTCAGCACCTTCTTTTAAATTCACTACCAAAATATCTTTCACCATATCACTGGTATCTTGAAATCATAACCTCTTTTGTACCCTGTTTGATAGCGTTGCTCATAGACATCAAAAGATCATAGTCCAATCCTTTAATCATCCTCTTTGATTAACACTTAAAAATATTTGAATTCTAAGGTAAATACCATTCATTCTACTACTGCATACTCGACCCCAATCCTAAGTTTATGCCCTCCAATGTGATATAAATTCTCAAAACTTAATCCAACTTTTCAAGGTCTAATTCCAATCACATATATCTTAGCCTTAGGAGTCTACAGAATCTCAAACCTAAGCTCTGATACCATTCTGTAATGCCCCGAACCCGAGAGTCCGAACACGTCCTTAAACCAAAATCCAAACACATCGATGACATAATTATTATAAAGGTAGAGCAGAGCATCTAAAATAACACAAACACAATAATCTAATCTCAAAAAGTTAACTCCAAAATACTTCAAAACTTTATTACAAGTCTCTCAGACTAAATATCTGAATCCGAAGGAATATAAATCAACTAACCAATATTTCGTTTAAAGAAATCATAAGCTCTATTCCTTATATCAGAATCAGAGCAATTCACACATCCGCACTAATATCTCACCCTTCGTGCTATTTTTGGGCTGGAAGGGGAAGGAAATGAAAAACAAAGGGGTGAACACGAATTGCCCAGTAAAAGTTATCCGATAGAGCCAATAAATAAAAATTCAGAAAACTTAATCGAATTTCACAAATGAATAACAAAAGTGACCAAAAGAGGGTTGCAAAAAGAAAAACGAATAACAAAAGTGACCAAAAAGGGGGCTAAATAACAAATAAGTCGAATACTGGTTCAAACACGAATAACAAACCAACCCAAAAAGAGGTTACATAACCAATAAGTGGAATATCAAAATATATTTACCTAATCTTGTGGGTGTCACATACACAATTGCTTATTATTAAGTATCACAAATCATGGTTATACCATGTCGAATATCGCAGCCGGCGCATCACAAATAAATCACGATAATTAAAAGTGACTTTCAAACATAAATATCACCTACAAAGTAGTTTGATAAATATTGTCAATATTCATTCGAAGTCAAAAAATAGTCATTGTAGACTCAAACTGAAGAGAATAAAAATATGAATTCAACAAAACAAAAATTAGCTCAACCAGAGATCAAACGAGTGAGATATGGTCAATAAAAGTTTTCGGGTGAAAATTTAGTGGCACGATACTGATAGAATAAAAGGACATTGTGAGAAATAGAAGTCACTAGAAATTTGACACGTGGCAAAGGAGATTCGGAATTCACACGCTAAGACCAAATTTCATGGAATGCAATGATTGGCAAAAACATAACAATAATATAAACAATGTGTAAGGACGAAAGAAAACGTGACAAGTGGCTTTGAAGGTTTAGAACTCTTAAGGATCGGCTCATTGCCATGAATAGAGAATGGAATTAGGAGACTACATACTAAGCGCTAAAAGAAATTAGTTTTATGAATTATAAGGATCCATCTTTAACACAAGATATAAGACGGTAGCAAATTTTACAGGTAACGTTGAAAATAAACTTGATAGTCAACTATAGGTTCAAAGACAAATATATTTTTAGGAATCAAAGCATAGCGCATAGATTTCGTGTATAAAATGAAAAGGTGGTGTAAAAATCCTTACCTCAAAGTAACGAATATATCATGTCAATAATCTCCTCTTTATCGTGGATTTTTACTTCAAAGTAACAATATCATGTCAAAAATCTCCTCTTTATCTTGAATCAATCACCAGAATTTTGCTGGAATACCTCAGAAGGATGCACTAACTCTTTTCTCTCCTTTGTCTCAAAATATCAACTCTTATGACTCTAATGTATTCTTCCTTTTACACAGTTCACTAATTTAATTCTAATATGACTTGAAGCCCAATACCTAGTGTAATTTTAACACCACTAAACGTCCTTATTGCTAATGTTATTATAAGACAACTAAAAGTTCTTATTGCTAATATAACTTAAACTTTTTCTTTTAATATCTAATCCAATTACATTAGTCACCAAAGACTAATTTTGTCACTAAAAGAGTTCCTAACCAAAATTTCTAAAGTCCATTAATTAACTCAAAGTCAAAATACCCCTTCCTCTTTTTTATTTATTTTTATTACTTGCATTCAAACAAATTGAGTCAAAAAAATCTGGGTATTACATTCTCCCCCCCCCCCCCCTAAAAATAATTCCGTCCTCGAAATTGAATGTAGCTTAGTTATCGAAAAATTGAGGATGCTTTTACCGCATAACTTCCTCGAGTACCCAAGTATACTCAAAACTTCCTCGAGTTCCAAAGTAGCCTCCCTTTCAGAGTGGTTACGCCATAGCACCTTCACAAAAACAATCGACTTAGAGCGCATCACATGCTCAACGCGTTCTAAAATGTGTTCAGGTTGTTCCTTGTAGGATAGATCGTGCTTAACCTGGATAGACTTGAACTCAATAACATGAGAGGGATCAAAGACATACCTACTCAAGGTCAAAACATGAAAGACATTATGTATGCTTGACAAATTAGGAAGTAAAACTAGACGATAAGCAAGTGCGCCCACCCGCTCCAAGATCTCAAATGGTCCAATATCTCTTAGCTAGTTTCCCTTCCTTTCCAAACCTCAACACACCTTTCCATGGAGAAAATCCTAAAAATACATGATCACCAACATTAAGTTTGAGTCCACGATGCCTCATGTCTGCATAACTCTTCTGTCGACTCTATGCAGCCTTAAGCTTCTCTCTAATCACATGAATTTTGTCTGCCCTAATCTGGACAAGTTCTGGGCCTATCAATTTCCTTTCCCCAATCTCGCTCCAACATATAGGTGATCGACACCATCTTCCATAGAGAGCCTCAAATGGTGCCATCTGAATGCTAGCATGATAACTATTATTATAAACAAACTCAATCAGTGGTAGATGACAGTCCCAATTGCCTCGAAAATCCAAAACACAAGACCAAAGCGTATCCTCCAATGTTTGAATACTCCGTTCAGATTTTCTGTCTATCTGTGGATAAAAAGTTGTACTAAGATTACACATTGTTTCCATTGCCGCTTAAAAACTACTCCAAAAAATTGAAGTAAATCTCGAATCTCTGTTTGACACAATGGACAAGAGCACTCCTTGCAAACTAAGTATCTCTCGAATATACAAGTTAGCAAGCATCTCAATCAAATCCTTGCTCCGTATGACCAAAAAGTGAGCATATTTGGTCAATCGATCAACTATCACCCATATCGCATCATGACGCTTCGCAGTTGGGGGTAGTCCAACCACAAAATCCTACTTAATATGCTCCCACTTCCACTCAAAATTCAACAAATTAAATCTATCTCTAATTCATCACTCTTCCACTGCGTTACTCTGATAACACACCAAACCATACCCTTTAATTTGCACAGTCCACCTAATGGTAACGTGCTTGTCTTCGAGCATGCGGTGTACCAAAGTACTGAGAAATTTTCACATATCACTTGTACCTTACGAGATTCAAACCTTTGGTTCTAACTTCCATTTCCATCCTCATTCCTACCTTATGCTAGCAATTATATGATCGAAATTTATACCATACAAAACCACAAATTGAGTCGTCTCAATACTCTCCTAGTGAAACTTCAGTGACAACTGAGATTGAGTAGTAACTAAAGTTTCTAAGATATTGGCATGCTTTCCCCCTAATGTATCGGTCATGCATTAGCCTTCCAAATAATGATGATACTTAATCAAACCGTAAATACAAATTCTAGAATTCTAAACCCACAAGCATCTTAGTACATCAAACACATGGTTACTCAAGAAAATATTTAACTCTATCTTCCTGCAAATATTTATCAACTACAAAGACCACAAAAGCAATATCTAAGGCTAAACTAAAATTGCAGGGATACAATGTCTAGGAAGTTCACTAACTAAGACCAGGAGCTCAATGTCTAAGGCTAAATTTAAAACGTAACGACGCAATGTCTATCAAGTTTACCCAACAACATCATGAGATTATCTACCAATAAATATTTTTCCCGTCGATATTTATTTTTTAATATGACACCAAAATCATAACCAAGTCCATCGAATAACCTTCGAAGTATACCACTTTGACTTAGCCAACATGGATAACTAATTTTCTATACGCACTAACACATCACAACAAAGACAAGCTTGCTTTCGCTGCGCAGTCTAATACCTCAAAGCAAACCAACTCAAGCTATTACCAAGTCCATCATAGAAAAAAAAAACATTGCCTTGATACTACCCAAAATCTAAATACACACATATATCACGCATCCACCAAAGTTTAATTCTCTAATCTACCACATCACTTATATCTCTCAATCACAAATGTTTACAGCCTATAGCTACTAGTTGTTAGAGCTAATCACTAGAAGATCATAATCTTTAACCATCCTCTTTTCTAAAGCAATTTATCTTGGCATGATTGGATAGCAATCACTCTATACCCAAATTTTCATCAAAGCGTTTCATATCTAGAATAGTTATGTCAATTCTTAAATATCTATCACCAATACTGATGGAAGAAGAATTATAAACCATTAGGGGCCACCACAGGGTTCCGTAGGTGTATCTATATATAGCCATGTTTCATGTTTCTAGGTCTAATACCAAAGATGCTTGCAAAAGGATATCGAAACAAATGAATAAAATGGCATCAAGATCTACTAATGCCAACACCTTCTTTTAAATTCACTACCAAAATATTCTGTCACCGTATCCCTGGTACATTGAAATCATAACTTCTTATGTAGCCTATTAGATAGCGTTGCTCATAGACATCAAAAGATCATAGTCCTATCTTTCAATCATCCTCTTTGATTAACACTTAAAAATATTTGAATTCCTAAGGTAACTAACATTCATTCTACTACTGCATACTCGACCCAAATCCTAAGTTTATGCCCAAAACTTAATCTTATGCTCCAATGTCATAGAAATTCTCAAAACTTAACCCAACTTTTCAAGGTCTAATTCCAATCAAATATATCTTAGGCTTAGGAGTCTACAGAATCTCAAACCTAAGCTCGGATACCATTCTGTAACGCCCCGAACCCGAGAGTCCGAACACGCCCTTACACCAAAATCCAAGCACATCGATGACATAACTATTATAAAGGTAGAGCATAGCATCTAGAATACCACAAACACAATTATCTAATCTCAAAAAGGTAATTCCAAAATACTTCAAAATTTTATTACAAGTCTCACAGACTAAATATCTGAATCCAAAGGACTATAAATCAACTAACCAATATTTCAGTTAAAGAAATCATAAGCTCTATTCTCAATATCAGAAACCAGAGCAATTCCCATCGCTGCACTAATATCTCTCCCTTCGTGCTACTTTTGGGCTGGAAGGGGAAGGAAATGAAAAGCAAAGGGGTGAGCACGAATTGCCCAGTAAACATTTTTACACACAGAGGGCCAAAACGAATACAAAACATGAGTTATCTGATAGAGCCAATAAATAAAAATTCAGATAACTTAATCGAATTTCACAAATGAATAACGAAAGTGACCAAAAGAGGGTTGCAAAAAAAAACAAATAACCAAAGCGACCAAAATGGGGGCTAAATAACCAATAAGTCGAATACCGGTTCAAACACGAATAACAAATCAACCCAAAAAAGGGATTACATTACCAATAAGTCGAATATCAAAATATATTTACCAAATCTTATGGGTGTCACATACACAATTGCTTATTATTAAGCATCACAAATCATGGTTATACCATGTCAAATATCGCAGCCTGCGCGTCACAAATAAGTTATGAAATTAAAAATGACCGGCAAACACAGATATAACCCACAAAGTAGTTTGATAAATATAACCAATCTTCATTCGAAGACCAAAAATAGTCATTGTAGACTCAAACTTAAGAAAATAAAAATACGAATTCAAAATCAGCTCAATTAGAGATCAAACGAGTGAGATATCGTCAATAAAAGTTTTCGGGTGAAAATTTAGTGGCACAAAAACTGAGAGAATAAAAGGACATTGTAAGAAATAGAAGCCACTAGAAATTTGACATGTGGCAAAGGAGATTCGGAATTCACACGCTAAGACCAAATTTCGTGGAATGCAATGATTGGCAAAAACATAACAATAATATAAACAATGTGTAAGGACGAAAGAAAACGTGACAAGTGGCTTTGAAGGTTTACAACTCTTAAGGATCGGCTCATTGGCCATGGACAGAGAATGGAATTCGGAGACTACATACCGAGTGCTAAAAGAAATTAATATTATGAATTGTAAGGATCTGTCTTTAAAGCAAGATATAAGACAGTAACAAATTTTATAGGTTCAACTATAGGTTCAAAGACAAATATATTCGTAGGAATCAAAGCATAGCGCCTAGATTTCGTGTATAAAACGAAAAGATGGCGTAAAAATCTTTACCTCAAAGTAACGAATATATCATGTCAATAATCTCCTCTTTATCTTAGATCGTTACTTCAAATGAACAATATTATGTCAAAAATCTCCTCTTTATCTTAGATCAATCACCACCTTTTTGCTTGAATACTTCAAAAGGATGCACTAAGTCTTTTCTCTCCTTTGTCTTAAAATATCAAGACTCTAATGTCTTCTTCCTCTTTATACAGTTCACTAATTTAATTCTAATAAAACTTTAAGTCCTAATTTCCTAATGTAATTTTAACACCACTAAAAGTCCTTACTACTAATGTTATTATAACACAACTAAAAGTTCTTATTACTAATATACCTTAAACTTTTTCTTTTAATTTTTAATCCAATTACATTAGTCTCCAAAGACTAATTTCGTCACTAAAAGAGTTCCCAACCAAAATTTCTAAAGTCCATTAATTAACTCAAAGTAAAAATACCCCTTCCTCTTTTTCTTTTTTTATTATTATTATTTGCATTCACATAACTTGAGTCCAAAAATTTGGGGTACTACAATTGTAACCGCCCAGGATCAACGTTGATTTTTTATTTTCTCTGTTATGTATATGGTCGTGACTGCTACAGTAATGAATGGAAAGTATTCTCTAAAATAATTTGTGTTTGGGTTGAAAACTCTTGAAAATTCAGTGTATTTTGGAAAGTACTATCTCAGATGATCTTTGTACGTTTTGAAATACCTCGAGAAAAGTCTGTTGTATTTTGGAAATGATGACTTTAGAAATAATCTTTTATTGATCGTTTTGAAATCCATCGTGATTGTGTTTGTCTATTTTGGTATTTATTCTGATGAATTTTGATCATTTTGGAAATCATTGAACTGTTCATGTAACATCCCAAAATTTTCCGAATGTTCACTCGATCAATTTTAGTAAGATAATAATACCCTCAATCTCTACCAATACAGTACTATGAGTCCGTCAGAGCAACTAAAACACCGAATAATACAATACTCTAAATATATTGTCATAGTTGAAACATCAATTCTGAGTCAAAAATTTTAAACACTAATACTAACCCACGCAGGGGTTCTAATGATTAAGACTGAAACTGCAATTCTCTTTCCCTCACTCAGATCTAATCCATACTCAATGCAATCTATTGTTAGTTATTA
The DNA here is from genome assembly GCA_033070095.1 of Escallonia herrerae. Lineage (NCBI taxonomy): Eukaryota > Viridiplantae > Streptophyta > Magnoliopsida > Escalloniales > Escalloniaceae > Escallonia > Escallonia herrerae. Next base: position 79,098 of record JAVXUP010000582.1, read on the forward strand.
CCTGCAGAAGGGAATAGAAAAAGGGAGTGAGCTTTCGAGAGCTAAGTAAGGTCGCTCAAAATCCATAAGAGGGAATGAGAATACAATAATCATCAGATTCAATTCAAACAATAGGGAAGAGATTCAACTCAATCCCTTGAACCAAATTAGATACAATTAGCAACATTTCCAATTACTAGAGGTGTCAAAAGGGCCCGGCCCGTGGGCTGGCCCGACTCGGCCCTGCCCTCTCGGTGAACAGTGACAGCCCTGAAAAAATTGGCTTTGGGCCTATGCTTGGACCAGGCCAAGAAATTCCAGAAAAAAGCCTGGGCCAGGCCCGGCCAGAAAAAGCCCGGTTCTGGCCCTGCCCAAAAAAAAGCTCGGTTTTGGCCCGGGCTTGGCCCGATTTTAGGCCCGGTTCTGGCAGGCCCCACAATTTTCAAATTTAATTTTCCCCCTTTTCCCCCCAATGGTTATATTCTCCATTATTTTCCTAAATTTCAGTTTTACCCCCCCCCCCCCAACAGCAATATAACGGCTAGTTTGGAGGGTATTTTGGTCTAACTTATTTTTTTCAACTCTTTTAAGGGTTTTTACACTCTTACCCTCCCCAACAACTATAAACGGATAGTTTTTAGGGGAATTTTGGTCTTTTGTGAAGTTTCAAAAATCTATAAATTCACACCATTTCTCTCTAATTTTTCACACCAATCTTCTTACTCTCTCTTATCTAAACATTCTACATTTCTACAAGCTTTGCTACTATTTTCCTCTTTAATTACTACTCTTGCTAATTACTACACTTATTTACTAATTAGTACTCTTGCTAATTATTACTCTTGTTTACTAATTACTACTCTTGCTAAATTCTAAATAATAACTACTCCTCTTATTAATTTGTTACTCTCTAATTCTTTTGTCTAGTAACTAGTAATTAGTGAATTTTTATTTATTAATTACTATTACTAAATTCTTTTTAATTACTAACTCTCTCCCATTTTGAATTACCCTCAGTGATTCATTTGTTACTCTTTAATTCTTTTAATTGTTATTTCTAATTACTAATTTCTGCTCTTATACTTGTGTATTTAGTTACTCTTACTATTTTTATTTTCCAATCTAGTAAAAAAGTTTAGCGTCAAATATGGCTGAATTACTGAAGAAACTGAAGCGTGGATCATCATCACGAAAAATATCATCATCATCACAAGCACCACCACCAGCACAAGCGCCAGCACAAGCGCCAGCACCGGCAGTCATCACAAACACCAATCCAAGCACCACCACAACCATTCGTTCCTGGACGAATGAGTACAGGCTGTATGATAGATACCCAAGCCAATTGGGAGTTCAATCAAAACATTCCAGATCTTGAATACACGCCTTCACAAGACCCCCCGCATTATAGTCAAGGACGCAGCTCGGTTGGCGAAGCTACTACTCCGTGGCATAATCTTAACCCTATGCCTGGTCATGATGAAGAAGGGCCGAGCAATGCCTCCGGTAATGAGCCAGAAGTCCAAAAGGGGAAAAAAAGAAAGCCGAGTGTTGGAATCATTTTGATGAAGTTATGGTGGACGGCATCCGAAAAGCTCGATGTAAGTACTGTGCTAAATTATTTTCGTCTGGTAGTGGTAATGGACATCTTAACAGGCATTACCCTCAGTGTGCACCTCGACAAGGCCACGTCGAACCTACCCAAACACAGTTATCTTTTGACGGTAAGTTATTTGTTTATAATCAGCGAGAGCAAAGAGACGGTCTCGCTGAATTTGTTATTCACGATGAACAAGCCTTTTCTTTTGCCGATAATGTAAGCACTCTAGATATATGAACACATACGTTCAACCTTTGTACAAAAAGGTTCATAGAAACACAACTAGATCCGATGCACTCCGACAGTATAATGCTGCTAAAGCACGCCTGATCGATTATTTCGATAATTTTGACGGTAAAGTTAGTCTTACTTCTGATATTTGGCAATCTCCGTTTACTTTTGTTAGTTATACTTGTGTGACGGCCCATTGGATTGATGCAGATTGGATTATGCACAAGAGAATCATCGCTTTCGAGCTCTTTCCTTTTCCGCATGATGGAATGAACATTGCTACTATTATATTAAAAGCATGTACCACGTTTAAATTAAAGGATAAGATTATGAGTATTAGTTTTGATAATGCTTCTAACAATACAGCTGCTGTTGATGCTTTAGAGGAGAGCCTCAAACCTGTACCTTCTGGTAAATTATTTCATGTTCGTTGTGTTTGTCATATAATTAATTTAATTGTTCAAGATGGTTTAGCTGCTGCAGGAGATATTCTTGTCAAAATGAGGGGTATGACAGCGTATGTTAATAGTTCGAGTCCGAGAACACAACAATTTAAAACGTTGTGTGTTGAATATAATATGCCTCGCAGGAGAGCAGTTACAGATGTGGTCCACAGGTGGAACTCTACATACCATATGCTTTTACACATTCTGGCATACAGAGAAGTCTATACGCATTTTCTACTAACCTTGTTCCCAGCCGGCTTGCCAACTCAAGAGGAATGGCAGATGGCCACATACCTAGCTGAATTTTTGGAGGTATTTTACACGTCTACCAATTTATTGTCTGGTACGTACTATCCCACCTCTCCTCTCGCTGTAATAGAAATTCTCAAGATGGCTACAATGTTAACAAAATGGAGATATATAGGACCCTTTCAGGAAATAGTAAAAGTGATGGATAAAAAAGTTTAATAAATATTGGAGTGAACTGCCTGTTGTTTTTGCTGTGGCTACTTGTTTAGATCCTAGGTTAAAGTTGCATGGCGTGAACGTCTCGATACAAGAGATATCGAGATTAATGTGCTACCCAGTAGAGGACACAACCGCACTCACAGCGAAAGTGAGCAAGACATTTGAGGAACTGTTCAACCTCTATCGTAATTCTGCTGACGTGCGCGGGCGAGCTTCATCATCGACTGCTTAGAGGTATTATGCGCCATACCTTAAGGGCTTTGAACATCTAGTAGCAAGACAACTACCAGGTGAAGGTACTTCTAATTCGGCAGGTTCGTCTACTTTTTTCTCTTTTAATGAGATTGGTGTATATTCAAATACTGATCATTATTCTGATTTATCAATGCAAGAACAGGTTAATTTTAATTTGTTAAATTTTTGGAAACAAAATCAAAACATGTATAAAACTTTATCCCAAATTGCACGGGATGTACTGCCAGTGCAAGCCTCCACGGTTGCTTCAGAGTCGGCATTTTCAGCGAGCGGGAGGGTTTTGGATGACAGGAGGAGTCGTCTTAACCCCGAGTCGCTCGAGCTATGTGTATGTTGGAAGGATTATCTTGATGCGAAATACCCGAGCAAGATAAACCGATTGATGATAGGAAGAGCAGTGACTCGGATATTGAAGTACTTCTGGATGATTAGGTAATTTCTTTTTATTTTCCTTCTCTTAAGTTTTAAGAATAAAATTTTTCACAAAATATAGTTTTTTTCATATATATATATATATATATATATATATATAAGTTTTTACAAGCAAGATAGATATTTTTCCGTATATATAAAAAAATAGGTAACTTCGCCTGTTTGTTTACAAGCAGCCAGTCCCAAGCCCGGATAAAAGGAGGAGGGCCTATGAACACATTTATCTTCAATTTAACTCTATATGGACATTAATAATTTACATACATTCATAAATTATAACCACACTTACTTCTTATTTTCTGACAAACACAATATATTAATATCATAGGTTCTTTTATACTCACTCATGTTGAAACTTTAGATATTGAATTATTTCAGCGTTAATAAGAATCACTGTAAATTTCTGGACAAAAATAATCTAATTTGCTATGGGTAATAAATCAAGAATCATACTTAAGATATTTTACGCTGTACGAGAACGCTGAAAAATCCAAGGAAATTACACATCGTAGACATTGCAAAACTAACTGGGGTTACAGTTTTGCAATTAACCAAATTCATAACGGAAATGATTTTTAAAAAAATAGGAATTTGGACTGCTTAAAAGTGATGGCCCTTTAACGACACTTTTCATCTTTTAACATTTGTAACATTTGCCTAAAACAATCAAACATATACACGGTACTCCACTCAGTCAACCCACTACATTGTCATAATGCCCACACTTTCCACATAGACATGCACACACTGATTAAACACACACACACACACACTAAAATACTCACACACAGTTCACCTAAACAACACCCACCAAACACACTCTGTTACACACTATCATCCAACGATCACCATTTCTACAAATCTGTCAAAGACACAGTGTACACGGACCGATGCACATATACAGCACCTGCACCACACATCACACCCGCAAAGCACATTGTCACGCACGCGGAGTACCCCCACATGTATAGAGTACACAGCTATTATACACATACACACATTATTACATCTCCTTTACATGCATTGTTCCTACAACCATATACATTCCACCTGCACATACTTATCCATGGCTCCAAACATAAAAACCGCACTCATCACGCTATATACACCTACATAGCAGTTCCCCCAAAAAACTCCCTTGTTACGCTCTATCATCCACGCACAACTCCAACTACACATTATACACACATGCCTAAACACGCATCGTACACCCACCGGTATACACAAACAAACTACCAGATACTACAATCACACATTCATACACATTGCACCCACAGCTACTTCATCCGAGTACAAGCACCACACTCATCAACCATTTTAACCAACAAGTTTGCTCATCAATCAACAAGGCCATATTTCTATCGGCCGTCACCGCAAGAGAAGAATACCTGATCCATTTACCCGCTACAAGGTCAAAATATTACCCATTTGACAAATCAATTGTGACTATGCAGCTGTGTGTATGGAGGTGGTTGTGACTGAATTGGGGAATTTGGAGGTGGTATAATGGGTACCGTGGAAAGCTGATGGTTCGGTGGTGGTGCAGAGGTGGTTTGGTGGTGGTATAGAGGTGATCCGTGGTAGTATTGGAGAGACTGGCCAGTGGCTGAAGTTGTGGTGGCCACAGCGACCACTGATAGTCCACGAGTGGCTGTGGATTTGGCCGCAATAATGGTAGCGCGACGGCATGGCAGTGGAAACGATGCACTGGTCACCGCATGGTGGTCGTGAAGGCGCGGCACGTTGCTGTTCGGTGAAGGTGCTTGTCCTGAGTTGCGATGGTCACAGCGGCGGAAATGACGATGGCGGCGCTGCACCACTGGTAGCAGCAGGTGCTGCTTGCTGTGTCCGTGCCGTAGGTGGTGTACATAAGCGTCGTGCAGTTGTGTTTAGTTTAGGAATGGCCGGAGTTCATCGTCGGTGATGGAGATGGCCGGTAATGGGGCCAGCAAAGATGGGAATGGCGCTGCCTGATTAGAGTCGGCTGCATGTTCCTCGCCTCTCCTCCTCCTCTTCTCCTTTCTGTTTTATCTTAATCGTCTTAATTTTTTTTAATTTTTTTTTAAGACTTGCTATCTTTCGTTTTTAATTTTATTTTAACATTGCTCAGTTAATTGTCGTTGAAGGACTATGATAAATAATTATCGCATTGTATATTTTTCATCGCTAAGGAAATAAACATATTGCTATAACTCACCATATAACCAGCTTCATCATCGTAACTTATAATTATAAAGTATTATTGCTAAAGGTCCTAAATGATACCGCTCATAATAATTGTCGCTAAAATCTTAAAATAATCACTTATAAAATACTACTACTAAAGTAGAAAGTTAATTCATGGGAACAAACCTAGACCTAGGTTTTGGGGTGTTACAAACCGTCCTATTTCATCTTAAAATTTTGAATTTTCAAAACTATTCTATTCTCAGATCAACCGGCTAGTTTTTGATTGATAAATAAAATTAGGAAAAACAACTTGTGCATCCATGTATAAAATGCACGCTTGTAAGCTCGTATGCGTGGTGTGTTTCAATCACTTTCCCTGATTTTGCATTTCACATGACACATGTTTATTCCACCCATGGGCATTTTTATCCAACATTCATGTGCTTGCTTACTTGCGAGCGTATGTTCAATTTTCAATCCCCGGGTTGTTGTCGCAATCTGAGTCTTCAAATTTGTTGCTTCATTCAGTTATCTTTTCTACGGTGTAAGGCCAGTATAGAATACCGCATTGCTAGAAGTAACATTTTCTTCTTGTCAATTATATTGATATTCGACACTTATTGACCAACTATGAACGTGGAATTATTGGCTTTGACTTTGAGTGATATCTCTGAAATCTTTCTATATCTAAACAACCAACCACTTAGTGATGCACTTTTGGCTCCGGTTCTTAGATATACAACTTTTTCCGTCGACCCTTTCAATTTGCCTTGGGAGCTCCGACAACGGCTAACGTTATTTCCCTATCCATCGACCCTTTCAACTTGTCTTGAGGGCTCTAACAACAGGTAGCTTTGGTTCCAGTTTCAGTCCTGGCTCCAGTCTTCAGTAACCATAGGCGACCAACCGTTGTTACTATTGGCTCCAACTTCTAGGGGTACACCTTTATGGCTAAGCAACCAATCATTGTTACTATTGGCACCAGCTCTTAGCCATATGTCTCCAGCATGTTTAGAGGACCAATCTTTGTTAATATTGGCCCCGACTTCTAGACATGCTATTTTCATTTGCCTAATCGACCAATCTTCGTTACTATTGGCTCCAGCTCTTAGGTAGTGAGTTTTTCCACCTCCAGTTCAAGTTTCTAGACTTTATATTCTTAGACGACCAACTTTTTTATTGTTGGCTCCCGCTTCTAAGGATGTGCCCTTTGTTTGATGACCAATCGTTCTTACTGTTGGCTCGACTCGAAAATGTCTGTATTTTACTTCAAACTGTGTTGGTCTTATTCCTCCTTTGAAAATACGTAGGAAGCCGTGTAAAGGTTTGACCTCATATCAGTGCCATGGTACTCGAGTTTGTTCAGAATCTTGTGGTCTTTTTCGTATTTCCCAATAAAATGCACTATTTTTCGGTGATGTTAGCCCGCGCGCAAGCTCCCTCACCGAGGGGCTCTGTAGACACCCCATTTTTTATAGTTATTTTTGAAATAATTAATGGGATTTATTATTAATTAGAGTGCATTATTGAGTTCAGGCATAGTAATGTGACTTAATTAATTAGTTTAGTCCAGTTCAGTCTAATTGTTAACTGTCTAGTGCAGTCCAGTTTAGCAGTCAAGTGCAGTCTTGTCCAGCATTCCAGTTGGTAAATTTGGCCTGGTCCTGTCCAATTGTATCAGTCCAGTTCAATGTCCAGATTTTATAATTTTATTGATTTAGTTTATCGAGATAATTTAAGGAAAATAATATGTGAATTATCCCTTACGCAAAGTTGAAATCAATCAGTTATTAGGTTAAAGATGAATTTTCCCCAATCTGGTATATCCTATCTGTGAAATAAGGATAATTAACAAAATTAGAGTAAGATAATGCCTCAAAATTTATGAATATAATTTTAAATTTATGGGATGAACCGACCTGTTTTTGACTAACCGGCCAGTTTATTGACTTTTGTCAATCTGCGACTTTATCCAATACTTTGGCTTATCTGCAGCCTCGCTGATTGGCATGGCTAGTCTTATCATATTCTACGACCCTGAGCTCTATAAATAGAGCTCTTGGCCTTTATTTCCAAGGATCCTGGTCGGTCAAGAAGCTTATTCTCCTTAAAACTTGCATACCATTTCCTTGTGAAGTGATATTCTAGTTCTCTCAAGAATCTTAGATATTCATATTCACCTAAAAAAGCTCATTTTAGTTTTTGCATCGTGGATCCTTTGAAGACGTCTCTGAGTCTTTCCAGCAAGCTACTTCGAGAGGTAACTTTATTAGTTTTTTAGTACAGAAAATCACCTTAGAAGTGCCTCCTAATCCCGTCGCTACACTTCTATTCAAAAACACAAAAAGAGTCGTTTACATTTCATTGTCTACGGTCACGCTTGAAATGTAGATTACTTCTCGTGGGACCAGAGTCGAATTACGCTGGTTTTGATTCCGGTTTGTCTGACCGGTTACGTAGGCAACTCGACCCCCAATGTCGGGTTCAAGCCAAAAATCATAAAAGTTGATAATTGACACATGCTAAGTTTTATCGTACTTCATGTGCTATATGTTTTTAAGGTCAAAAGTTAATAGAAATGAAGTAGAGACAAAAAGGATGTGGCGGGTGCCTAGCACCTTCCCGCTGCATAACTTAGTCTCCGAACCAATCCCATCTTGTGGTTTCGGCAGAGTAGTAATCATTTTGGATATTTTAGAGTTGTTTTTAGGGTTTTTCTTATTTTTTCTATCTTTCCTAAATAATTTAGATAGTGACTCTTAAAATCCTTTCTAGCAAGGAGATTTTTTTTGAGGCGGTTAGTTATACTAACGATTTTAGAAAGAAAAAAAAAACTCGATTTTAGACTCAAATCGAAGAAGATGAGGATATGAGTTCAATAGAAGTAAAATCGCCTGGATTCGACATTGTATGAGCAGGAAATTACGAAAAGCTTAACAAAAATATGTGCACCACCCACATGGACATGTGACACCTACTGTGAACAAACCCAAAGTGGCTGAAAATTTGCTTGTAATTGACAATGAAAGGACAATAAAAAGGAGAAAGGAATTGTCATACTAAGAATCTGATGAACAACTTGATCTCGTACACGTTGTATAAAGTGTCGGACATGCCTCCCAAAATGTAGCCCTTACAGTAGGTGTCATCCTCCTCCCACCTTTGCTTTTGCTTCGTGGCAGTTGCTTTATTGCTTCGTTTGCAGCTTCATCCACGATAGGCTTTGGAATAGTGAGCACATAGGCAATCTTCAATGTAGCAAGAAAAAAGTACATCTTGCTCTTCCATCGCCTAAAGAAAGAGCCATCAAACTTAGTCAGCTTCGAGATGTCGGTGATCACAAGCATCCTCGAAGTATTCTCCATCGTAGCCCAAATACTGTCTTAAGATGTTGGAAAAAATATAAGGTAATATGGAGAAACTTGACTGAAAATGCTTGAGTCGAACGCGTTGCACTCTTTCCTTAAGACAGTATTTGATCCCTTATAATCTGCTTAGGGTAGTAGCAAATCTGCCTCCCAAGATAAAACAGGCTAAACTCTGTTGATCACAGTAGATTGTAATCAACAGACATAAATTTGAGAGAGAGTAAGAGAGAATTTGAAGTGTGGAAATGATCTGACCATCAGCCCTATTTATAGACACCAAAGGTCGCCTAGAACAGGTGCAAACAGTTGTGGCAGTTAAGTGACTATGCAGATGTCACTTAACATTCACAATCTGTAGACACAATGAACAGCTGCAATATTTGAACTAAAAGGCACCTTAAACAGGTGCCATTTTGAATTTAAACAGATCTAAAAGCTGTTTAATTTCACCAACAGTCTCAATGTTTCAGTCTAAATTGCAACTCTCAGGCTGAATTTGTCGCAAAAAGTTAAGCTGGGCTCGGGGTGAGGGCTCCTAACGATGATGCGCACGTGCGTAGTGCGCCTAAAAGCACCAATAGAGCCTTTACGCCACCGCCCCAGTCGACGCGCGCGCGCGCATGTGGTGCGGTGTACCGTACATGTGCGAGTGCATGTCCATGCATACCATGTGTTTCTAGAACAATATGGTATGTCACATGACCATTTAAATACCCTTAACTTTTTCATTTCCCAAGTCATGTGGGAACCCGCTTCATGATTATTTTCAACCTTATTAAATACCAATATTTGAGAGTTAATATCTCTCAAACCAATCAATCAATTTGATTGAATCTTTTTGCAACTTATTCGTTGTAGTACAAACTTTAATAAGGTAAGAATTAATATTGAAAAATTCCCAACATCATATTTTTCTAGGCGATCGGATAGAATTTTTGGTAAGCTTCTAGCCTTTTCTGCCTATTTTTTTTCAATGATTATGGGATTAAGGGATGCATGGTGAGGAAGCCGTGAGGTGTTTTCATGTGATGGTGTCTGTATCTATATGTGTGTGACTGTATAAGAAATAAAAAAGGGAATCAGCCGTTACGTATTTTTGGTGGGTTTGTGGCCGTGAATGGGGGGTCCTGCCGTAAGGCAATGTACCCAGTTACACTTGATGTGGGTTTGAGAAAAGGGGGTGGTTGCGGCAGCCTAATTTGCAACGTGTGTCTGGTTGTGCTAAGGGAGATGGAGATGGAGATGGGTATGAGTGTGCGGAGCTGTGTTTGTGAGAGTGTGTGTTATGTGTGGGTGTGTGGGTGTATGAGGTTGCCCTGTGTATGTGTTAGTGCTGTGTGTGTTGAGTATATAGTGTGGGGTTATATGTGAGATGAGTGCATGAGTGTGTGTACCTGTGTAGCGTGATAGTGTGAGCAAAAAGGAGTATCTTTCTTCAAGGAATCAAGGTGCAAAAGATGGGTACGGGTCTATGCAGCACGGTGGCGTGCATGGTGCGGGCGACTGTGATTGCAGCTGGGTGTTTGGGTGCATATTTATGGGTGTAGTGTGTGTTTATTTGTGTGTAAAATGAGAGGATAAGGGTACAACTGTGAAACAAATGAGCGTAGGTGTGTTATTTGCTTGCAAAGAAGTGTTGTAAAAGAAAACAGGCAGTGTGTGAAGCTGTGTTTTGTGCGTGAATGTGTGTGCATGTGCTTTATGTGTGTATACAGGTGGAGGTGTAAAAGTTGTGTGGTTGTAGGTGTATAATGGGTTTGGGTGTTTAAGGCAAATGTGCTGTGTGTGGGGATGTAATGAACAGCAAAAGAAGGGTATTGTCATGGTTGTATGCAGCTGTGCGGAGTGTGAATGCGGGTGTTTGCAGGTGGTTTAAAGTGTGCTTGATGGGAGCTGTGTAAATGTGTGTGAGTATTGTGTGCATGTATTTGTGTTTTGTGTGTAGGCAGTGGGTGTATATAGGAGTGTGTGTTGGTGGGTGTATTGTATGGGTGTGTAGTGGTGAAATGAAAGGGGGGAAACATGGAGTGTTGTGGACAGTGGCGGAACTACGTATGTACGAGGGGGGGCTAATGCACCCCCTCAGATTTTGAATATATATATATTATTTTTTTTCATTCACGACTTTCCCTTTCTCTCTCTTTCTCTCTCTCTCCTCCTCTCTCGGCTCTCACTTAGATCACTCAACTCTTACCGGAGACCGGAGTCACAGGCTCACCGCTCACCGGTAGGGGGCTCACAGAAGTGCGGCTCTCACTCTCTCAGTCACTGCGGCACCACCCACGGCCACCGGTCATCGGCTCATTGCCTCATCGGTAACGCCTACTCCGGTAGCTGTCAAGTCAAGGTCCCACGCCTGTCGAAGTCTCGAAGCCCCGATTCAAAAGTGCGAAGCCGGCGAAGGCCCTCCTCAGTTCGGCAGTCCCCACCCGGCCACCCCAACTCCGGCTAGTCCCCACCCCAACTCCGGCGACTACGGCCAGATCAGATCTGGCAGATCTAGCTTATATCTATGAGCTGGCGAACAAACCGAGGAAGTGACGAACCTCACCGGTTGGAGGTCACGGCGCCTGAAATAGTGAAATTCAAGCAGATCTGACTCCTGAGCGGGGAAGAACCCACCGCCACCGACGTTGCGATAACGACGCCGTTCTGATTTCTAAGGACTGAGGTCAGTGTGTATTTTGAACAATTTCTTTTGCTATTGAGAATTGATTATTTGATTAATAATTTTAGGTTGTTAGTTGTAAATTTGATAATTTAGATTATTAATTTATGCTTTATGACTGTTAATCGTGCATTGAGCACTTGAGATTGAGGTTGTTGATGGAGGATGGGACCCAATTGAATTGTTATCCCATTTGATAAGTGTTGGTGATGAAGATTGAAGAGAAGAAAAGATATAAAATGTTCCCAACATAAGTTGAAAGATGGATCTCAAAAAAAAAATCAAAACTAAAAGCTGAAAACTCCATTAACTCCAAAATGGAGTTTTAAAAAACAACCCCATTTTGAAAACTGATTTATAAAATTGAAGGGGAAAAAAACTTCTTTACTAAATCATATGAATCCACAATTTTGAGCTCAAATCTAATTTAGCGCAGCAAAAACTTGGGACGAGAAGTTTTACCAAAACCCAGATAAGAATTTGTAAGCAGGACCAAATGAGGATTATTTACTCTTCGTCTTCCTCTAACAATAAGGGACCATAGCACATTGCACATCTTGTTGCTGAGATGTCATTGAAATAGGTGCACTGATCACATGCCCAGCCATTTAATTTGTCTTCGCTTTGGGGCCAAAAACCAACCTTGTCTCGCTTTCTTTTTTTCGAGGAAGAACTTACATCCGATAGATCATTTTGTAATGTTGTAACCAACTTCTCAAAGTGGTTCCGAGTCACAGAAGTCAGATGGACTAGTTTCCTCTGAAAATCAGCATAACTGACTATGTCAGTAGCTGAAATTTTCTCCATGAGATTAGCTTGTATTTTCCCCCTTTGCGCATTCATGAAGCTTTTCTAAAGCAGCTTCAGCGTGACTTTGCAAGAACTCAAGCAGTTCTTTCTTGGCAGGTTCGTCTGCGGGTAGGTAGTATCCATAAGCATATGTCCACGTGAGAACCTGCCTACATTCAACTATCTGCAGCCATGCTTCTACAAGATATTCTAACTCTATCTCAAGTTTTCCCAAATTTTTGCTAATTTCCTTGATTTTGGTAGTTCGCATCTGATGCAAATCCGCTGCTGCTTTTTTTGTTGATGTTAGGTTGGCCTCCCAATGTTCAAAATAATGCGTGTATCTGTCCAAAGACTCCTTGGCTCTTTCTCTCCTCATTGTGGTTTCGTCCTTGTACACTCCCTCCTCGTAACCATTGCACCAAAAAGAGCTATTATGGTTTTGCCAAGAACCAAGACATATCCAGCAAAACTGATGCAAGCACGGAGGCCCGCACGTCATGTGATTGCAACCCTTATTTTTCTCAATGTTTCGCTTGCACTTGGGACAAGGCTTTGAATTTGCAAGAATCCAGTTCATGTTCTCAGACTCGTCGCTGTTTTTCCTTATCCACTTGGCCCTAGTATCGCAGTCCACAGGACGATGGACTTCCTCAGTACAATTCCAACAAAAGCTATGTAAGCACAAGTAATTTACGTCATAAACTTCACTGCCAACTTCGTATTCAACAGCAAAGTCGCAGCCTGGTGCAAGACACCATTTCACATTTTTGTTGTCTTCGACGTAAGACCTAACAATGTTATTAACATTGTTATATTCTTTTTAGTATGTTTTGTGTAATATTGAAAAGTGCACTTTGTTTTTGTGTGCTATTTTACTTATAAAAATATTTATCTTCTTCGATATATTTTTAGCCCCCCTGGGATGAAATCCTGATTCCGCCACTGGTTGTGGATGTGTGTGAGTGTAGGGGCTGCTACGGATTACAGGGTATATGTATGTCATGAAAAATATGTTCGTGAGAGCAGGGTCCAAGTGGGTGACTGAGTGTAGGGAATGTGTGTAAAAGAGGCAAGGGAAAGAGATTAACTGCTGTGAAAATGGGATTTGGGGCTGTGTTTCTGGGGTGTTATGCGGCCCTAGTATTCATGTCAAGTTGAAGGCAAATTGTAAAGAATGGCAGTATTTTTTCAGAATGTGAACCAACTTAGAAACATAATAGACATTTCACGTGTGTAGTTGAAATACCAAGGCTTAGGTGGATGAGCAGCTTTTCAAGTGGGGGTGCATTTGTGTGAAACTGGGATGTGAAAACATGTGGGTATGGAACAGAGAAAAAAAATGAAGAGAGGGGGCAGACCCACTGCCGTTGTGGGAGTGGATGAAAGTGTGTGTGTATGAGTGATGTGTGCATGTGTGTGTATAAAAGAGTATGTGGGTATTAAGTGAATGAGTGAGTGAACTAGTGAGTGTCTTGTGTTGATATGGGTCTGTGGAGGTAGAGAGAAGAAGAAGATAAGTGGCTAATGGTCACAGCAATGGGTAGTGTCCAGTGCAAGCACAGGTAAACACGAATTAGTGTTAGGTACCTCACGAGGCACATTGGATAGTGTATAGTGAACATTAGAATGTAAAAATTTTAAATATAGTACGTTAGACTATATTAGAATTTCTGGCAAAAGTTTATAATTTTCTAAAATCGTATGTGTTTCTGTAATTTTAGATTTGAAAAATTCTTTTGGAGCCTTTAAACCTTGAAAATGTTCTGGAAAACATTATAAAAAAGTCTTCATGGTATAAATAAGACTCAGTTTGAATTTGATAATTTTTGGAATTGATTTTCTATGGTTTCCGTATCGCATTTGTTTTAGCAAAACGAATAATTTAAAAATAGTTTTAATGCCTTTTAATTTCCGATTTCAATAATTTTTAAACATATTTCAAAGTTGTTAAAAAAATTATGGGACTTTATTTTCAGATAGAAATAATTATTGCCATTTATGGGTTTTTATTGCATTTAAAGAAAATACTTTAATTAAAAAATATTCAAAGATGCAAAAAATTCATATTTTGACTTTTATTAATGTTTTAAGCTATACAAGTGTTTTAGTGTAATTTATTATACATTTTAGAGTGTCGTTACACATTAAGGTTTGTATAGGATTTTCGATTAGGTTGGTCGTGTGGCGGGAACCTTTTTGGGTTGCGTCATTCTGGGATTAGAAGTGAGCGCTATTTGGGTAGTTGATAATAGGATTTATAGTATTGTAGTATAGATTGTGTTCTAACATATGGAATTGCCAATCTGGGTTTTCTCAGAGAATATTAATCGAGGTTGGTAGCATCGCTTAGCTTGGACCGAGGTAAGGATTTTCTATCTGAACCTTACTCATTATTCTGAACTCAGATGTTATAATCTCAACTGTTTTGCAAATACTATTGAACTATGGTTTTACAAAGTTCATTGAGCTCTGATTTTATGATTGATATAAAATGTCGTCAAATTGTCCATAAAACCCTAGTTGAGCTTTATAGCGATTGTTTGGAATTCTTGTTTCATTTTCATATGTTTACTGATTTGTTTTTTGTAAAGCACTTTCAACTGTATTTTACTTCTTCTACATGTTGACATGAGTTATTAAACCTAAGAGTTATAAGGATGGTCTGTATTGCTGGAGTTATAAGGATGGTCTGTTGATTGGGTTAAACTAGTACCTAGATGGACTAGTCAATGTACATATGCATATGTAAATCGTATCGAGCACTGCCATGGTGGCTTTGCTATATTGTACTGATCATGTCAATGTTTTTATTACACCTGAAATGTTTTGAAACAATTATTGAATTAAGGGATCGAGTTGATACTCGTCCCTGTGTTTATATCGAATTGCTATGAAGTCATCAAAAACAAAATCCCTTGAAAAGAAGTTATTTGACTTGAATTTAAAATGATTCGTATTGATCGTCGATATTGAAATGTTGCGTTTTACTTGGAAATACTCTTAAAAAATTTCGTTGACTTTATATGAAAAACTCGTCCAAATCGCTTTGTTGTTTAAATCTTTGATCAACTGTACTGGGCTCTCGAAAGCTCACTCTCCTTTGACTTCCTTTCCGCAGGTGACAATCAACATTAACTTGCCCAAATAAGGATTAGAGCTGAGCGAGCAAAATAAAAGGAAGAGATTTGGTCTTAGTGATTATGGTTAGAACCCCTGTGCGGTAATGATTATTATTTAAGAATTTTTAGACTTAGTTTGATGTATCATTTATGATAGTCTACTGAGAATATGGTTTGATTAAAGGTTTAGCTGCTATGATGATGATTGACCATTTAGTTATGAGGTTCTCATTGTCTTAGTTTCATTGATCGATTGAGTGTTAACATTCCACAAATTTTGGGATGTTACAGTTGGTATCAGAGCATAGGTATTACGATTCTGTAGACTCAAACTTTGTGAACAAATGATTGAGCTTAGGTATAAAATCTGTGTAACCACCTTCTTTCACTCGGTCACTAATCTTGGCAAATTCAGGGTCTGACGCTTGAGCCACCTTAATTTTCTCTATCAATGATGGTTGAACTTCCAAATGTGCCAAATACCCACCAGAATTAAGAAATCTTACTTCGATTTCTAACTTCTACAATTCTTTTAACAAATGAGCTTGTGTGCTGAGCATAACTGAAAGTCTTCTCGTACTCTTCCTACTTAGTGCGTCCGCCACAACATTAGCCTTACCTGGATGGTACAAAAATGGTGCAATCATAGTCCTTCAATAGTTCTAACCAATGTCTCTATCTCATGTTCAACTCCTTTTATGTGAAGATGTATTTCAAACTCTTATGATATGTATAAAGTTCACACGGTTCACCGTACAAATAATGAAGCCAAATCCTTAGTGCAAAAATCACGGCTGCTAATTCCAAGTCATGGGTAGGATAATTCAACTCGTCTTGTTTAAGTTGTCTGTAGGCATAAGCAATTACCATACCACGTTGCATAAGCACACAACAGAGTCCTCGTCGTGATGCATCACTATAGATAACAAATCCTCTAGATTCAGATGGCAGTGCCAAGACTGGTGCCAAAATCAAACGCTTCTTCAATTCTTGAAAACTCTTTTTACATTCATCTATCCACAAAAATTTGGCATACTTTCTTGTCAACTGGGTCAAAGGAGTAGAAATGCGAGAGAAACCTCCGACAAACCTCCTACAATAACCTGTCAATCCCAAGAAGCTTTCAATCTCTATCACAGAGGTCAGTCTCTCCTAATTCACAATTGCTTCAATCTTAGTAGGTTCCACGGATATCCCATCCTTAGTCACTACATGATGACCCAAGAAGGAAACTTGTTCTAACCAAAACTCACAATGATTGAACTTGGCATAGAGTTTATGCTCCCCTAAAATCTGCAAAACTATAGTCACATGTCTTTCATGCTCCTCTTTACTCTTGGAATACACTAAGATATTGTCTATAAAGACAATCACAAACTGATCCAAGTAAAAAAATTTTAACATCCTGCTCATGAGGTCCATAAGTGCAGCCGAGGATTCGTCAAACCAAAAGGAATTTCTAAAAATTCATAATGGCCATACTGCGTCCTAAAAGCAGTCTTTGGTACATCCTCTTTCTTCACCTTAAGTTGATGGTACCTCTGATCGAAGGTCTATTTTTGAGAAGTACCTTGCACCCTGAAGTTGATCAAAAAGGTCATCGATCCTAGGCAAAGGATATTTATTTTGGACTGTCAGACGATTAAGCTCCATATATGCTCCCATCCTTTTTCTTAACAAATTGTACCTGCGCACCCCATGGAGTCATTCTAGGACGAATCATACCATTGTCTAAGAGTTCTTGTAATTGCTCATTTAGTTCCTTAAGTTCAGCAGGAGCCAACCTGTAGGGTACTTTGGAGTTAGGTGCTGCACCAGGAATCAAATCAATGGTAAACTCGGTCTCTATATCTGGCGGAAGACCGGGCAAGTCTTCTGGAAACACTTTAAAAAATTCACGAACCACAGGGACATCATCAAGCCTGACTCCGGTTACGCGAGTGTCATGGATGTGAGTCAAAAACCTCGACAACCCTTCCTAAGAAGTTGTTTGGCGCGCAAAGACGAAATCAAACTAGGTAGGGTATTGAGTCTAATCCCTTGAATCATAAACGCATCCTTTTCGTGTAATATCTCTTTTGTTATTACATAACTATCTATCTAAGATCGTGACATATGGTATTTTAAAAAACTTTCCAAAAAGTGACAAAATCTTGGAAGACATATTTGGTTCTCATAATTTATAATCCATTTAATAAAAGTATAGTTAAAATAAAATTTAAAGGTTAAACTTAATATTATAAACATATCAAATTGTTAATTTTATTTTTGTACACACATCGGATATACCACGGTGACTAATTTTATATATAATGAAAACACCCATTTTAGTATAACTATTCTTTTGGTGTTACACAACTACCTATCTAAAAAGGTGACAAGTAACGATATAAGAAAATTCTTAAAAAATGACACAAGATAAAAATAATAAATTTTAAATAACTACTTTAAGGACATGTTTGGTTTTTCCGTTTTAAAACACTTATACACAATGCTTGACTCTATAACAAGTTCCAATTTAACAACTTTATTTTTTCACATGGGGCCATTTAAAATTCATTAAAAAAATATAGTCAAAATATATTCCAAAGGTCAAGCTTTGATATTGTAAAAATCATCTTACTAATTTCATTCTAAGAAAGTTCTTAATAAGTGTCATAAAATAAAAATTTTAGATAGTACATAATTACTCTAATTAGAAGGATATGTTTGGGGTTTCACATTTTGCACATCGTGCGTGCCACGATAACTCATACTACATGTAAAGAGAATACGCTTTTTAATATATCATCTCTTTTACTTTTACATAACTACTTATCTAAGATGGTGACAAATGACATTTGAAGAAAAGTTTTAACAAGTGACACAAAATACAAATCTTAAATGGTAAAGAACAAAGTATAAGGACATGTTTGGTTTCATAATATAAAGTTCATTAAGAAAAAAATAGTTAAAATATATTTTAAAGCCCAAACTTGATAATGTAAAAATATTATATTGCTAATTTATCTTTGCATCCTAAGAAAATTAATAAAAAGTGATACAAAATAAAACTTTAAGTAGTAAATAACCACCTATAAGGGTATTTTTGGTTGAATATAATTAGAATATTTTAAAAGGTCAAGCATGATATTATAAAGATATCATATTATTAACTTTGTACGCGTCGCGGGTCCCAGTCATAATTAATAGGTAGATATAAAGCATTTACTCTTCTAATGTGCAAGATAACAGGACTTTTAAACTGGTAAAACTATTGAAAGGGCTTGATACAGCATTGTGAAACCTTGAGAGCCGGGAGCAAAGTAAAGAACAGGGGCAACTTTGAGAGAGAAATCAAATTAAATACTTGTCTGGGCAACTTATTTGTTGAATTCACTATTAAATCTCGAAACCCCTATTCACCCGCCTCGGGTTACTTAATTAGTTTCAGAACGCCTCTGCGCTGCACTCTACTAAGCAAGCAAATGAAAACGTGCCTTGGTTAAAATCATATTGCCACAACCGACGCGTACTTCGCTACAACCACGGTTGCTAAAAATTAACTCCTACATGCTTTCGTCATTAGTGGCTTACTCCCAAATAGTCAAAACCATTTCTTTAGTAAAATAAAATGGTAAAGCGTATATCCTCGCGTCTGAACATACCATCAGACCACAAAGACGTTCTGTAATTCTGTGAATTGAATCTGAAATTGCAACCACATGTTCCATGGAAAAAAGACCAGTCAGCAGAAACGTCGACACTTTATGATGCAATTAGCAGCACACGTTGAAGTCTTTCAGCTACATCTCACTTCTACCGCTCACAACAGACAGGAAATCCAGATATCTAACACAGAGCCAAGATGTTTAATGATGAAGTGAGATCATCACAGGGCACAGATCCCTCTGAAATCCATGCAGGTGAAGAATCTAATGCCTGCAAGTAAGAGATGAACGATGCCAAACCTCTACTCGACCACTGCCAGCAGGTCACCCGCTTTACAGAAACAATGTTTTGCGTCAGTCCCCATATCCACCTGAAAGGCATTCCGTTAAGACATTAGTTTTCCAACAATTGGACTTAGGAGTGAGACTTTTATTCTAAAATAATAACTACTAATATTCAGGATAATTTAGGGTTCAATAGTAATTCAGTGTTACTCTACACATTGGGATTTATAGGTGTATAGGGACTAGAGTTGTCTAAGTCAAGTCATCCTGTCAGGGCATATAGCCGTTTAATGTTATAGAGTTTATCAGAGTTGGATATCATCCAAATTGAGATCTGTGCCACCAAATGCGGATTGCTCGTGCAGTTGAAGCAAGTCCCTTCTTTCCCGCCTTTCTATTCCCATCCCTCTTTCTCCGGTAGAAGTCAACTGACTCGCACAAGGGGGACTTTCTTCTAGAAAGCAACGCTTTTTGTTCTAAAAGAGTTAGAGAACATGGAACTTTGCTTAGGTAGCCCGAAGTCAAATGACTCGCATGGAATACAGGGTTTGCTCCAATCAGCTGAGCTACCTAATCCACTCTCCTAAAGTCTGTTTTCTACCCAAAAAAAAAGGAGCAATGCAAGAACGTATTCATTAGTCCATGCTCCACATGGAATCGGAATCTGGCCTCTTAACCCCGTTATTTGAGGACCGTTATTTGAGAATATGCCTTTACTCGTTAGGAGCCTTGTGATGGGAAGCCTTCCCGCATGGTTCCTTATTCTTGCTTAACCACAACAGCTACAGCACGTCCTTGGGCGGTTACCTCCGAACAAGATTGATCCAATAGGAGTCCAAAGACCAACGTCTTTGATATCTTCCGTGGCCATCTTGATAACTGCACTTAAGACTGCTATTACCATGTTCCTAGCCTGGTTCAGCTCTCATCTGTGATCCAGAAAGGAAGGCAAGCCGAAGAATTAATATCCCTCGCAAGAGCCCACACCATCAGTCCCTGGCCATTTAAATTGCCATCTGCCCAATGCAGCTAACCAGTTCACGTGGTCTACCGTCGCCTTATTTGTAGGACGTTTCTTGACCCTTTTATTTCTTAGTATAGCCTTCACAAATGAACTTAATGTTCACGGAATCGCAGCGCTTCTTTCCAGCTAATCGTACATCTAAATCTAAGTTCACTGAGCATTACAGTTTACGAATTCTAGTTATGATTTGCCTCATAAACTAAAAATGTAATGCGTAGCCTGTCAAGTTTCACAGGAAATTATGCTTGATTGAAGTTAGTCGTATAACATCTGGAAGATCCTTTGGCAACTGGAAGACAACTAACATCTCTGCATTGCTGTTGCCTTTCTACATTCTTTTACTTCAAGGACGCCTAGTGGACACATTCAAACACGTGACGGGTTAATGTTTCCCTTTGATCTTTTCCAAAATAGCTGGCTGTTACCGCACCAACAATGTTCCAAAGTCTGTTATGTGCATTAGTGGCGTATCCTTCACAAAACAGACTTAGCAACTTCCCAGTAGTCAGTGGCAGGGCTGTTTACCACACCAGCGAGAACCGATGATGACTTTGGGCGTAAAGTGGCTTATTAGGAATCTTAATCATATTAGGTGCCACAAAAAAACTTCACTAAATTTTGTAGAACATACCTCATAAGCATTTATGTCAGAGAATAGAACCTGCAAAAATGGCACCCCAAAAATGAAGATGTTGCAAAACCAGATCCAAGCATAAGGAGCAAAAAGAACAAATTTAGGCTCTCTGTAAATATTTCTACCCTACAACGTATAAAACACAATCCAACATTGACAACCCTACCTTCTTCCCAGCTTCCAAACCCCCTGCCTCAGCACCAATAGAAAGAATCTGGAAAATGGTGAACAGAAGCATTAGATAAAAATATCACAAGGAACTTTCAAAAGAAAGTTGAATTTTCTCATCTATTTGTCTGCACGGGAACAAGATTTGTGGTGCACACCTCCCCCATAAGGTAGCGTTCAAATTTAACGGCTGATTTTGGCAACAAAACTCCGCCAGCTGATTTCTGTGCACAGATATTTTATCCATTAACATTCTGCATATTTACCGAAACAAAGTAGCCACTAAATTACATAAAGGAATTAATGACCTAGAGCAATTCCTGGCCAAGCACTCATAATGCCCAGAAACTATCAACATAAAATCCAGAACAACATAAAATAGAAAAATCCTTGGCAGCTTTCTTATCATTAAAGAAGTTTCCAACATGTAAATCAAATGGGAAACTCAGTTCTTTGATTATGACCAGAACAGTTGTTGGGCAAGAGCTCACATGGCCCTAACTGTAATCATAAACTCCAGAAAAAAAAATAGAATAAAAACTGTAAGTTTAAAAATGATTGATAACACCTTATGTACAGCTTGTTTTCTTTTTCAACCAAACTAGTGGTGGGTTTTAGATGTAATAGAGTACTGGGTAAGCTTGGCTTTCACAAAAGTTATTCAGAGTGGTGAGAGAGATGAAGTGATAGGCTTTTAGAAAAAAGTTGAGACACCACTCAGTTAGCGATGGGCATGACATCAGCAGGGAAGTAACAAAGAGTCTAAGACTGAGGGAGGAGAGGGGAAAAACATAGTTAACATTAAAAGAGTAATCTACTCCAGCTGTGAATTAGGTTATATGCATGCATATGATACAACGATAAAAATAGAGAAAATGATTTACTGATATGATACAACACCGCCACAACAGACCCTAAGAAGGAGGCACCAGATATCACGTGGCATATAACACAGGAAATACAAACCAGATTTCTCATACAACATAAAATTCAGTTATCATAGGGCAAAAAAAAAATCATTTAGCTTAATTAGGCAGACATACTCATAACAACCTAGGACTGTATATATAATCTAGGACAATGTATTTGTGCTTGCAGGCACCTGCATATGTATTACGTACCATACAACCTAACAACAAAACCTATACTAAAAGAATCATTACTTTCTCTTCCCAAATACACTTCTTTTGCAGGTTAAAAGAAAGTTCAAGGTATGTTACTTTGCAGGTTAAAAGAAAGTCAGTTCAAGGTATGTTAAGCGTCCAAGAATTAAGCATTTAATTTAACTTGTCAAACATGAGTAGAATGCTGAAATATAGCTCCAAGAAGTATTCATGTATATTGTTATATTTTTCTTTGAGTCCAAATGGATGAACATGGATATGGCAGGGAAACTCTAATGAAGTATAAGTAGCATGTGTACTTCAGTTACCCTTGAAGCAGGATGAAGAAAGTGAATAGAACGAAAAAATACAATCACGATTAACAGCCAAAGGTACAGATCTGGAAAAAATGTTCAAATCAGTCAAAATTGCGCTTAAAATTTTGGGCTATCTTCTCTTGGTACTATTCAAAGGCACGCTAATGTATTACTCTTTCGTTGTCACAAATGTTACGCATCGAGTTCTATATTGCAGGAATCAAATTTGATAAATCTGAGCATCCAGCTTACTACACAAGTAAAAGCGCCAACCAGATGTAAAAAAAAAAAAGTTTTGCACAGACATTAGAATGCCTTAAGAAATAGAAGACATCTATAAAATATTGTTATGTATCAACCTGGTGGAATGAGCGAGGAGAACAATGACTCGATGTTTAATCAACACTGTATGAAAAAACGTACCCACACAATACAGTCATCCACAAGTAAGAGCTATTACCAGCAAGGATAGTCAGATTAGGTAAATAGAGTTTATCTAATAAATTATCAAAATTCCCATTTCAAGGAAAGTTTAAATAGCAACGTGCATGCAGGAGAGTTGGAAAGAACAATCTTAAGGGAAAAATTCTCCTGTAGTACTCTATAACTGTACAACATCACCAAAAGCAACTTTCCACAACATCAAGTGGAGCTCCGAGCCAAAAAGAACTCTATAAGCAATAATTTGTATATTTAACACACACACATTAGAATGTCTTAAGAGATAGTAAGACATCTATAAAGTATTGCCATGTATCAACCTGGTGGAGTGAATGGGGAAAATAAAGATACAATGTTAAATCAACAATGTAGGAAAATACATAACCACAAAATAGTCATCCACAATTAACAGCTATTACCAGCAAGGACACTCGGATTATGTACAGTTTATCTACTAAGTACTCAAAATTCCCATTTCAAGAAAGTGTAAATAACAACAAGAGTGCAGGAGAGTTGGAAAGCACGTATGGGAAAAATTCTCGTGTAGTATTCTACGACTGTAAGCCATCACCAAAAGCAACTTTTCACGACATCAAGTGGAGCTCTGAGCCAAAAAGAACTCTCTAAGAAATAATTTGTACATTTCATGCAACTCGTGCATAAACAACCTTAGGGCTTTCTCCACTGCAGCATGTCATAAAACTAGACCCTTCAACAAATATACCAAATTCTTAAGAACGCATATTACAGGAAAGAGTCATTTCCAACTATCTTTTAAGTCACTTTCTACTAGGGATTCCTCATTCCAAAAGCATCAAAATCCAGATGTCTACTTTACAGTTCAGAAAGCATCAAGGAAAATAATCGAGCATCAAATATTCTCAACATAACCACACGGAAGCATCAGATACCTTAAAGAATAACGGACTCTTCACTGCAATGCCAGAAAAAAAATACTCTCACAACCACCAAAAATAAATAAATAATTGTACAAGTTCATAGGGATCCCTTTAAATTTGATCTAATTTACTTCCCCAGACCCCATTCGTGACAAAGACCCCAGTTCATTCCAGTTTGGCTTATCAAACAATACTTGTTTCACCTATCATCACTATTTTGAATCCAATTATACAAACAAATATTCGAATTCTATCCCAAAAATTAGCAAAAAAGTCAAGGGGACAAACACTATGAAAGAGAGGGAGCAATATGAATAACAGAAAAATTACCTCAGGCAGCTCCTCGAGGCGAATCAGAACTCTATCAGCTTGCGGTACAAGCTACATAAAAAGCACGAATAACCCAGATATCATCACACACACACACAGAGATTATGAGACAGTGGAGCTAGAAATGGATGAAACCTTGGTAGGTTCGAGTTTCTTTGCAATTGCACAGACTTTCGATGAAATTCGGCCAGAACCTGTTCAGGATTTACAAAGAAAATTTGCAAAATTAACAAACATTACTACTGACAAAATTTGATGCAGGATTTTGAACAAGAACCTGTTAGTCTCCGGTTAGAGAGAGAAGGGAGGCTGGTACCGAGGAGAGAAGTAACCAAGGGGTTAGCAAACGTAACGAAAGTAGACGCCATGGAGATAAGCTTTTACAGTTTACCCGACTCAACAGAAACATAAAGTGCCGTTCCGAGAAAAATGGGATGTCAAGTCTGAGCAGTGCGAGTGATTTAACGGATAGGGCTTGGCTGGTTTAACACAAAAACTACGAGTTGGGCCAAATTTAAATAGGCGGAGTTGGGCATAGATAAGAAGGAAGGAACTGATCCGTTCACATCGCCGTCTTAACGTTATCTGACCATTCATTTATTATGAATGGACAGTCAAATTTAATTTTTTTAAAACGTTTTCCTCTATAGCGGACAGTACTTTTTACTGTACTACCCCTTGTCCGTGACAACTTAACACGATCATCAACTACATAATGTAGCAGACGATAGAGACTGATTTTATTCTGTCTTCTCGATTGTTGTGAGTTTTGTCGGATGTTTTGAGTTTTTGTTTGGATGTTCTTCCAATACTTAACAAAATTTTCATGATTCAAATGTTCACTGACCGTAATTTCAACCAACCAAAGCATCATCAAGCAAATTCGTTTTTCCTTTGTCTTTGCAATAGGCTGATGAGGTAAAACAACCAAACCCATAAGTGTAAAACAACCATCACCAAACCCATAACTGCAACCATCATGGCAGATCTACTGCGCCACTCCATCACAACCAACAAACCCATAATCCTTCGGTCAAGACAGCATCACCCACCACCACCACCACCAACCGAGAAAAAGAAGCAGATGCTTGTATTAATAAACAAAAGATAAAGACAAAATCCAAACCCACAGCCAATTTATCTGTAACATCCTAAAAATTGGAGTTTCATTGCCCCGAACTCCCCTAACATTAATCAATCACATCACTTTAAACATGTCAAATCCAATCTACTGACACATATTTCAAAGCATCTAACTACACATCAACTCAAATTCCTCAAAATAAAATATTTTAAAACTGTTTAAGCTTAAACTATTAAAACTTAGGTTCTTTACAACTCAAGTTCTTATAAAAAGAGTTAACGGTACTGACCCACGCAAGGGTCTTACTGTACACTAGTGGTGGTCTCACCGAAATCTCACACAAACTCTAAACTCATTCCCTAGCATTCTACAGCTAATTACCTGCAGAAAGGAATCAAAGGAAGGGTGAGCTTTTGAGAGTTCAGTAAGGTCGTACAAGGACAATCGAAGGAATTACAAAACAATTCAAAATAATCCATTGGATAATAATGTTTTGAAACGTTTTAACAGTCATGAATAGTTTGATAAATTTCAAACCGATCATAATCAGTCATAAGTATATACCAAAAATGACCAAAGACAATCCTAGACAGACACTAGAACAAACATTCACAATCATCTCAATTTCAGAACAAATATTAACAATCATAACCAAATACCAATACGATCATTTGAAGATCATTTCAAAGCCATCATTTTAAAATACAATGATAATTTTCCCAAAGGGTTTCAAAACAAAGGGTTTCGAAACGAACACAGATACTTCAAGGGAGATAGGGGAAGGATTTTTGACGATCATAAACAGTTTGATCACAATCTGGGGGGGGGGGGGGATTTCACTCGATCTCCTTCAATCAAATAACAAGAAATTCATTTGAACATCATTCTCTAAGAATCATTATATGATACAATGTAAACAAATTAGAGATGTTGATCCTGGGCAGAAACCATGCCATCCAGGCAGTGCACAGAAAGTGTACACATGCGATGCATGATGTACTATAACTAGACATTCTCAAGGTACTAGTCCTACATAATTACGCAGGTTCAAACCTCTTATAACACTTCTTCACAAAACAGATTCCCAAGTCAACACAAAAACCAACAATCATAGAATCAACAAGAAATTCACTTCCTAAAATGCAATAAATGAGCACCAACATAAACTCAATTAACCGAAATCAATTAAGGTCTCAATAACAAGTAAGCATACCGATATAATTCGTTAATCAGAATTCTAGAATAGCCATAAATAAATAGCAAGAACAATTGCGAACAATTATCAAATTTAAGCACAATAATTCGGAAGAAAGAATACAAACAATTATCGAATTTGTTCAGCATGTGATACAAGGTAAACATTGATAAGATTTCCAAACGACCGAGTCAGGTTCAATATTAGGGTTTTCTTGGCAATAACATTTTGTTATCAAATACATATCTCAGTGTTTAACAATAGCTATAAGCAAATCGAAAGATCACTTATGAATACCAGTTAATGAAATTAGGGTTCGGATAAAAATCTTTATCCGGCGTTTAGATAGAAACCCTTACCTAGATCCAAAACTAAGCTACCGAACCAAAAAGTCTGTTACTTTAACATAAATGGAACAATTCAATTATTAGTATACAGTATAAACTACAATACTATAAATTCAATACTGACTCAAGCATACTCCAAGAACGGCCTCCTCACCCGGTACTTAAAATTATCAAAATGTCCCTCTCGAACTAAAATCACTAAAACGGCCTTCCCCATGAGTAAAATCACTAAAATAACCTTACTGTGTGTAAATTATCCAAAAATACATTTTATAGATAAAATTACCAAAATACTCCATTGGGTGGCGATTTACCAAAATGTTCTTTGAGGTTCCCGGCATCGA
Source organism: Escallonia herrerae (assembly GCA_033070095.1). Classification (NCBI taxonomy): domain Eukaryota; kingdom Viridiplantae; phylum Streptophyta; class Magnoliopsida; order Escalloniales; family Escalloniaceae; genus Escallonia; species Escallonia herrerae. Next base: position 106,446 of record JAVXUP010000582.1, read on the forward strand.
AAAAACCTCAAAAACATATCAAAACACTATTTTAAGTATCCTGGAGTCATTTCTGGGCTAAACAGTGATGCCAAGGAAAGTGAGTCCGAGCCTACGTGGAGGTGCCACAAAGGCTGCAGTCCGAGTCAGCTTCCAAGTGCGCAAAGTGAGAGACAGCAAGGACGGAGCAAGGGCTGAGAGCAAGGCTCCCCAGACAGGCCGCGAGGGCTGGCAGTGCTGCGCAGGCAAGACGAAGGCGAGTAGGGCTGGCGATCGACAGTCTAAGCTAGGGTCGGCGTCAGGGGTGCAGCGTCAAGAGTCCGATGTTGGGGGTCCGAATGTGTTCCTCTCTCTAGAATTCCAGAGAGAATTGAGTTTTTAGAGAGAGAAAATGAAAATGACAAATGAGAGAGTTCTTCTTTTCAAATGAAATCCAAGGTCCCCTATTTATAGGGAAAAGTGTGCCGGTGTCATCAATGTGTCATCAGCTGACACGTGTCACCCCTGAGGGTGACACGTCATCAGGGGGCCACAAATACCGGTTCTCCGTTGGACTGTCAGTTCCCAAATTCGCACTGCCTTACCCCACACAGAATCTCTCTACCTGTCTGAGAAGACTGAAGACACCGTGCCGGCGTGATCAGAGTAAGCCCGTTGCCCTAGCCTCCAGTCCAAGCCCTTACTGAATCCCACAGGCTTGGCAGCGGTGGGGAAAATCCAACTCTCAGCTGCCAGGTGGACTAGGCAAGATGCCCTTCCGAAGACCTGCTCCCATCTCGAAGTGAGCCGGGGGTCGTAGTCCTTAGGGGTGCCGACGCGAGCCCCCAGTGCTATAGCACGTAGGCCAGTCACGCAGGCACCCTGGCGGAGATAGTGTCCCGGAGAAGTCGCCTATCCCGCTGCGAAGGGTCCTCGTGCCGGAGCACGGAGGAAGCCCCCCGAAATGAAGACGGCGATGGCTTTCAGGTTGTGAGCCCATCCCGTAAGCATATAACATGATTGTGGCGAATGGGCGCGGTGCCTATAGCACGAGACATTTGATTGTGGCGCATGGGCACTGCGACAACTGTCGCGAGTCCTTACCTGATGCTGGAGGCACGCGTCATGAGAATGGCGCAAGGGCGCAGCGACGAACGTCGCAGAGATATACTTGGTGTCGGCGCAAGGGCGCAGCGACGACTGTCGCGAGACCATACCTGGTGCCGTGGGCACATGTCATGGACGTGGCGCACGGGCACAGGCACAGCGACGACTGTCGCGGAGCAATACTTAGTGTTGGGGGCACGTATCATCAGCGGGGCGCAAGGGCGCAGCGACGACTGTCGCGGAGCAATACTTAGTGCCGGGGGCACATATCATCAGCGGGGCGCAAGGGCGCGGCGAAGTGAGTGAGGTACCGGGGGCACTGTAATGTGACAGAGAGTGCCAGGGGGCGCGACTGTATCTATGGAGCGGCGCATGGGGGCGACGGAGTGCGGGCGACGAGGGTCGCAGAGTAACTTCCTCCAAGCGACGGGGGTCACGGAGTGATGTCCGAGCAACAGGGGTCGTTGCGTGGATGGCGCGCTACCGTGAGCGACGGTGGTCATGGCGACAGAGTGGCCACAAGCAACGGTCGTCGTGACTACGGGCGACGGTCATCGCGACGACGGAGCACAGCCGAGAGCGACGGTCGTCGCGACTACGGCAGAGCACGGCCGCGAGCGACGGTCGTCGTGTCAACGGAGCACGGTCGAGGGCGACGGTTGTCGCGACTATGGTGGAGAGCGGTCGCGAGCGACGGTCGTTGCGACTATGACGAAGCGTGGTCGCGAGCGACGGTCATCGTGACTATGAGCGAGTGATGGCGAGCGAGGGTCATCGCGGTGATGGAGCACGGCCGAGAGTGACGGTCGTCGCGACTAGGGCAGAGCACGGTCAAGGCAGGTGGCCGACCCCCAAGGGTGGCCGAGCCCCTCAAGGTGGCCGACCCCAAGGGTGGCCAACCCCAAGGGTGGCCGACCCCCAAGGGTGGCCAACCCCAAGGGTGGCCGACCCTCAAAGGTGGCCGAGCCCCTCAAGGTGGCCGACCCCATAGGGTGGCTGACCCCCAAGGTGGAAGACACGCCGAGGTCGCTTCACGAGCAGTTCACATGACTTGAGCATGCGTTGCTTTGACCGGCTCTCGAGCGTTGAAAAGTTGACCGCTGACTGGGTGATGTGTCGCGCAAAGTGGGTCCCTTAGCGGGTCCTGGGGTGCGACCAGAATAGGGTATGAACAACAGTATTTTAAAAAAAAAATTGCCCAAAAATCCTAAACTGGTGTCCAAACCGAGCACCCAAAAGTCAGTTTTGTTAAAAAGTACCTATCAGTATCGAAATGGCACGAGATTTTAGATATCGGAACATACTAGTAAAATAAGATTTTTCTAAAAATTTCAGATTAAAATAACTTAGTTTGGTATGCTAATAAATCGAGAATTCTTTCTAATTGATACCCTAATTTAGCGTCCTTCATGGATACCGAAAATTCCTAAAACATTCCAGAGCTAGAGCGTACGTCTCATAAAAACAATGGATGTTATTGTTTTGGACTTTACCAACTTATGACCCTAGCTATTTATAAAAAATTAGATTAAAACTGCCTAATTAACCCCCCCCCCCTCCTTTAGTGACAACATGAGTTATTATACACATCATAAGACACACTACTTCACCTCGAAACATAGGTCTCCTTCTTCACTCTCACCACGACTGAACACGCACGCACACAAAATTCACACACCCACCCACCCACTGCTACACACAATTACACATTTCTATAACTAAAACACACACCTTAACATATTAATACACACACACATATACATTTTACTACACATGATTACACATAATTACACACACCTACTGCAAAACACACTCCCTCACTACCCAAGCCCTATTTCGCACACCCATACACACATATTAACCTTGTAGATATACACATACACCTATCTCTAACACAAACACCCATAATTACACCAAATTACACCTAAACTCATCCAAGAACACCCCATTGTCCAGCCATGTTCATGGCACTTACACCTATTAAACAGAGCCCAAAAATGCACACCAAACCTGCAAACACACACTAGAATACACATACGAGAAATTTGAGGGTACTTCTGAAAAGTTGCTCAAATTCCCCCATTTTCCCCTTATTTTTCTCCCTTTGCCGCACTGCCCTGTTCCTCTGTGTTTTCTCTTACTTTTTCTCTTTTCTGGTTACTGTTCTTCCTCCTGAATTTCCTTTTTCTTTTTTATTTTTGTTTAATTTCCTAAGTTTCCAATATTATATTTTATATTAAACTTTGATTAATCACCAAACACACTAGCAAGAGGTGGCACCAATTAAGAGAATTTTCTCTAAGAACTTGACACCTAGACACAAAATTTTTAAAATTGTAAAATAGCCTTCCAATGTTTTCAAAATGACCCCAAAAGGTTTTAAAATTGTATTTTGACCCCAAAATCATTTTGAAATCACATTCTTTACTAATCTCCGAGCATTGCTCTAAATTATTATCCGTTTATTTTTTAGAGCACTAATAATTATTTTAAACAGCTCTAAAAAATGTGGGATATTACATTCAACAATTGATATGTGATATCCCAAAAATATCAAAAATTAATCTAACCGTGAATTGGATTAATTAAAGGGTGCCATTTTTATTAAGTAGCAATATGTTGATGACGATTAAGTGTTAGGGAGTTAAATAAGGGGTTAGTGTGGCCTTGGGGGTTAAAATTGTAATTTTGGAAAGTTAGGGGCAAATATGTAATTTTGAAAAGTTAGGGGCAACTATGTAATTTTAAAAAATATGGTGAACAGGATGCATATTTTTATGAAGTAGCATCATTTCGATGATAATGAGGTGTTAGGGGGCTAAAGAAGGGGTTAGGGTAATTTTGGGGTCAAATTGTAATTTTTCAAAATCGAGGGGTCAAAATATAATTTTAGAAACTTGAGGGGCCAAAGTGCGAAGTTTAAAACCTTACAAAATGTGTCATAACCTGGGGGAAACAGGTCATGCACAATGGCCACCTCCTACTTGTCACAAGCTGAGTTATGGGTGGAAATTTTAAAATACTTTGGGATAAGATTCATGAGAAAAAATATAAAAAAAAATTTTGGGGTGTAAAATGGAAATAACACAAAGTCAAGAACATGGCTGGGAGCAAGAACAGAAGCAGCAGCAGCAGGAAGGGAAAAAAAGAAGGAAAAAAAGGGAAAAGGAGGAAGAAGAAGGAGGGGAAAGAAAGAAAATGAAAGGATTGAATCCGAACCCTAACAGGGTATGAATCTTGAAGCCAATTCGTGAAATTGGTTGAATTCGATCAAATTTGTGACATAGATACATATATGTATACTCGGTTGTGTATGAGTATGATTGGGGATGGAACAAATAAAAAAAATTGTAATGATTCTTGTTGGGATTGTGAATATAAGAACCTAAAACAACAAAGAAGGAGAAACCAATTAGGGTTTCGAATTGGGCATGATTTTAGTGTGCATAGGTGTGTGTTTCAGTATGTGTTCTTCATCCATGGAAATTTAATTCGAATTGAGGGAGTTTAATTAGGTGAAATTGTGTAAGCCGAATGGATTTAGGGCTTTAATGTATAGTTTTAAGCGATTATGTGATTTAAGGATGAAAAAATAGAGATTCATGCATTATTATGGGGTGAAAATACCCAGGTATAAGGCTGGTTGAATGAAGAAGAAGACAGGTGTGTGTGGCCAAGGTGTGTTAGTGTGTGTTGATGTGAATAGTGACTGTTTTGTCACTAAAGATGGAAAGTAAGTAAACAAGTTCTAATTCAAAATTTTTAAAATAGTTAGAGTCAAATTTAGCCAAAGTGTAAAAAATAGACCCTCGTTATTTTTAGGATATCTGTATTGTGGAAATATTTCAGATTTTTTTGAGGTTGGGAAAGGGGTGAACAGATGCAAGAAGTTGGAAACTTTACGGTGAAATTTAAAATACCAAATGGACATAGTTTTGCACGAAAGTTTTATGAGGACTCTAGAATGCTGAGAAGTTACATTTTCCAAGATTTCAGTTCATTCCAAAGTCGTTAGCTATTTTTTTCCGAATGGGCTTTGAAGCGCCTGGTCCAGATACCAGTTCGGAATTTTCAGGCGAAAATATTTTTTAGCTTAAAAATGACTTTGGTACCAGGAACCCCCAGGGGCATTTTGGTAAGTGGTCATCCACAGAGGGATATTTTGGTAATTGTTTCCTTTAAAATTTTTTGAGGGACTATTTGGTCTATAAATGATGTGGTACGTCTAAAAAGTAATTTTAAATGATTTTGGGGTGTAAGTGGTGTAGTGGCCATCAGGGGTATTTTGGTAATATGTCATGTTGGCACTAAAAATTTTTGAAACACGCGTCCTTTAGCGTCCAGAATGGTGGGAAGTGAGGAATGGTTTTAATATATTGAAAATGAGATGGTTGTTATCGCTAATACGTCGATAAGACTAGGTTAAGGATCCAGTTATTAGATCGGGTTAAATAGTCGTCATAAAATACGATGAGCGGTTAAAGGGTAAAGGGTAGAATAAGGAGTGTGTATATGTTGAATGATGTCTAACGAGCAGAGTATTATTTGACTAGGTGATGCAGCTCATTGCAATCAGAGTTTGAGAGTTGCTTTGGCTATAAACCAATCCGGTAAGGACAATGTGGTTCTGATATGCTAATTCATTATTTGATTAGCATGCCATGTTGATGACGTGTTGTTGAATTCTTGTTGTTATGATTGGACGCTGGTAGTCATTGCGACCAATATACATATATTTGAATTGTGCTGTTGAGGACTTAGGGTAGAATAAATTCCCTTAGTCCGCCCTATTGAAGGAATTTAGTGAGGATGATGGATGTCCTTGTATGCTGTGATTCAATTCGATTAGCATACCTGAAGTGGATGATGATGTTGCATATGGGTTATCGTGTGGTCGTTGTGAGATGTCGGTAGTTATTGATAGCCGATATCTCTTCTCTTTGAGAACACCATTGAGGACTTGTGGCAAACTTCTCCCAAGTCCGCCCTGCCATTGATGATGATGCTGTTGAGGTCGTTGCGTGTTGTTATGAAATTTCGGCACTTATTGGTAGTCGACATTCCTCTTATGTAAGAACATTGTTGAGGGCTTGCGGTAATCTTCTCCCTAGTCCGCCCTATTGATGATGTTACGTTGAGCTCTTATTGTTAGGTCTGAACACTGGTTGATCTTCTGATTCAGTATTCCTTGTTAAGCTGTGTTGTTAAGGACATAATGTAACGCCCCAAAATTTTCGGAGCATTATCCGATCATTCCACTAGATCCTTAACGGTCTAATTTATTCATTTCCACTATAGGTAACTCAACAACATCCATGTCATAGCACTACAGTCCATCAACTGACTTAACAAACCGTCCCAAAACAATGATAAAGTATTTAAATTATCAAATTACATAATGGTTCTCTAACAAGGCTCAAATAACAATTTTGTAAAAACATAATCTACTCTAAAATTTAAGCTCGTCCGTCCCAAAATCTTACTGATGATTATTTCCTGCAGAAGGGAACAGAAAAGGGAGTGGGCTTTTGCGAGCTCAGTAAGGTCGCTCAACATTCAGTAGGGATTACCAAAAAAAAATGATTTGGTCAGAAAATTATAACAATGTTCACAATTTCTCAATTCAACATTCAATTAATGCACTTTCGATTTCACTGAAACAATGCAGATGATATTGGACATGAGTATATTGCAAAGCCACACAGGCAGTGCAAAGTAACACTTAGCAAAGCCACACAGGCAGTGCAAGGTAACACTTAGCAAAGCCACACAGGCAGTGCAAGGTAACACTTAGCAAAGCCACACATGCAGTGCTCAATAACGATATGATTACATATGCATATGAACACTAACTAGACCCTCAAGGTACTAGCAACTCCCGACAATAACAGACCATCCTTATATCACCCCAGATACAGACAATCCTTATAAGTCCTCAATACACTACCTCATGCCAATATGCAGAATGCAATAAAGTGATATTACAATGAATAAATCCACACTCAATGAAAAATAAATACTGAGCATTGAATGAGATTTCAATAAACGCTTAAGGCTCAAAGCAGGGTATAAACGACAATCGACGCAAATATCATAACAAAAATAATCGAGTCCAATGGAATCATCAATAACAATTTAGAAAATATTTACGATGTCAAATTGATAAAATAGGGTTTTGGAAAAAAATTCCCTTGTCTCGATCCGAGTGCTGAAGCTAAGTATGCTCTTGATCAAATCATCGGAGTTAACCTAGGTCGACATAGTCACTTATCAGAACACTATCTATACCAATTTATTAGAAAACTAATAAGATAACTATCCACAGCGTACTTATTTCTCTACCCAGAACGATAAAATTCAAAACCGATTTCACACACGACCAACCTATCCCGAGAATGGTCACACTCCCGAGACTTAGAATTATTCCAAAAATATTCTAATCATTCATTACACATTCGTTATAGCTTAATATAGCATATGCAATAAAAATGTAAATTTTGAATTTTTTTATTTTTTTCAAATAAAAAATTATTTTCTTAAAATACACTAAAACCAATAAATTACCATAATTTCTTCTAGCTGGAAATAAAGGCTCATAATTTTTGTAACAGCTTAAGAGGACTTATAAAAATTACTGAAATTGAAATCAAAAATTAAAAGGCATTAAAACTATTTTAAAATTTTTCATTTTGTTAAATTCAATGCAATAGAGAAATGATAGCAAAAGAACTCTAAAAATCACCAAATTTACACTGAGTCTTTATTATACCATAAAACTATTACTATAATTTTTCCTAGAACATTTTTAGGATTTAGAGGCTTCAGAAGAATTTTACCATTTTAAGCTTACAAAAAATATTAAAAATACATAAGATCTCAGAAAATTATGAAATTTTACCAGTAATTCTAGCATGGTCTCAGATACTATTCTATTAATTTTTACATTCTAATATTTATTATACGCTATCCAAAGTTTGTGCTAAACCTAACGTTAATCTACACACACACACACATCACAACACTTCTCCATTCCCACTGCCGTTCTCTACTCCATTTCCAGTTTTCTTTTTGTTCAACTCACTTCACCACACAACACATATATATACATACTCACACACTGTGAACACATCTTCACACCCACGATAGGTTCATTAATCTTCTATTAAATCGACATCACAAACACACTCACACACAATTACACAGTCACGCACATCACTCACATACCCACACCTCACGGGACCCACATAAACACACTCACACTTGCACAAATCTATGAGCCCCAAACCCATTTTTTAACCCCTCACACTCACTGCTATCACTCTCTTTTCCTCTTTTCTTTTAATGCTCTCACCTTTATATAAGTATAAACACATTTGCACACCATGACACAAAATTAATGAATCCCAGAAGCTACCTTTCTCCCTCACGGCAGCCATGGCTGCCACCATCTTCTCTCTCTCTCTCTCACTACATTTTTCTTTCTTTTCTCACCCATTCTTATGCACTCCACAAAATACCTCAAACCCAGTGTTGTATCCTTCTTCTTTTACACACCATATGCATGGCCAAACAATTTACCCACTCACACCCACTGCCTCATGGCAGTGGGTTTCTTGCTCCTTTATCTCTTTCCATCACGTACCCATATATATATATAACATTACGCATTAAGCACGACACTCACACACACATTAGGCTCGTATGCACACACATTATTTCAGCATTAACTCACAAAACTAGTTGACATCTTCACTCCCTAACAGTTTTCAGACTCACACGTTCATGGGGATGTTTGACAGCCCCTCTTCTTCCTTACTCATCCACTCACACTCACAAGAAAATACACAGAAGTTGACACACACTAACTCTCCCAAATGATGCCCACCTTAACACACAAATGTCCACACATTTACTCTTACAAACAGACACACATCACGGCATCACTCACAGCTGATGAGTTTTCTCCTCTCTTTATATGTACATAAAATACACCCACAATGCCCTCATCTCATGGCTGCTATGTAGGCTCCTTCTTCCTTCATTTAACCTACAAACACACATAAACACATAACACACACCTGAGCACATGGACTCACAGCTACTATATTGGCAGCTTCACCACTTACATAGCTTTACATATGAATGAAAAAAGATATAGCAGAGTTTGTGTCTCGATGTTTGGTTTGTCAACAGATAAAGGCCGAACACCAGAAGCCAGTAGGGAAGATACAATCATTAGAGATTCCAGAATGGAAATGGGACCACGTCACTAAAGACTTCGTGGGAGGTTTACCTAAGACAGCTCAGGGTTATGACATGATTTGGGGTGTGGTAGATAGGCTTACTAAATTGGCACACTTTTTGCCTATTCGAGCAAATTTTACTATGCAGCAATTGACTCAACTATATGTAGATACCATTGTGAGACTACACGACATACTGGTTTTGATTGTGTCGGATAGGGATCCACGCTTCACTTCGAGGTTCTAGGAAGCTTTCAGAAGTCCCGAAAAATGTAACTATAGCAGCCCAATTTCCCCTCTTCTTTCGCACAGCTATGACTATTATGAAAAGCGACTACACGGGGTGCAAAACAGGCTTTTATCTCTTGTTCCTTTATATATATGATCCGTTGATAGCGCTAGCAAAATAAGAGATTTTGCTAGCGCAATCTAGCTGTCCATCCTGAAAGGATGGATGGCCCAGATCTTTTTTCGCTACATAGTGTAGCGGGTGGGATTTTTTATGAAATTGCCCCTCCTCCGTCTGCTACTCTATACGGCGGATAACTTTTTTGTCCTGACATATGCTTTTGTTAGCGCAATCTAGCTGTCCATCCTGAAAGGATGGATGGCCCAGATCTTTTTTCGCTACATAGTGTAGCGGGTGGGATTTTTTATGAAATTGCCCCCTCCTCCGTCTGCTACTCTATACGGCGGACAACTTTTTTGTCCTGACATATGCCAGTCAAAAAGTCATCCACTACACTGTGTAGCGGATAACTTTTTGACTGTCACACGACTGACACACTTAAACATTCTCACCTCTTTCCGCATAATTTTCTTCTCGTTCAGACTCACTTGCTTCCATTTTTAGCTCCCTTCAAGCTTCGAGTAACACTTGCTTCAAGGTTCACTCAAGCAAGGTAAGTTTGTAAATGGTAAATTTTTCTTTATGAATTGACTGATGAAGTGTAATTTTTTTTAGACAAAAAAATATTGATTTTTTGTGATGTTTTAGAAATTTATCACTTTATTCATCAATTTGTGATGTTCTAGAAATTAATTTGTTAACTTTAAACAAATTCATTTTTTTGAGGTTTGCTAACTTCGAAAAATTTATGCTACTTAAATTCGAATTTTTTGAGATATGTTTGTTGTATTTTGGCATGATGAATTTGTCTATTTATCTTAATAATATTAATTTGTTATGCTCAATAAATTAATAATTATTAAATTGGAGACAATTTTGAGATTATGTATATAATATATTTGTCATCCTAAATTAGTCTATTCGCTAATATAATTTTGAGGTAATATTTTCAGTTAGAAATGTTATTTGATTGTTAAGCGTAGTCTATTTCTCCATAGGTCTTGTTTCACAATGTCTGATTTTGTGTCGAGCCCCAACACCCCCGTAGATGCTAGTGATCCGTATTTAGGACGAACATTTCAAACATTGGAAGAAGCTGAAGAAATTTTTGAGCGTATTCATTGAGGGTTGGTTTTGACATTAGAATAATGACTACAAGAACAAGCAACATAGAGGTGTCAAATGGGCCGGGCTTGGGCCGGCCCAGCCCAAGCCCATCGGGCCTCCAGCAAAACGGGTCAGGGCTGGGCCAAGGGGGCTACCAAACAGGTAGGGCCGGGCCAGAATCTGGGAATATCTAGGCCCGGTCCAAGCCCAGGCCCTAGGCCCAACATTTAGGGCCGGGCCCGGGCCAAATTTTTTTTAATTTTTTTTTTTTGCATTTTCTTATTATGCAAATCAATAAAATTGAAAACAAACGTAATTTCTCATGGCATTTTTGCAATCTCCCACTCCATTGTATCTACAAACAGCCAACATGTCAATATGACCCTAAGAAAAGAATGCAAACTAATAAAAAGGACTCTAAAATCACAGGTGATGGTCCTTTTGAAGGGTTGTATTTGCAGCATTGAAGAATAACCGGACTTTGAGAGAACAAGAGCCACAAGGTAGAACAACAGATGCTGGCAAAGCATTTTGTGACTGTAAGGAAATCGTACTCTTGTCCCTTGACAATACAAATCCCATCTCACTCAACTCTAGAGAGTCGATGGAGTAGTAATCACTACATCGGCATTGGTAAAAAAACTCCACGACATCATAAGCTTCTTCAACCGTCAGATCCTCAAAGGTGACATCTTATGCACCAATGGCATCCTGTCTCAACGCCCGCAGCTTGGTATCATAAACTCCACGTGACTGTATATTGCCAAGGAGTTCCCTGGCCCTCTGAATCTCCAAAAACCGATCTCATGTGCCCTGCTCTGGGTAAGACGTTTCAGTTGCCTTTTGCATCTTATCAGGATGGGAATTAAGGATAGCAGATCTATAGCTTGTACGGATTTCTTCTAAGCATGCATCTTCCTTTACCTCGAGAATGTCATAGTGAGTTTTGAGGATTGAAGTGTCACCAGAAAGCATAGTTGCAAGCTATTCTTGTTGGCTTCTTTTCACTGGGAACACAAAAGAGAATTTAATATATTGTCAGCATAATAGTGTTCAGCATAAAAACAGGAATGAAGATGAGAAAAGAACCAAGCAGAACTAAAATAATTTAGTAAATGTAAAAGTTACCATCATTTGTACAGACCTACCGATGACTGCTTCAGTTCGCTTATTTCTTTGTTGAAAATGCTTTAAGCCCCAAGGTTTCATTATCAGATCTCCCTGGATTGAACTCTTAGGTCAGGGCCAAAAGAGGGCCGGGCAGGGCCAGGCCAAACCCGGGCCATTTTAGGGCCGGGCCTAAAACAGGCCATTTTAGGGCCGGGCCGGGCCCGGGCCTGTTTCTTAAAAAATTAGGCCTGGCCCTGGCCCAAGCCCTAAGGGTTAAGGCCGGGCCAGCCCACGGGCCGCCCGGCCTATTTGACACCTCTAAAGCAACGTAACAAAAAAGATATGCTCTCGCTTATACGAGTGTCATAGAGGCAGAAACTCACAGCAAAATGAGACACACGTAGGCAATGATGACAGCGATGACAAAATAGGATATTTGCGTATAAGACGGGGCTGCTTTGCACGCACAAATTGCCAGGTCAAGATGTTCGTAAGCTATAAACCCAAGCAAGATGATTGGCTTATTACCAGCCTGGAACTGGCACACAATCACCTGTTAGTAACCCCTTCTAAGGTGAGTTAGATGCATTTACACAAGAAGATGGGTAAGGTCGCAAGGAGCCTGATTCACACAATGAGCAATGCGCGGCTAGGACCCACCGACATGATTAATGTTCTTGCTGAACAAACTGGGAAAATTCTAAATTTAAACTTTAACACGACAGAAGTTTGAGTTCAATGGAATCCTGTGTAGACACATTCTACAGTTTTTCATCCAGAAGAATATCAGGACAATCCCTGATAAATATGTCCTGCCACAGTGGATGAAAGGTGCAAATAGGTTGTATGGTACCATTGCCTTTCCAGAGCATTCGTATACTGACTTTGAAGAATCAGAGACGTTGTGGTACAATCATTTGGTCACAATGTTTACCCGTTTGTCCATAAAGGGTGCTGCTATAATGATAGAATATAAACATCTCCTCGATGTAGCTCAGCAGCAAGAGCCCATCGTCGACCAGTTTGAAACAGCTTCAGCTAGCAATGCGACTGACACCGAGCCTACAACGGGATCAGAAGATGATGAGCCGGGGGAGGAAGACAACAATGATATCCGACCTTTGGATCCAATTATATCGCAAACGAAAGGTCACAAGAGATCTACGTGGATGAAGAGCTCTGATGAACAGGCAACTCAACCTAAAAAGCTGAGAGGGTGTGCATTGTGCAACAAAATGACCAACCATGCAAGCGGAACCATTACAAGGCACTGGGGATAAGTCCAGGGGGTTTGCCAAGCGAGGAAGAAGATGACGCCGAAGATGCAGTGGACCTTTGATTTTTTTTTTATAATTTTTGACATTTGTAAAAATAAAATGTAATTTTTTAAATAATTTTTCGACCCTGGACTGGAATTTTATTTCTGATGGACCTATGAGAGCCATCAAATCTGAGTTTAAGTTTTTTTTTATTTGCCACGTCCGCTGCATATTTATGGACAGAGTTTCTTTATGTCCGCTACACAGTGCAGTGGACAGTGGAAACTTTTGGTGTTCTTTGTGTCAGCTACACAATGTAGCGGACATCTCTGCACAGTTTAAAATTCCAACGCCTCGCTAAAACTTCTCATTTATAATCAGATCGGCCATTCTTCTTTCTCCCGTTTCTATATCTGTCTCAAACATCTCACCCACCCGCGACCCCCTCTACGGCAACACACATCTCCAGCGACACCACCGTCCTCCCCCCGACGCGGCGCCACCTTTAGAGACAAATCCTTCCTGATGGCTTCTACTTCGGTGAACAGGGACGTTTTAGTCGACAGACACTTCTTCAAGGTCATGATGCCTTGTTTTCATACAGAACTTGTAGGCCATCCCTCTTTCTCTATGTTTTCGTGTGTGTTAAAAGTTTTATCTTTGGTTAAAAACTTACTTGTCTTACTGTATTTTGAATATGTTAGGCCATACCGGTAGCCTTTGCAGATTGCTTACCACACTTTATTTCAAAGCAACTTTAACCAGCCGCAAGGGGTCATGGCTTGTTAAAACCAAGAAGAAGCGCGACCAAGAGAAAATTTGTTTCGAAGAGGGTTGGAACTAATTCGTGCAATAGCATGACCTCCATCTAGGCGACTTTGTAATCTTTGAACACATGGGGCATATGCATTTTCAAGTGATGGTGTTTGACCAAAGCATTTGTGAAAAAGCTTTCCCCCAAAGTTGAACTTTGAGCCCTAATTTTGTGTTATTTGAAAAATTTTGTGCTATTTGAACATTATTTGTTTGATAATTTTAGGTTCTTAATTTTGCATTAGAGAATTGTGATTATCGATCGGTTATTTTAGGTTGTTAATTGATGATTTTTTAGTGTTAATCGTGCATTTGAGATATTGAGGTTGTTGATTCTGTCGCTAAAACATTTATTCCGTCGCTAATTCATAAAAAAAATTTAATTATGTAGAATAGAATTAGCATTGTCCACCATACTGTGTAGCGGACGGTGCAGCAGAATCTCTAAACTCCAACACTTAGAAATTTTTTTTTTACTTTCTTTGTCCGCCATACTGTGTAGCGGATAGTGCAGCAAAATCTCTAATCTACAACATTTAGAAAAATTTTTGTTTCCACTCTGTCTGCCATACTATATAGCGGACGGTGCAGCAGAATCTCTAAACTCCAACAGCTAGAAATTTTTTTGTTTTCTCCCTGTCCGCTATACTGTGTAGCGGACGGTGCAACAGAATCTCTAAACTCCAACACTTAGAAAACTTTTTTGTTTTCTCCCTGCCCACCATACTGTATAGCGGACAGTGCAGCAGAATCTTTAAACTCCAACACTTAGAAAAATTTTTGTTTTCTCCATGTTCGCTATACTGTGTAGCGGACGGTGTAGCAGAATCTCTAATCTGCAACACTTAGAAAACATTTTGTTTCCACTCTGTCCGCCACACTGTATAGCGGACAACGCAGCAGAATCTCTAAACTCCAACACTTAGAAAAAATTTTGTTTTCTCTCCGTCCACTATACTGTGTAGCGGACGGTCCAGAAAAAAAATTTGTTTGTGTAGCGGACGGTGGAGCAGAATCTCTAAACTCTAACACTTGAAAACTTTTTTGTTTTCTCCATGTCCGCTATATTGTGTAACGGACGGTGGAGCACGATCTCTACACTCCAACACTTAGAAATTTTTTTTGTTTTCTCCTTGTCCGCTATATTGTGTAGCGAACGGTAGAGCAGAAACAATTTAGAGGACTTTCCCCCATTTTGTTTCCCACCAATTAATCATTCTCAATGAGAGCAAAAAAAATCCAAATATATACGTCAAGCCAAATCAAATCTAATCAAATCAACCTAAATCAAATGCCAACTAATTTCAACACAAATCAGTCAAATCAATCATCTTCAACAGAAATCAACTGATCTCAACACAAATCAAATCAAACCAATGACAGCTTTCATAAAAATAATCAAGATTTATTAAGAAAAATTGATTCGAATGTTACAATTTCAACTGGGGTCCTCAATCTTGACCCAGATTCTCGGCCTTAGATGGATTTTCAATAAACCTAACCGCTCTAGGCTGACCTTTCATAATTTGCCAAGCTATCCTATATCTAAAGCCTTCCACGCATTCTTAACTCCAAACGGCCACCTTGAAGCTCTCAGACCGGGAAATGTAATTCATGTACATGCAGACGAAGACGCTGCAGTCCAAAGTATTACGTTGCTTGGGCCTCTTCTTCTTCAATTGGAACTGGAGCTTTGGCCGCGCCGGTTCTCTTACATCATGGATAGAGTGGACCATGGCACAAAATAGATTCTGTGAGAAAGAGAAAACGGAGTAAGACACGTGTTAACATTTACAATTGGCAAGTTACATTAAGCATTAAACAACAATTGGAAGATTACCATAGCATCCAACTGGGCTTTGTTCATCCGCAACATAGGCATGTAGAGGGTATCGTCGTGGAGACTGTCAATGACTAATACGATCTTCTGTGTTGGTTCATAGCAAACCAAGTACCTGTGGCTTTCCCCTAAAAATGGGATTAGAAACACGTCGGCAACCCTTGCGCTCACTGGACTATCCCTAGTAAGATACTCTCGTAAGTTAGCGAACGGCCTCCACTGGCTCAACTGTTTCTTCCCCTTTAGCTCAACCCACTCATGCCATTCAGCTACTAGAAGGCTATGAAAAAAAGCATCCACCATTAAAACGTGCGGATACTCGTCCAGCCACTCTCGACCCCTTTACTTTAGAATCTCCACGTAGTTCGAGATGACACAGCTGTCTAACCAATCCCCCGGAGCCAGCGAGGCCATTTCTCCCAATGAGCAACAATAATCCATTAAATTCAGGTGATCCACACTATACGACGCTTTGTCTCGGAGGGCTCTGCTAAAATAACGCTCTCGGATTAGTTGGCGTTTATGCTGCTTTAGGGGCTTCAATGGATGCCCTTTGCGATATTGCCCTCAGGGGTCGACTGGGGGATATTGCCCTCCTTCGAGGGGGGGGGGATCAACAGGGAGATATTGCCCTCTGAGGGCAACATATGGTTCCACCCATGCGACAATGGGCAGTGTCTCGGATAGACTAATGTTTCTGAAACCCCAGTCCTGCATGACTTGACTCTGAGAGAGGGGTTCGGGTTCCGAGTCCATAAGCAAAGAGAACGAGGGCGCACTGTAATCTTCCCCAGCGTTTGAGCCTGTCCCATGGTGCTTGGCAGTCCCCAATCACTACCCATTCCCAGTACAAAGGGACCACCGTATCCCTGGCTCACCCCCGAAGTCTGTCCCGAGGGATCACTGTATCCCTCGCTCACATAAGGGGGCTGCCACCCCAGATAACCCATTCCAGGGCAGACCCCTGAAGGCTGTCCTGATTCTTGGCGCAAAAAATTCCCACAACCAAACGCCAATACTTCAACCTGTTGGTGAAGCTCCTCGCCCATTGCATCCACCAGATCCTTCCGCTCGCTCAACTTCTGAAAGAAGGCGAACGAGGCATTAACCTACATCCAAAGAGATAATCAATAAGTAACTTCATACACACACTTAGAATCATCAAATTCAATTAAAAGCACTTGTTGGGCAACTTACTAGATCGTATGTCATACGCTCATCGATCTGACCCCTAGGGTGGTACTTCTCCCCACGTTCAAACCTTACTGGGGCTACTCTCCTCTAAGTGATGCGGTAGTACCACTCATTGTACTGTTCGATGTTGATCACGGGGTCAGGCTCCGACACAATGGCCCCCAATATGTCCTGCCAGGAATTATGAACCTCAATTTTGCGTGCGCACAAGTCGTGTGCATTTGCCTTGCCAAACAGTCCGACACCCGGTGAGTTCCTATTAACCCTCATATTCAGGGCATCGGCTGGCAACCCTTGCAGGCAGTCAAAATGGTGCATAACGCTATCTGTCAGCTACCACTCTGCAACCTCAAAGTGGATCAGGGGTGTGCGTTGCAACCCGGAGAGCGTGAAGACGAACGACTCTCCCACCTGTCACGCTAAACGTTTGTACGGTGCCCAATGCATCTGGCCTAGAGATAGCGAGTCGAGCTCCCCTCGATAGTACGTAATGTTGTGATAGGGATCGTCTCTCCTCGGGTAGTGGCTGTCCTTCCGGCTGTACTCCCAGGTGTACAACCAGGGCCACACTTTATCGGTTTTGTCCCTACGCCTGGGTGCACCGGTAGCAAGGTGTTCATAAGACCACACCTGAGAGCAAAGACAAATTATATAAAGTATCGTCAAAATTATTGCAATGCAACAAAAAAAATTGAACACGTAATCAAGATTTATATGATATACCTGCAACAGCGAGAGACATGCACATATAGCTTTGGAGTCGGACCTCGTTGCCTTGTGCAATGCTCGATATAGGTACGCAAGAGTTGCTGCACCCCAGGCATAATCCCCAACCTCTCACAGGTTACCCAACAACAGTAAATATTTCACGCTGACCGTGTTCTTCGATGTCGTTGGGAATAAAATTGCCCCATCACCCACAAGAGGAAGGCTTGTGTGTACATCACAAGCATCTCGTCCATGTAGTTTTCCGGCAAAACCTTGTAGGTCTTTACCAGCCACTTTAACTTGATACCACCAGTGCTAAATTGATCCTCAAGTATCGAAGTGAAGAAATCTCTAGCGGTTCTCTTATTCGTTGCTTCTGACGGAGGAGCAATTACCGGTCGTCCCGTCACTGGTAACCCTAAGATGAACCCTACATCTTCTAGGGTAATTGTCATCTCTCCGAGAGGGAAGTGAAACGTATTGGTTTCACTTCTCCACCTTTCAACAAGGGCACCTATTAAGTGTCGGTCAAGGTGTTGAAAGATCTACCCATGCGTGAAAATCTCAAACCCAATCCCACGCAGTAAACTTTTCTGGTATTTGTTCAATTTCAAGGTTTTGAAATTATCGGATACTTCTACTGTGTTGAGAAGTGCTCTTTCCTACGAATTAATAAATACAATTTAACCAAAACAAACGGTATACAATGTTCGTAAGAATAAGAAAGTTGATAAAATAAGTATCTTACCCCACCATCCCATATAAGCGTACTGACATGGTTTGCTTGGTCATATAATACGGAGGGATCTTTTGGTCCAGGGTTAAAATCTATTTTTTGCAACTGAAATTATGGAAAAACGGCAAGGTTGGAAGCTTTTATCAAACGCTCTCAAACAGACAACGCTAGCATGTGCTCGCATAAGTTCACATGGTGTGTGTGTGTATATATACATACATGGAATCGGATTTTGTGCAACACACACACACACACACACACACACACATATATATATAAATTTAAATATGCTAGCACATGCTCAATACATATTCAAAACCATCCATAAGCCACAATACTCATAACAACTCTAGATTATGAACAAATAAAAGAATAGTTTGTAAACTTACGTGATTGATGAGATGATTAAAGGATTTCTTGGAAAGAAATTGCGCAGATCTTCTTGCCAACGCCGCTAGAAAAATTTGTGAAAAGAAAGAATGAATAAGAATATCGAAGTTAGGTTTATGTTTCTTTATATGTACCGTCCGCAATATAGAGTAGCGGACAGTAAGGACCGTCCGTAACATAGAGTAGCGGATAGTAAGACCGTCTGCTACACAGTATAGCGGATGGTATTTATTTTGTATTTATTTAAAGCATATCCGCTACACAGTGTCGCGGACGGCGGAATAACAGTTGTGGGGCGACAGGACTAGTGTGACAACTGTCAGGGGGATGTGGATGACTTGACGTGTGGCAGTCAAAAAGTTGTCCGCTACACAGTGTAGTGGACGACTTTTTGACTGGCACATGTCAGGACACAAAAGTTATCCGCCGTACAGAGTAGCAGACGGAGGAGGGGGCAATTTCATAAAAAATACCGTCCGCTACACTATGTAGCGGACGACTGACAACTTTTGAAAAAAAAAAGATATATGGGCCGTCCATCCTGAAAGGATGGATGGCTAGATCGTGCTAGCAAAGCCTCCTATTTTGCTAGCGCTATCAACGGATGAGCTCCCTATATATAGTATCAGTAACTATAACCCATTGATCCTCACAGATTCATTACCTATATGTATATTAATACCTAGAGTTTAAACTGCATCTTGGCAGTGATTCGTCCCCTGCAAACCCACGTTTTTTTCCTTTCTCTTTTAAGCCCACATTCAGATTACATGCATATACATAAACCTATACACATATACTAAGATTTGTAGCCCTAAACCCTTAATACTTATGGTTCTCTCATGGCCCCCCATTAACCGAACTCTAAAACAAAATAAGAAGGAAAGCTAGAAGGAGACTTACAGGAAAAACTGAACCCCGATCGCGGGAAGACTCTTCCTTCGATCGCTTCTCTTCTCTCTCTGTCGGTATCTCTCTCTGTGCCGCAATAGGTCTCCAACAAAGCCTCTGACGGCTGATCACTATTCTATATATATATATATATATATATATATATATATATATATATATATATATATCCCTAATTTGGAACATAACTAAAAAGCTCCCCTAACTTTTGTTAGTTGCTCAAATTTTCACCCGAAGCTTTTATTATTGCAACATGGTCCAAAATAAAAATGTTTACGTTAAACTAGGTATTATGAAAATTATTAACAGACTGATATGTTACCCCGCTTCTTCATTTGTTTCTAAAAGTACACCGATGTAAGAAAATAAATTGCCGTTAAAATTTGTTTTAAAAAAGATCGACGCTAAAAATTTGTCACTGAAATTTAATTTAACCAGTTAAACTAGATTAGGATTTGGGGTGTCACACTCTCCCCCACTTATAAAAAAATTCGCCCTCGAATTTACTCACCTGTAGTGCCAAAAAGGTGGGGGGGGGGGGGGTAAGCACTTCGCATGGTTTCTTCTGGTTCCCAGGTAGCCTCCTTAGTGGTATGATTCCTCCACAGTACCTTTACTAGCGGTATCACCTTAGTCCTCAATATTTGTTCACGACGGTCTAATATTTCCACTGGTACTTCTTCGTAACTTAAATCTATCAGAATATCGTTGGGACTATGATGTAATATGTGAGTCAGATTATGCACATACTTTCTTAATACCGACACGTTGAACACATTATGAACAGGTTCAGTGACAATGCCAGATGATACGCCACCGGTCCAATCCTCTCGAGAATCTCATATGGACCAATATACCTAGGGCTGAGCTTGCCCTTATTCTGGAAATGCATAACTCCCTTCCACAGTGATATTCTCATAAATACTCGGTCACCAACCTCAAATTCTAAATCTTGTGTACGCTTCGAAGCATACATGCGCTGTCTATCCTGTGCCGCCCTCATGCGTGTCTGGATCAAATCAACTTTTTCACAGGTTATCTGAACTAGCTCAGGGCCAATGAGTCAATGCTTTTTAACCTCATCCCACCACAACGGAGTTCTACACTTTCGACCATACAAGGCCTCGAAAGGTGCCATTTGGATACTGGCCCGATAGTTGTTGTTATATGCAAACTCGGCTAACGAGGTGATCCCAATTACCCAAAAAGTCTATCACACAAGCTCTCAACATGTCCTTCAAAATTTGAATGGTCCTCTCTGACTGACCATCCGTCTGTGAGTGGAACGCAGTACTAAATCTCAAATTAGTCCCGAGCCTTCTAAAAGCTCTCCCTGAACCTCGAAGTGAAACGTGGATCCCTATCCGACACAATCGAAACCAGTACATCCTGTAGTCTCACAATGGTATCTACATATAGTTGAGCGAATTGCTGCATAGTAAAATTGGCTCGAATAGGCAAAAAGTGTGCCAATTTAGTAAACCTATCTACCACAACCCTAATCATGTCATAACCCCGAGCTGTCTTAGGTAAACCTCCCATGAAGTCTGTAGTGACGTGGTCCCATTTCCATTCTGGAATCTCTAATGACTGTATCTTTCCTGCTGGCTTCTGGTGTTTGGCCTTTATCTGTTGACAAACCGAACATCGAGACACAAACTCTGCTATATCCTTTTTCATTCCTATGTAAAGCTGTGTAAGTGGTGAAGCTGCCAAGATAGCAGTTGTGAGTCCATGTACTCAGGTGTGTGTTATGTTTTTATGTGTGTGTTTGTAGGTTAAATGAAGGAAGAAGGAGCCTACATAGCAGTCGTGAGATGAGGGCATTGTGGGTGTATTTGTGTACATGAGAAGAGAGGAGAAAACCCAGCAGCTATGAGTGAATGCATGCCGTGATATATGTCTGTTTGTAAGAGTAAATGTGTGGGCATTTGTGTGTAAAGGTGGGCATCATTTGGGAGAATTAGTGTGTGTCAACTTCTGTGTATTTTCCTGTGAGTGTGAGTGGAGGAGTAAGGAAGAAGAGGGGCTGTCAAACAGCCCAATGAACATGTTCGTCTGAAAACTATTAGGGAGTGAAGATGGCAGCTAGTTTTGTGAGTTAATGCTAAAATAATGTGTGTGCATATGAGCCTTATGTGTGTGTGAGTGTCGTGCTTAATGCGTAGTGTTATATATATATATATATATATATATATATATATATATATATATATATATATATATATATATATATATATATATATATATATATATATGGGTACGCGATGGAAAGAGAGAAAGGAGCAAGAAACCCACTGCTGTGAGGCAGTGGATGTGAGTGGGTAAATTGTTTGGCCATGCATATGGTGTGTAAAAGAAGAAGGAGACAACAATGGGTCTGAGGTATTTTGTGGAGTGCATAAGAATGGGTGAGAAAAGAAAGAAAAATGTAGTGAGAGAGAGAGAGAGATGGTGGCAGCCATGGCTGCCATCAGGGAGAAAGGTAGCTTGTGGGATTCATTAATTTTGTGTCATGGTGTGCAAATGTGTAGAGCAGTGTGTTTATACTTATATAAGGGTGAGAGCATTAAAAGAAAAGAGGAAAAGAGGAAAAAAGAGTGATAGCAGTGAGTGTGAGGGGTTAACAAATGGGTTTGGGGCTCATAGATTTGTGCAAGTGTGAGTGTGTTTGTGTGGGTAACGTGAGGTGTGGGTTTGTGAGTGATGAGCGTGACTGTGTAATTGTGTGAGTGTGTTTGTGATGTAGATTTAATAGAAGATATATGAACCTATGGTGGGTGTGAAGATGTGTTCGCAGTGTGTGAGTATGTATATATGTGTTGTGTGGTGAAGTGAGTTAAACAAAAAGAAAACAGGGAAATGGAGTAGAGAATGGCAGTGGGAATGGAGAAGTGCTGTGATGAGTGTGTGTACAAGTGTTGTGATGTGTGTGCATTAGGTTTAGCACAAACTTTGGATAGCGTATAGTGAATATTAGAATGTGAAAATTTATAGAATAGTACCTGAGACCATGCTAGAATTACTGGTAAAATTTCATCATTTTCTGAGATCATATGTATTTTTAATATTTTCCGTAAGCTAAAAATGGCAAAATTTGTTTGAAGCCTTTAAATTCTGAAAATGTTCTAGGAAAACTTATAGTAATACTTTTATGGTATAATAAAGACTCAGTGTAAATTTGGTGATTTTTAGAATTCTTTTGCTATCATTTCTCTATCGCATTGAATTTAACAAAATGAAAACTTTTAAAATAGTTCTAATGCCTTTTAATTTATGATTTCAATTTCAGTAATTTTTATAAGTCCTCTTAAGCTGTTACAAAAATTATGAGCCTTTAGTTCCAGCTAGAAGAAATTATGGAAATTTATTGGTTTTAGTGCATTTAAGAAAATAGTTTTTTTTATTCAAAAAAAAAAATATTCAAAAAAAATATTTTTATCCCATATGCTATATTAAGCTATAAATAATGTGTAAATGAATGATTAGAATATTTTTGAGATAATTCTGAGTCTCGGGGAGTGTGACGAATCTCGGGATAGGTTAGCCGTATGTGAAACCCGTTCTGAATTTTATCGTTATGGGTAGAGAAATAAGTACACTGTGGATAGTTATATTATTAGGTTTATAATAAATTGGTATATATAGTGATCTGATAAGTGACTGTGTCGACCTAGGTTAACTCCGAGGATTTGATCAAGAGCATCCTTAGCTTCAGCACTCAAATCGAGGTAAGGGATTTTTTTTCCAAAACCCTATTTTATCAATTTTACATCGTAAATATTCTTTCTAAATTATTATTGATGCTTCCATTGGACTCGATTATTTTTGTTATGATATTTGCGTCGATTACCGTTTATACCCTGCTTTGAGCCTTAAGCGTTTATTGAAATCTCATTCGATGCTCAGTATTTATTTCTCTTTGAGTGTTGATTTATTTATTGTAATATCACTTATTGCATTCTGCATATTGGCATGAGGTAGTGTATTGAGGAATTATAAGGATGGTCTGTATCGGGGGTGATATAATAATGGTCTGTTATTGTCGGAAAATGTTAGTACCTTGAGGGTCTAGCTAGTGTTCATATGCATATGTAACGATATCGTTATTGAGCACTACCTGTGTGGCTTTGCTAAGTGTTACCCTGCACTGCTTGTGTGGCTTTGCAATAGACTCATGTCTAATACCATCTGCATTGTTTCAGTGAAATCGAAAGTGCATTGATTGAATGTTGAATTGAGAAATCGTGAACATTGTTTCTATATTGTCATTTATATAACTTTCTGACCAAATCATTTTCTTTTTCTAATCCCTACTGAATGTTGAGCGACCTTACTGAGCTCTCAAAAGCTCACTCCCTTTTCTGTTCCCTTCTGCAGGAAATAACCATCAGTAAGATTTCGAGACAAACAAGCTAAAATTTTAGAGAAGATTATGTTTCTACAATATTGTTATTTGAGCCTTGTTAGAGAACCGTTATGTAATTTGATAATTTAAATACTTTATCATTGTTTTGGGATGGTTTGTTAAGTCAGTTGATGGACTGTAGTGCTATGACATGGATGTTGTTGGGTTACCTTTAGTGGAAATGAATAAATTAGACCGTTGAGGATATGGTGGAATGATCGGATAATGCTCCAAAATTTTTGGGGTGTTACACATAAGGTGAAATAAATTCTTCCTTAGTCCGTCCCGTTGAAGAAGTCATGTTGCTTGCTTGTAAAGTGGTTAGGGAAAGCACTTTAAATGAGTTCCATTCTTGTTGACAATGTCTCTTCTATTTATTTGAGACTGAGATGAACATCCCGTAAAATGGGACATCAATATGAGGAGGATGGCCTAAGAATTATGATCACTGGCCATAGAGGATGAATGTTGCTTGAGCAGAGTCTGTCGTGTCGGGTTAAGTCCTCTGTCGTGTCCACGTGCATTGTATTTGATTCTCTTTTGATGTTGATGAATTTAATGTTTTTTATTTCTATGACGTTTATCTTTATGACCTTGGATTTTGGGTTCACTTGCATAGTCAGTCAGTCAGTCTTGTCCATGAGGAGGTGGCAGTAATGCTATTTTGTTGGGCCTTAAAGTCGCTCTGTCTAATGAAAGAAAAATTATCGTTTGACAAGTTATGTCAATACTGAAATTTATTGACTACTCTTGATTCATTGCTATCGTTGAGATGATTGTTATTCCTCCGAGTTTCTTGAATCATTTGTACACGATGCTCCTCGTGTTGTCTTTACTGGGCAATTTGCGCTCATTCTTTACGTTGTATTATGTAGGCTATAAGGTCGATCAAGGAGAACCCTCTAGAAAAGGGAAGAGAAACAAGCTAGAAAAGTTAAGCAAGGGGATAGGTTGTGTGAGGTAAGACAAGATGGAAATGGTGAGATAAAGATTGAGCTGGGAGATAGGTTGATAAGAGTGACACGACTACAGTCGTATATTAGGTTGTAACCATTCATGTTGTTTAGAGACTTGAAAGTCTTCGGCTGTAGTATGATGTATGTTTGTAAGGACGCATTTTGGAACGTCTATTAATGATGTATGAGTATGAGGATATTGTTGCTCTGTATTCAACACAGGGTTTTAAATGTAATCATGGTCGATAACTCAGCCTGGTGATGTCACCTGGGTTGAAGGTGTCGCAAGTTGGTATCAGAGCTTAGGCAAATGATTCTGTAGACTTTTGAAGTGTCAGGTGGATGGCTTAAGTTGTCGATGAGAGGAGTAGAAGAAGAATCTTGATGATTTGGAGGAATTAGAAGGATGGTTGAGATATGTGGGTTGAGGTTGGTAAGGCATATATATTGTGACCTTGGCATTCCTGCTATTGCTGCATGGAATGGAAGAAAGAGTTGGTTGACCTAGTTTTAGAAGAACGGTTTGATGATGATAAGGTTGCGGTGTCGAATCTCGAAAAAGGATCCCGATGAGAATGTAGACAAGATGGAATTAGGGTTGAAAGAATCGAATCGAGGTTCGGTAGAAATTGAAATAAAAAGACCTAGTAGAGAAGGATGGTTAAGGTTGAACACTTCTAATGTGTAAACCGTGAACGGAGACATGAGGTGCTGGGGCTAAGAATGAGTAGAACTTTGAGGAGATTTTAGAAGAAAAAGTACTTCCAAGTGATGAGGAAAAAAGGGCTAATAGACAAGTTCATTCGAGTCCCAAACAAGTAGTATTAACTAAATGATTGAGAGAATGAAAGTTGAATGAAAGGATAAGAAGTAAGCATTGAATTATATATTAATAAAGATGATGGAAACCAATATGCAGATTGTCCAATAGGTGTGGCAGATTTTTTATTATTGCCCTCCTAATATGACTTTATATGGGGATGTGTAACAAGGGATTCTAAGTGAGAGTCATTGAAGCCTGAAACTGTTGAAGGAGCATTATGGCTTCTCCGAGGTTGATGGGGTGTACGAGTAGGGGGTGGACTCCACTTTTAAAGTTGGATTTAAAGTTGTTATTGAGGAGGAGAAGGGTGATGGGGAATTAGTATCAGTTACATATTATTGTAGAAAAATGTCATTTAGTGATGAAAACCATTAGCTGTTTGAGTGTGAAAGTTAATTCTATGGTGCACAAGTTTAGAAATCGTGATACTCTTTCCTTGGAAAGACAAGAGAGGAACCCTCAATAGAAGTGATTATGGTGAATGTTGAGGATGTAAGTGGAAGAAATAAGCAGGAAGTATATTAGGTCAAGAAGACCTTAAGAAAGAGTTAGTGAGACTTCTACAAAAGATCGTGGGAGTTCTAAAAGTACAACCCGTGGCTGCTATTATGACAGCCCCAGTAAAAGGAAGAAAAGAATATAGATCTCAGAACTTTCATAATGCCCGCCAGGGTGAAATCCCATGGGAGGGAAATGGTCTAGTGTAGACAACTACGTGAATTCGAGTGATGGAGAAGATATTTGAAGTAACAAGATGTGGGGAAACGTTAAAAAGATGATTTTCTCTAGTCATATGCACAAGAGGAGTTTCAAGTTGTTGAGAATGGGCAAAAACAAGTTGAGGAGAATAGCTTATTTGGCATGTGTTGCCTGGAATAGGTACAGGTAACATGTTGATGATAAATATTTTTGTTTAAATTGCATAGAAAGTTGGAGACACGTTAAGCATGGAAAATGGAAGGATAAAAAGGCAGAAAAGGATGTCAGGAAATTTGGTGAGTTGGCCTAATGGCCCTCATCAGGCGATGACAGAAAAATGTGAAAAGTAGAATAAAATGAGGAGAGTTGGAAAATAATTCTTAAAAAGGGACAGGTAAGGAGGTTCTAATGGAGAATTACTACAGGAGTAGTAGGAAAAATCAAGTGATGGAGGCAGAAAATGAAGAGGCACTGGAAGAAAGAAGGGAGTAAGGACAGTAAGAGGTAAAATACAGGACTAAAACTTGATAAGTGGAAAGAATTGTAAGACGTAAGTACATGATGAACAGTTCGGACAAAGTTTAGGACAAAGAGAAGAGATAGAAAATGTAGACAGTACAGATTGGGGCATGAGGGTATGGGCTATGTTGAGGCAATTGCAGAATGCCTTACCTATGTGAGTATGCCACTGAGCCAATGTTTAAGATGAATCAAAAGAGGCTGTTTTAAATGTCAAAAAGGAGGGCGATGGTCATTGAAGTAAAAAGAAAAAAAGGGGGTTTATGAGAGTATGTATTGGCTATCAGAAGCTAAATAAAATGACAGTCAGGAGTAATTACTCATTGCCTGAACTAGAGGGTATGTTGATCAGTTTCAGGGTGCTGAGTGTTTTCTTTCTGTGGTTGACCTTAAGAGTGGGTCATCACCGACTAAGGAACAAAGAAGGATGAAGTTGTCAAGATTGTGTTTCGAAACAGAGACGGACATTATAAATTTTTGGTAGTGCAGGTGGATTAATTAAGGCCCCTGTGGCAGTTATAGATTTGAGGAATCCAGTCTTTTGAGAATACTTGATCATTGTGTCGTCGCCTTATTAGTGACCTTATGAATGATACTAAAGACAAGGAGGAACTTGCGCAATGGCAAGTTTGACAATTTTAAGTAAATTAAGTTGTATGTCAAATTCGAGGAATGTGAATACTGACTGGGGAATTTGGATATATGGGATTGATGCAGAAGTAAGTTAGGAGATTTGGCAAAAGTTGAAAAGGTGACAAATGGGGAATATCGTAAAATAATCGACGTTGAGATTAGTAGCCTCCTAAACTCAATCGGAGGCTACCGGAGAGTAATTGACAATCTCTCTAAGATGCCCTGTTCAAGAAAACGGACTGCAATGATTACTATGCCAAATAAGTCAGGATGTGAACAACTCGAAATCAAAGTTCGAGTAAAGAGAAAAGGAAGTAATAGTTTGCTTCACATGGAATTGCAACCAGCACATCTTAATTAAATCAAGGAAGCTTAAGGCCAAGATGAAAGGATGTTGAGATCCAACGGGGATCAGAAAGGAGTGAAACAAAAAAAATTGACGGGGATAAGGACAGTGATCATGAATGTGAAGGTCGGATATGTGTTCCACCTAGTGATGAATTGGGAGAAAAAAAATTGTGAAGGGTACTCATAGTTTTGAGTGTCGATTCACTTTAGAGAGACAAAAATGTACCCTAAGTTATGGCCCAAAGAATTTTGGTGGCCTAGCATGAAGAGAGATATATAAAATTTTGTATCCAATGTTTGACCTGCTAACAGGTAAAAGTGGATTATAAGAAGATCGCCAGATAGTGGAAACAACTCTTTGCACGTGAGTGGAAGTGGGAACACATTACGATAAATTTTGGTGTTAAGGTTACCATGAACAACTAAGGGATATATGTCTATCTGGGTTATAGTGGATAGGTTGAATAAGACGTCCCGATTTATTTTTATCTGAGAAGAATATTTTTTCTGAACGACTGGCCCAAACTTATGTTAAGCAAGTGGTTAGTTGTTATGGAGTTCCAGTAACTATTGTGTCCGGTAGAGACGCAAGGTTCATCTCTAGAATTCGGAAAGAAGTGAGTTAACCACGGGGATGGCCTTTTACCTCAAACGAGTGGCCAGTTAGGACGTACAATATAAATATTGCAAGGGTGTTAAAAGTATGCATTATTCATTTTGGCAAAGCACTGGCGTGATCAGATATCCTTAACCGAAAAATGTTGCATGTTGATTTATTAAAATCTATTTGGGAAAACAAAGACCATTTCGCATGAGACTGTGCAATGAAATAGAAAATAAGGTGATCGATATCCAAAAGAGAAATCTTATTGCGTAGAATTAGCAACAAAGTTATGCTGACAAGAGGCGTAGGTTGTTGGAGTTTGAAGTAGGTCACCGTGGAAAGGAGTCATGCGATTCGAGAAGTGGAGGAAGTTAAGTCCAAGGTTCATCGGACCGTTTAAAATCCTGCCTAGGATTGAGAAGATAGCATACAAACTCGATCTACGTTCAGGATTAAGTTAATTAGAGAACATGTATTGTGTGTCAATGTTGAGGATGCATGATCCCGACCTTACACATAGGATCCAAGAGGAACAAGTTGGAATACGAGATAATGTCTTGTACTAGGAGGCACCGATAGAAGTGATGGATAGAGAAGAATAGGTGTTATACTAATGCAGGTGGTTAAAGTTGACTGGAAGAAAATCATGCGATAGAGGAAGCTACCTTGAAACCTGAGGTGCTATTGCAGTAATAATGTCCGCACCTAGTTGTAGGATGAGGTTTGTCCATATTTCGAGGACGAAATCCATTTAAGGGGGGAGGGTGTGATACCCAAAAAATACAGGAAATTAATCTAACCGTGAATTGGATTAATTAAGGTGTGTCATTTTTATTAAGTAGCAATATGTTGATGACGATTAAGTGTTAGGGAGTTAAATAAGGGGTTAGTGTTGCCTTGGGGGTTAAAAATGTAATTTTGGAAAGTTAGGGGCAAATATGTAATTTTAAAAAAATATGGTGAACGGGATGCATATTTTTATGAAGTAGCATCATTTCGAAGATAATGAGGTGTTAGGGGGCTAAAGAAGGGGTTAGGGTAATTTTGGGGTCAAATTGTAATTTTCCAAAGTCAAGGGTCAAAATGTAATTTTAGAAACTTGAGGGGCCAAAGTGTAAAATTTGAAACCTTACAAAATGTGTCATAACCTGTGGGAAATAGGTCATGCACGATGGCCACCTGCTACTTGTCACAAGCTGAGTCATTGTTGGAAATTTTAAAATACTTTGGGATAAGATTCACGAGAAGAAAATATAAAAAGAAAATTTTGGGGTGTAAAATGAAAATAACACAAAGTCAAGAACATGGCTGGGAGCAAGAACAGAAGCAGCAGCAGGAAGGGAAAAAAAAGAAGGAAAAAGAGGGAAAAGGAAAGAAGAAGGAGGGGAAAGAAAGAAAATGAAAGGATTGAATCCGAACCCTAACATGGTATGAATCTTGAACCCAATTCGTGAAATTGGTTGAATTCGATCAAATTTGTGACATAGATACATATATGTATACTCGGTTGTGTATGAGTATGATTGGGGATGGAACAAACAAAAAAAATTGTAATGATTCTTGTTGGGATTGTGAATATAAGAACCTAAAACAACAAAGAAGGAGAAACCAATTAGGGTTTCGAATTGGTCATGATTTCAGTGTGCGTAGGTGTGTGTTTTAGTGTGTGTTCTTCATCCATGAAAATTTAATTCGAATTGAGGGTGTTTAATTAGGTGAAATTGTGTAAGCCGAATGGATTTAGGGCTTTAATGTGTAGTTTTAATGCGATTTGGTGATTTTAAGGATGAAAAAATGGAGAATCATGCATGATTATGGGGTGAAAATACCCAGGTATAAGGCTGGTTGAATGAAGAAGAAGACAGGTGTGTGTGGCCAAGGTGTGTTAGTGTGTGTTGATGTGAATATTGACTGTTTTTGTCACTAAATATGAAAATTAAGAAAACAAGTTCTAATTCAAAATTTTTAAAAATAGTTAGGGTCAGATTTAGCCAAAGTGTAAAAAATAGACCCCTGTTATTTTTAGGAGATCTGTATTGTGGAAATATTTCAGATTTTCTGAGGTTGGGATGGGGGTGAACAGATGTAGAAAGTTTGAAATTTAACGGTGAAATTTAAAATACCAAATGGACACAGTTTTGCACAAAAATTTTATGAGGACTCTAGAATGCTGAGAAGTTACATTTTCCAAGATTTTGGTTCATTCCAAAATCGTTAACTATTTTTCGCCGAACAGGCTTTGAAGCGCTTAGTCCGGACACCAGTTCAGGATTTTCGGGCGAAAATATTTTTTAGCTAAAAAATGACTTTGGTACGCTTAAAATAGCGTTTTAAAGAAATTTTGAAAATTTTCTGGTACCAAGAACCCCCAGGAGACATTTTAGTAAGTTGACACCCAGAGAGGGGTATTTTTGTAATTTTTTCCTTTAAAATTTTTTGAGGGATTATTTGGTCTATAAATGATGTGGTACGTCTAAAAAGTAATTTTAAAATGATTTTGGGGTGTAAGTGGTGTAGCGACCATTAGGGAGGTATTTTGATAATTTGTCATGTTGGCACTAAATTTTTTTGAAAACGTGCGTCCTTAAGCATCTAGAATGGTGGAAAGTGAGGAATGTTGTTAATACATTGAAAATAAGATGGTTGTTATCGCTAATGCGTCGATAAGGCTAGGTTAAAGATCGGATCGGGTGAAATAGCTATCATAAAATGCGATGAGCGTTTAAAGGGGAAGGGTAGAATAAGGAGTGTGTATATGTTGAATGATGTCTAACGAGCAGAGTATTATTTGACTAGGTGATGCAGCTCGTTGCGATCAGAGATTGCGAGTTGCTTCGGCTATAAGCCAATCAGGTAAGGACAATGCGATTCTGATATGCTAATTCATTGTTTGATTAGCATGCCATGTTGATGACGTGTTGTTGAATTCTTGTTGTTATGATTGGACGCCGGTAGTCATTACGACCGGTGTACATATATTTGAATTGTGCTGTTGAGGACTTAGGGTAGAATAAATTTCCTTAGTCCGCCCTGTTGATGGAATTTAGTGAGGATGATGGGTGTCCTAGTATGATGTGATTTAATTCGATTAGCATACCTAAAGTGGATGATGATGTTGCGTAGGGGTTATCATGTGGTCGGATGTCGTCAGTTATTGATAGCCGATATCTCCTCTTTGAGAACACCATTGAGGACTTGTGGCAAACTTCTCCCGAGTCCGCCCTGTCATTGATGATGATGTTGTTGAGGTTGTTACGTGTTGTTGTGAAATGTCGACACTTATTGGTAGTCGACATTCCTCTTATGTAAGAACATTCTTGAGGGCTTGCGGTAATCTTCTTCCAAGTCTGCCCTGTTGATGATGTTACGTTGATCTCTTGTTGTTAGGTCTGAACACCGGTTGATCTTGTGATCCGATATTCCTTGTAAAGCTGTGTTGTTGAGGACATAAGGTGAACTAAATTTTTCCTTAGTTTGCCCTGTTGAATAAGTCCTGCTGCTTGGTTGTAAGGTGGTTTGGGAAAGCACTCTAAATGAGTTCCCTTCTTGTTGACAATGTCTCTTCTATTTATTTGAGACTGAGATGAACATCCTGTAAAATGGGATAACAATATAAGGAGGATGGCCTATGAATTATGATCACTGACCAAAGAGGATGAATGTCGTTCGAGCAGAGTCTGTCGTGTCTGGTCAAGGCCTGTCCGTCGTGTCTACGTGCGTTGCATTTGATTCTCTTTTGATGTTGATGATTTTTATGATTTTTATTTCAATGATGTTTATCTTTATGACCTTGGATTTCTGGATCACTTGCATAGTGAGTCAGTCAGTCTTGTCCATGAGGAGGTAGCAGTAATGCTGTCCTGTTGGGCCTTAAAGCCGCTCAGTCTAACGAAAGAAAAATTATCATTTGACAAGTTATGTCGATGCTGAAATTTATTGACTACTTTTGATTCATTGCTATCGTTGAGATGATTATTATTCTTCCGAGTCTCTTGAATCATTTGTACATGATACTCCTCGTGTTGTCTTTACTGGGCAATTTGCGCTCATTCCTTATGTTGTATTGTGTATGTTATAAGGTCGATCAAGGAGAACCCTCTAGAAAAGGGAAGAGAAACAAGCTAGAAAAGTTGAGCAAGGGGATAGGTTGTGTGAGGTAAGACAAGATGGAAATGGTGAGATAAAGATTTAGCTGGGAGATAGGTTGATAAGAGTCACACAACTACAGTCGTATATTAGGTTGTAACCATTCATGTTGTTTAGAGACTTGAAAGTCTTCCACTGTAGTAAGATGTATGTTTGTAAGAAATTTTTTTGTGAGGACGCATTTTGGAGCGTCTATTAATGATGTATGAGTATAAGGATGTAGTTGCTCTGTATTTAACACATGGTTTTAAATGTAATTATGGTCGATAACTCAGCCTGGTGATGTCACCTGGGTTGAGGGTCTCGCGTGATAAAACCAAATTATCCCAAGACACCACCATTTATCTGTCAAGCGTTATTATTTAAGCTCCCAATATGAGATAATTAAAAATATATATAAATCAAAAAGCAAAAAATCAAGATCCGGCGATGGTAGTGAGGGATTAGGGCGAGGCGAGTTATAGTTGACTCAATGGCGTTGAAGGTGGCATTAGCCAAGGGAAATGTTGACCCCTGCAAATCTAACAACGATGGTGGCGGTGGTTAGGGATTTGGGCAAGGCAGACTTGCGGTTCACTCAGTGGCATTGTGGTGGCGGTGGTAGTGGTGTTGGCCATGAGCGATGTCAACATTTGCCAAGATCTGGCAACAACGACGACAGTGGGTGTTGAAAAGTAATGGTGATGTTGGGTGGTGGGTGATATTCGTGCAGCGTCGGTGTGGGTGTTGTAACTAATGGCTGTAAGTGGGTCGACAATCGATGGGTATTGGGGTTGCATCCAATGGCGGCACTGGGAGTAGGGAGATAGAGGCGAGAGAGAGAGAGAGAGAGTGTGTGTGTGTGTATTTGCGCGCGCACGCGCAAGTGTAAAGAAAGAGACAGAAACTGGCCTTATATCTAGTTTTAATGAGAAGCAATGAATAGTTTGCAACCTAATTGTCCGCTATATTTTTGTAGCGGATGAGGGAAAAGTTTTAAAAAGGTAATATCTGGCTGCTGGCCACTTAACTTTAAGCTGCATGTGCTGTCAACGAATCAGCTCCTATAGTTAGAATATGTAAAATAACGAAAAAGCTTGGTATATCACATAAAGCCCACCTTAAACAGTATTTACACTGTTTTGTTGGGAGCACCCGTTTTGAAACCTTATGTATTGTTCCACACTTTGTTTTATTGCTAAAAATGCATGAACGATAAGATATCAACTATATATATATTTATTTATTTGGGTGGAGAAATAACTATTTCTCCACCACCCAATCTAGCCGTCCACGTCGCGGACTACCGAGATTACTTTTTTTTTCTTTTTTCTGAAGAGTTTTTGCTTAACCGCCCCTAAAAGGAGCGGTTAGCATTTTTCCAAAAATGACCTCCATTTCACTTGAACCATTCTCTGTCAATCGCCTCTCTCTCTCTCTCTCTCTCTCTCTCTCTCTCAACCGATACTCTCTCTCTCTCACCCCCTTTTTCTGCTCATGTCTTCCCACATTGCCACCACTCCTACAACATCAAAATCCCTACCAAACAAAATCACACAAAATACTAAGCAAGAATCAGCAACAAGAAAATCACCCAAAATACCACAAGAATCGACAACAACAGTCGTATTGCTACCACTGAGATCCATTCCAGATCTGAGGCAAAACCATCATTTCGGTGGTTTTGGCTCAGATCTAGCATAGATCTCGGTTATTTAGGAAGGATTTACAAAGTTCTCTATGAATTCTTGTTAGTAGACTTTTTTTTCTGTCTCTTTCAAAATTTATAGACATTGATTCTTGAACTGTCAAATGTTATACAAAAACAATTACCGTTAATAGACGAGTATGAGTACTGAAACTTGTAACTTAAATAGTATTACTTCAAATACTACTACTTGATTATTTGTTGTTAATGGTACCTTGTGTTATTTTTTCTTGATTTGGAATTCCTACATCGGTAGTAACTTGGACAAATTGGAGCCCGAAATAAAAAACAAGTCATATACAAGTTTGTTGCTATTGGTAGTTTGATAATGATGGGGAAGCCAGGAACTTCTTCGACTATGTGATTGTATGAAGCAGATTATTGTATCTCACTTGACGGAGGGAGTCTGTTTCGCTCCAGCAAGAAAGATTTAACGGTCAACGCATAAATGTTGACTAATATGACATTTTTGTACAGTTAATTCATCCACAAAGTACCATTCATATAATCACATAAAGATGCCAATGGTCAATGTAGAAGTGTCAATATATGATTACTAATTTTTGAGAAATATTATGTGAGCTTTACAAGTATCACTTAAACTCAAATGAGTAATAAAAAATATTTATGACTTTATCAAAGCAATTTATGCCAATTATTCTAAAATAAGTATGGCCTTAACAGAAGTCGCACTTACTTTGACACCAGTGAACACTAATTTTCTATTTCTTTTACTTACTAATGGTCACACTTGAATCTTGAGTGGAATTAGTGCACTTGTATGGAAACAAACATGGGAAAGATAAGGGTGAAATAGCTAATGACACGCTGTATTATACATGTTGTGCGATTTGCCCCCCTCCACTTAAGATTTAAGCCCTAGACACCCCCCCACACCCCAGAGTTATGGAAATTGGGCCACAGTTAATGCGACGTAACAGATCTATATAAAATGTCAATTTTGTCCTTCCTTTTAACTCTTTAAGTTGCCTCAACTTTTTACCCAAACCTTTCAAACTCTCTGCCTTCCCTTCAAACTCTTTGCCTTCCCCTTTCATCTTCTTCCTCTCAAAACCAGAGACTAATCGCTTCATCTTTTTTGTCTTGTGTCCCTTCTTCTTCTTACCTTTAACCAAACTCTCTCTCTCTCTCTCTCATATTCCCTTCACATTAGAACCACATGTGTGCCGATCTGCTGAAGAGAAGAGAGGAGCAATGACGGTAGCATCCAGGAGGTCATTAACCAAAAACTGATTTTTATCACTTTCTTGGAATGACCCAAAAGAAACCTTGAGACCCATTATTTACACATAGTGAGAGAGATTTAGTGGGGGAGAGAGAGAGAGACTCTTCAAGATCAGTAACTTCTGTTGATCGATTTGATGGGGTTCTCTGTTTTGTCTCTCTCTTTCTTTTTCTTGCTATCTATAGGCATGATTTCTTGGCGTTTTGATTCTATGGGATTGAAATTGATATGGAGCTTTCAAGGTATTCCTTTATTTTGGAGTTCCTTTTCTTTTAAATTTTCTGATCTGGATTTTGTTGAAAATCAAAAAGACGGTCTTCTTTGTTAAATAGTGCAAAGGTGATCTGGAAGTTTGTTGAGAACTAAAAAAAAGATGATTTGGGTTGTTAAAGAATCAGAATCAGAACCAGAAACATGATCTGGTTTTTGTTGAAGAATCAAAAAGACTTTCTCGATTTTGAAAAAAAAATGCAAAAGATAATAGGTTTTTGAAACCAATAAAGATAACCCTAGAAGGGGGTGAATAAGGTTTTTGAAAATTAATGGGGAACTTAAACAAAACACAATCATGAAACTTAATCAAACCAAGCAATATTTCATTGAAGATGCTAACTACACAATCTCAAGCAATTATAGAGCAATAAGTAAAGAGATTGAGTTAGAGATACTTGACAAGGATATTTAAATGGTCTTGCTTGAACTACCCTCAAGCCTACATCCACCTCTTCAAAAAGTCCCTTGCAAGAGCACTAGAATCCACTAGCAACAATCTTCTTCCGGGTCAAGATCAAAACCCTTACAACACTTGATGATATTCCCACACCAAGCACAAGAGCCTTGAATCCACAAAGCTCACCCAAGACTTGACAAACCCAAGCCTTGATCACAATTCTTTTACAAAGATCAAATGTGTACAAAGAAACCCTCTTGAAAGGAAATGAGTACAATTGAAGCTCTAGTACAATAGAGAGATGAGAGAATTGATGACTTGAAGTATGCTCACTCTCAATCAAAGAATTGCTCACAAAGATGCTCTCTTTAATGATGTAAAATCATGAAGATGAAGAGAGAAAAGTTTAATCTATGAGCCTTGATGTTTCTCTAATGAATGGAGGCTAGCCTCAAACCATTTATATAGGGAGCAAATGAAATATAGCCGTTATAGATAAAAAGTGAGCAAAACTGCCATTGCAGTCGACTGTATTCCCAATGCAGTCGACTGCATTCCCTAGAAAATAGCCGTTGGAGCTGAATTTTGACCAATGCAGTTGACTGCATTAGAGTGCAGTCGACTGGATTCAAATACAGTCGACTGCATTACCCTACTGCCTTTTGGCTGCCTCACGGAACCCCCTTTCCTATTTTGGGCATAACTTTCTCTAGAAAAATTGGATTGAGGTGCCGTTTTTTGCGTTGGAAAGCTAATGAAAATTTTTATCAAGATATGAAAAGATTAGCACCAAAATAGTTTCTGAGAAAATCTGAGTGAGCTCCAAAGTTCACTCATATTCATGAACCACACTTGTGTGAAAGGTTATGAACTCACATGCAATGCACAAGGTGTCCTAAGGTCTTTTTAGGTCATAGTCATCAATCCAAGCATCAAACCAAGACTAGTTACATAATAGTAAAGATCAATTATAATCGATAGTAACTTAGCCAATGCATTCTTTGTTGCTCTTCGACATTGGACTTGATGAAGCTTCTATAGCATGTCCACTATAACTTTAAGCTTCTTTGGCTTTGATCCATCAAATGTGTCTTCATGAGTGTGCATGTATATACCTACTAAGAATACACTCAAAGCACACATTAGAACATAATCAATGTGTAGTTATCATCAAAACAAGATGTAAGCCTAGGTTATCCAACCATAGGGCTAACAATCTCCCCCTTTTTGATGATGACAAACATTAATTCTATATAAGGTAAGATGCATCATATGATAGTCAATTAAACACAAAAACCTCACTTAGAACATTCAATCATCTCTAATATACTCATGACATGTCAATCTATCTCATATAGCAATTAAGCTTGTAGCTAGCTTCTCTAGCTAAAACAAGATATGCTCTTCCTCTAATGTTCTCTCAAAACACACAATCACATAGCATATAGAATCAAGATTATTTATCCCCATGTCATCAACAAAGAGATAAGGGTATGTGTGTGAAGAGATAGTTATAAGCAAGATAATGGCATGAGGTGCATATAACTCATGAACTTATATGGATGACATCAAGAGTTCCTTCATGATCCAAAGAAAGATAGGCAATGTAGCTCAATAATCTCATTTACTTCATGCATTTTTCAAAAGTAAAAAGATAGTATGTGATTTAAGCATGTAAGCTTCCCTATCAAGTTATCATATGCATATTCCATCTTAACGTATGCTCCCCCTCAATCAATGCCAACAATATCCAACAAACACAACTAAATGTCTAGCCAAGGCATGCTCTTCTTTTGACATTACCAAAAGGTGCGTGTGTATAGGAATGGCAATGTGAAGCATTAAGATGGCATAATTTCAATATGAAATTTCCACAAACCAAATGGTGGTCATCAACAATCAATATTTTCAATATAAGTGCAAGAGGACCATACATCGTCATCTAAATCCTATAGGTATCCAAGATTATAACATAGAGAAGTAAAGAATCAAAGACTCACAATTTAGACCATAGTTCGCATGAATTCTCAAGAAGCAAGTTATTTTATAGATTTGACAATTTAAGCATACTTGATAACATATAAGTTTAGCATATAGCACAATGTTGAGAAAATCATTAAGTTTTACCCTCTTGGTGAATTACCAATGAATTGAGCTCATGAGGGATCATTTTGTAGTCTGTTTTCTTTTACAAACTTTGAGGCTCTCCTCATTTGTAGTAGCATGTCCAATCCTGGAATGCTTACTCCCCCTTAAGATTTAACTTGTTGCTCCTCCTTCTCAAAATTTTTTCTTGAAGCCTTCTCCTTGTTGCTATTTGCATTTGCTTTGAACAACCTACAATCACAATTTAGGTTTAACTTTTGGTACCCACGTTTTCTTGGGTCCATAAGTGTTAGTCTTAGCAATATTAAGAAAATCTTTAACATCCCACATTTTCTTGACACCTTCAACATGAACAATTCTACAAGGATAATAACTAGTCGTATGCCATTTCTTGTTGCACCAACCACAATGTGTAAATGGTGTGCAATAGTTCTTTGGTTGTCTTGGAGGAATATTTAACCTAGTTTCTTGTTTAAAAACTTTAGGAGGGAAGGTGAAGGGATCTAATCCAACACCGCCTTTGTTTAGGCCAACTCTTTGATGTCCAAGCATGACATCCAAGTTATTTTTACCATCGAAAAATGTTTCAAGGCATCTTTTCAAATCACAAATCTCAAGCTTTAAATTTTCATTTTGTTTCTCTAAACTCGAAGTATCACAAGAGATTTGTTTTGTGCTAAGAATGCTCACAATCAATTCAACCAGATCATTATTCACATGCTCTACATATAAATGTCTAGATATGCTTTCATTCTTGGCATGCAAATCACAATATTCACTTTTTAAGTCATCTAGTTCTTTTGATATTGCATGTCACGCCCCAAAAACGAAAGCCGTGACTGCAATCAAATTTCCTGATATACCGCTATAATTCTGTGATAACGATATAACAGAGCAACTAAATCCTTCAACATAGAATATCTCCATAAAACAAAATCTAATACAATCTGTTCTCTAAAAAAAAATCCATACAAAACAAATGTACTAAACGCAGCGGCTAAACAAATCACATAAAATCAATTATATCAAATTATCCACATCCGGGGGTAAAGTTCTCAAACTAAAACATAGAAAGTTTAACTCACTAAAACAAAAGTCCCAAAATTCCAACGTTGTTACAAAGATCCTTAGTCGCTTCTTTAACCTGTGGCAAGGGGCAAGGAAGAGTGAAAGGGTGAGCTCAAATAGCTCAGTAAGGTGCAAAACGACAAAATATCAAAGCAAAAGTAATAGAGTCAAACGACAATACTTGATGGAATGGGCAAAAAAAATTCTTATATCAAATACCAAAACAAACGTGATTAAGCATTAACCCTAAACATATGTATATTTAATATGCCGGGAATGCTACACAACAAAAATATACGATGACTATGTTGGTCATAAGACCCAAACGTCGAACCAAACGTACAAACATCAAACGTGTGCTACCGGTAGCATGCTAAGCATCTATTAATCGCCAGCATATAATCAAACGTGTGTCCAAAGGACCCTCTCAATTTGAGAGTTGTTCAAACATAGCCGTTATTGTATCAAATTGACAAGCACCAAAGAAATAAGTATTGAGTGGAATTTCAAAACTCTTAACTCGAATTTTGTGTGAGCTCACGATAATCGATCAGAAAAACTTGGTGTACAAGGTAGTGGAAGAAAATAATAACGATAGCAACAACAAAGCCCAACAAGCTGAGACACGCAACAAGCCACCTAAGCAAGTACGCGGTTTGGCAACTCTTAACAAAATGGACACAAAGTAGAACATGTACGAAGGGATTTAGTCATTTAATACCAAACCACAAATGTTACTGATGATGTGATGAATTAGATGGTAACACTGTACAAACACATAGGATAGAGAACCGGTTTCAATTATGATAGTGAAACAACACCCCTATAGTGAATCAGGTTCATGCCACTAAAAAGAGAAAATATGGCAAAGCCACCATGGAACAAAATGGTTGGAAGTTGCCTCAAATGGCAGGAGGCCGAATATCATTTGAGCACACAGCTTGGTCTTGGATTTCAGTTGGTAAGAGAATACGTAAATGCTAGAAAACTAGTTGTAACTACTAGCATTCTTATGTGCAGGTATGACCAAGCAGGTACACCATGGCCACGTAAGAAAGACACAAGCTGGTGGAAGACACTATGAGCAGGAAAAGATAGTCCATCCCCAATCTACACCAAGCTGAATTTCACCTGTACCAATACTCTAAACATGGCTCAAAACCTTTAGAAAGGACAAAAGGAAGACCAATCCACCCAACAAGTGTGGGTTTGGAATAAACAGACCCATTCTTAAAAGAGTGATTACACAAACAAACAAATGGTGACCAATCAATTTGCATATGAATGGCATGAAATTTGCAGGGACTTGCATAATGTCACCATGCCAGCAAGGAGAATGAAGTCACACAGTGATACCACGTATGGCCACCAAAAATCCGAACATAGTAGGATAGTTGCAGAACAGGAGTTAACATCGTTTTAGTCTTATTTACATACTAAACAGATTTTAATCTTGAAAGGGTTTACGAAATAGGGTTTCAATCATGGGAAAAATCCTAACAACTAGGGTTACACAAGAAATTAAAACCCCAAGCATCAAATCCTAAAATTATAAACTGATTACTCGATTCATGAAGGGGTGATACAAAGAGATTTAACCAAGGCAAATTCGTTCAGGGTACAAACCCTAACCATAACAAAAATATGGGAAAACCTTACACAACAAGATTGACCGAGTCCGATGATTTTTTTCCAGATGTAAAGAATGAAACCCAAGCCACAGTAAAAAGCGTTAAAATCCCTTACCACAGCAAAGAGAGGCAAAATCCCTTACCTTATACTAGCGATTCGACGGAAACTCAATCCCCCCAAGTCACGCCGCTTGACTTAGACCGCAAATCTCCAAAGCACAAGCAATTTAGGGCTGAAATGGAGAAGAGAATGGGAGAGGCGGCCTGCCGGGAAGAAAGAGGAGGCTGGAAGGGGAAAAAGGCTATTTATATCAAAGCACCAAATTGGCGAATTACACGAAACCCCCTGAACTTAGGCCTCTTATTCAAAAGGCACCAAAACTTTTCTAATATTACACAAAGGTCACAAACTTATTTAATTAGTTATTTACTTAATTATTTATTTTAAAGTGATAGAAATTTATTAAAAAATATATGGGGTATTACATTGCACGGACTTGTTTTCTCAAAGCACAATTTTTCTTAGCTAATTTCATGGATTCTTCATATAAAAGAGCATAAACATCATGAATATCATCATTGGAGAAATTGCTATCACTGTCACTATATGAAGAATTTACCTCATCATCTTTTCGAGCCATGAAGCATAAATTTGCGTCTCCATCATCGAAATGACCACCTTCATCTCCATTTGAATCATCATCACTACAAATGATGGCTTCGATTGATGTCTTTATGGAGTGCTTCTTTCTTGACCCTTTCTTCTTCTTATTCTCCCATGAGGTAATATCTACACTTGAATCATTCTTGCTCTTGTGTGAGTTTTCAACCTTCTTAATTTTGAGAAACTCATTGAATTCCTTTGCAAGTATGTCCATCTCCTTGTTATTGAAGTCTTCTTCCTCTTCACTTGAAGATTGATCCATCATTGATGAAGCTTTAAGAGCAATGCACTTCTTCTTCTTCTTTGAAACTTTTTGCCCGGATGATTCGAGTTGCATTTCATAGGTCATCAAGGAGCAAATTAATCCAACAGGAAGGTAT
The DNA here is from genome assembly GCA_033070095.1 of Escallonia herrerae. NCBI lineage: Eukaryota > Viridiplantae > Streptophyta > Magnoliopsida > Escalloniales > Escalloniaceae > Escallonia > Escallonia herrerae. The sequence continues at coordinate 148,757 of JAVXUP010000582.1, forward strand.
TAAGATCCTTTGATTCTTGAAGTGCAGTAATTTTTTGCATCCTATTCTCTAAGTAATGACCTAATCACCTTTCTCACAAGATAACCGTTAGAGAAATCTTTTCCTAATTGTTTTAAAGTATTTACAATTTTAGTGAAACGAAAATTCATTTCCATAATATATTCATCAGAAAATATTTGAAACAATTCATATTCTCTATACCATAAATTCATCTTTGAATCTCTTAGAAGAGAGGTCCCTTCATGAGTGACTTGAAGTGTATCCCACATATTCTTAGCTGAATCACACATAATAACTCGATTGAGTTCATTTGTGTTTAGAGCACAAACAAGACAATTCTTAGCTCTAGAATTCATGCAAAGTATATTTCTATCATAGTCATTAAATTTGGATTTCTCCTTTGGCACAAGCTTATTCCTAATCCTCTTGGTTGGAACATAAGGGCCATCCTCAATGATTCCCCACATTTCATAATCTAAAGATTCTAAAAATACTCTCATCTTAACTTTTCATATACTATATGAAGACCCATCAAATAATGGAGGTCTAGTAATAGAACTCCCCTCAAGACAAGGAAACCCCATGATCTTTTAACTCTCTAGGTGTTAACCAAAAAATCAAGAGCCGAGGCTCTGATATCACTTGAAACCAATAAAGATAACCCTAGAGGGGGGTGAATAAGGTTTTTGAAAATTAATGGAAAACTTAAGCAAAACACAATCATGAAACTTAATCAAGCCAAGCAATATTTCAATGAAGATGCTAACTACACAATCTCAAGCAATTATAGACTTGATGAAGCTTCTACAGCATGTCTACTGTAACTTTAAGCTTCTTTGGCTTTGATCCATCTATCCAACTTCTCAAATGTGTCTTCATAAGTGTGCATGTATATACCTACTAAGAATACGCTCAAAGTACACATTAGAACATAATCAATGTGTAGTTATCATCAAAAGAAGATGTTATCCTAGGTTATCCAACCATAGGGCTAACAGTTTTGTTGAAGAATCAACAAAGCAATCTGGAATTCTAGATTGAAAAGGCTGATATGTGTTTTGTTGAAGATTCATAAAGATAATCTGGGTTTTGCTCCTTGGTCTCAGTTCTTGGTTCTTTCTTTATCTTCTCCGTTTTGGGTTTGATTCATTTTTTTTCTTTTACTCAGTGATGCTGGATTCTTTAAGTTCTTTTTCTGGGTTTTGAGTTGTTTAAGTGCTTTGATTCGATCCAATTATTGTTTTCTCAGTAATGTAGCTATTCTTTTTAAATAATCAAAATGGTTGGTTCAAATGAGAATTACCATGGTCTAATCATGCCCCCAACTGCTCAAGGTTGTATGAATTTGAGCTATTCTTTGTTGCTTGATTTTTGAAGATAAACCTAGCTTAAGGAAATAAATTATGGACATAAACTGTAGTTTAATAAATTGTATCTTGTCTCGTAAATAGGGGGAGATGTGGGTGGAGAACCTAAATGTAATAGGGAGGTTGGTAGAGGAAGCAAAAAGGGCTACCGGAGGTTGTTAAGGTAAAAAAATGAGAGCAAGGGAGGAGATTTATGTGTTATAAAGTGGCTAGAAGGGTATTTTGGTCCTAAAAAATTAGGTTTTGGGTGCCATATGGTTCCCTCCAAAAAAATACAGCTAGTATGGATGTTTTCCTTTAACTGTGCCCAATTTCATAATTGTGGAGGGATTTAGTGCTTAAATTTGAAGTGGAGGGGAGCAAATTGCACAACGTATATAGTACAAGGGGTCATTAGCTATTTAACCCGAAAGATAATGTATGAGCTTCATTTAAAAATAAAAAAAGAAAGATCCCCCCCTCCCCTAAAAACTGATGGTCGAGCCATTACCGATTCCTAAGGATTGCTGGAGCATTGGATTAGGCTCAATTTCTTAACATAAAGAAATCAAATACAACCCTCCTAACAACAGTGGACCCCTTTCTCCATATTTCTGTCCTCTACTCTAGCATTAGCAGCAGCACTCAATCCAGTGTCTCCGTAGGCCCTTTTCTTTTCCACGAGAATACAACCCCCACTTTTCCATTTCTCACAGTAGACCAAGCAAGCCATCCTATAGATAATGGGTGAAAGATACTTACCCTTTCTCTGGAATTAGGGTTTTGCTATCCTGTTTCTTTTTCATTTTTACCAGATTCTTTGCTTAAGAAAAGAAATTCTTCCTAAATCTGCATTTGGGTTTGCTTTTATAGTGGTGACCAATGATGGTGAACAAGCTTTGCTGCTGCTAGTGGATTGCTCTTTCTTGTCTAATAACAACAGCTGTTGTTTTCTCTAAGCACCATGGTAAGGCGATGTGTGCATCTTTCTCTAATTTGGTTATATCTTTGATGATGCGGAAAATGGTTCGATGCTACGTGGAGGTGCCACAAAGGATGCAGTCTGAGTCAGCTTCCAGGTAGGCAACGCGAGAGACAGCAAGGACGGCGTAAGGGCTGAGGGCAAGGCTCCCCAGACAGGTCGCGAGGGCTGGTAGCGCTGCGCAGGCAGGGCGACGACGAACAGGACTGACGGTCTACAGTCGTGGGAAGGGTGCAGCGTCAAGGGTCTGGAGACGGGAGTCCAAGTGTATTTCTCTCACTAGAATTCCAGAGAGAATGTCTTTTTAGAGAGAGAAAGTGAAAAGTCCAAAATGAGAAAAAGATCCTTGAAAAAGCTCCAAAGTCCACTATTTATAGGCAAAAATATGCATGTGTCATAAGTTGACATGTATCACCCCCTGGGAACGACACGTCGCCAGAGGGGGCCAAAGCACTGATCCTCCGTTGGGACTGTCGGTCCCTAAGTTCGTGCTGCCCTGCCCTTGCGACATCTCTCTACCTGTCTGAGGAGACTGATCATGCCGCGGTAGCATGGTCAGAGTAGCCCGTTGCCCCAGCCACCGATCCAAGCCCTTACTGAATCCCACAGGCCTGGCAGCGGTAGGGAAGACCCGACGCCCAGCTGCCAGGTGGACTAGGCAAGATGCCCTTCCGAAGACCTGCTCCCATCTCGGAGTGACCCGGGGGTCATAGTCCTTAGGGGTGCCGACGTGAGTGCGGGCGCATGGGCGCGATGGAGTACGGGTGACGAGGGTCGCAGAGTAACTTCCTCCGAGCGACGGGGTCACGGAGTGGTGTCCGAGCAACAGGGGTCGTTGAGTGGATGGCGCGCGACCGTGAGTGACGGTCGTCATGGCGACAGAGCGGCCACAAGCGATGGTCATCGCGACAACGGAGCATGGTCAAGAGCGACGGTCGTCGCGACTATGGTGGAGAGCGATCGCGAGCGACGGTCGTCGCGATTATGACGGAGCGCGGTCGCGAGCGACGGTCATTGATCGTCAAGGCAGGTGGCTGACCCCTTGGGGTGGCCGAGCCCCTATAGGGTGGCCGACCCCCAAGGGTGGCCGAGCCCCTCAAGGTGGCCAACCTTATAGGGTGGCCGACCCCTCGGCGTGGCCGAGCCTTTGAGGTGGCCGACCCCCAAGGGAGGCCGCCCCTTGGGGTGGCCAACCCCAAAGGGAGGCCGACCCCGTGGGGTGGCCGACCCCTTGAGGTGGCCGACCCCCAAGGTGGAAGGCACGCCGAGGTCGCTTCATGTGACTTGATCATGCGTTGCTTTGACCGGCTCTCGAGCGTTGAAAAGTTGACCGCTGACTGGGTGATGTGTCGTGCAAAGTGGGTCCCTTAGCGGGTCCCGGGGTGCGACCAGAATAGGGTATGAATATAAGCCCCCTACGTGTGGCACGCGCGGAGGGGCAACCCGAGCGGGCGTCGCACGCATGAACGGTGTGGTTACAGCCCATCCTGCTGCAGGGGCCAGGGTCCCCAGTGATGGAGCCGGCGATGACGCTAAGCCCGTGTAGCAGGTTGATTGACCCGGCGGCGGCCTATAGCCCGTCTCGCAATTTGATTGAGCTGGCGATGGCGCTAGCCGTCCCACAGTTTGATTGAGCCGGCGATGGCGCTAGCCCGTGATGGCGCTCAGCCCATGCCGCAGTTTGATTGAGCCAGCGACGGCATACGGCCTGTCCTGCAGTTTGATTGAGCCGGCGACGGGATACAGCCGTCCTGCAATTTGATTGAGCCGACGATGGCGCTAGCCCATGGTGGCGCTCAGCCCATGCTGCAGTTTGATTGAGCCTGCGATGGCGCTAGCCAGTGATGGCGCTCAGCCCATGTCGCAGTTTGGTTGAGCCGGCGATGGCGCTAGCCCGTGATGGCGCTCAGCCCATGCCGCAGTTTGATTGAGCCGGCGACGGCATACAGCCTGTCCCGCAGTTTGATTGAGCCGCCGATGGCGCTCAGCCCATGCCGCAGTTTGATTGAGCCGGCGATGGCGCTCAGCCTATGCCGCAGTTTGATTGAGCCGGCGACGGCATACAGCCCGTCCTGCAGTTTGATTGAGCCGGCGATGGCGCTAGCCCGTGATGGCGCTCAGCCCATGCCGCAGTTTGATTGAGCCGGTGACGGCATACAGCCTGTCCCGCAGGGAGGGGTCCTCGTGCCTGAGCACTACGAGCGGAGCCCCCGGAATGCCACACTCTCTGGAGAGTGGGTCGAAGATCTTCCACGCCCATGGCGGGGGCGCATGGTGTGGTGAACGGGTGTTATGCCCGGAGGCTTGTAACATGGTCGTGGTGCATGGGCATGGCGACGACTATCGCGGGGACAATACTTGGTGCCGGAGCACATGTCATGAAAGTGGTACGGCGACGAACGTCGCGAAGCAATACTTTGTGCCGGGGCACATGTGATAAGAATGGCGCATGGGTGCGGCGATGAAGGTCGCGAAGCTAAAGTTGGTGCCGGGGGCAGCATGATGAGAATGGCGCACGGGCGGGTGACGAACGTCGCGGAGTTATACTTGGTGCTGGGGGCACGTATCATGAAGATGGCGCACGGGCGCGGCGACGAACGTCGCGGAGCTAAAGTTGGTGCCGGGGGCACGCATGAAGAGAATGGCGCACGGGCGCGGCGACGAACGTCACGGAGCTATACTTGGTGCCGGGGGCACGTATCATGAAGATGGCGCACGAGCACGGTGACGAACGTCACGGAGCTAAAGTTTGTGCCGGGGGCACGCACCATGAAGATGGCGCACGGGCGCGGCGACGAACGTCGTGGAGCTAAAGTTGGTGCCGAGGGCACGCATGATGAGAATGGCGCAAGGGCGCGGCGACGAACGTCGCGGGGCAATACCTGGTGCCTGGGGCACGCATCATAAGCATGGCGCCAGGGCGCGACGACGACTGTCGCGGAGCAATACCTGGTGCCTGGCGCACGCATCATAAGCATGGCGCCAGGGCGCGGCGACGACTGTCGCGGAGCAATACTTAGTGATGTTGTCATGGCAATTGTGCACGGTCGGTGACGAGCATCAAGTGACCATTGGAATTGAGCGCGCGTTGTAGAGAGCGCGATGAGTTGGCACGGGCGACGTGGATCGAGGAGACGGCACGCGGGCGACAGGGCCTGTGGCGGAGCTGTCATGTGAATGCGTGCGACGATAGTCGTAGAGGTGGCGCGCGGGCGACGAGAGTCGCGGAGTTGGAGGGCCTGCGACGAGAGTCGCAGAGCTGTCGCGCGGACGCGGGTGACGAAGGTCGCGGAGATGGCACGCGGGCGACAAGAGTCGCGAAGGAGCGCGGGTGACGGGAGCACGGAGCTATAGCACGGAGGCGAGCAACAAATGTATGAGGGCGATGAGAGTTGTAGAGCCGGCGCGCAGACGCAAGTGACGCGGGCGACAAGAGTTGCGAAAGGTGCGCACGGCGCTGGTGGCGGGGGTCCACGCAGAAGGTATTGCAGGGCGCTGGCGACGTGGGTCGCGGAGATAGCCCCAGGCGATTGGCAACGAGCTGCGGAGACGGTGCCTCGGTGATAAGCCGCGATTGTTGCGGAAGGCGTGGCGCTGGCGACGGGGGTAGCGGAGACGGCGCCCGGGTGACGAGCGATGAAGGTCGCGGAGATAGCCCCTGGGCGATGGGCAACAAGTGTTGTGGAAGGTGGGCATGGTGCTGGCGACAGGCGTCGCGGAAGGTGCGCACGGTGTTGGCGGCGGGGGTCCGCACGGAAGGTATGCACGGCGCTGGCGACGTGGGCCGCGAAGGGCACCCGGGTGACGAGCGATGAGGGTCGCAGAGATGGCGCCCGGGCGACGGGCAACTGGGATCGCGGAGACAGCCCCCGGGCGACTGGCAACGAGGGTTGCAGGAGGTGCGCACAGCGTTGGCGACGAGGGTCGTAGAGACGGCACCTAGGCGACGAGCGACGAGGGTCACGGAGACAGCCTCTGGGTGACGGGCAACGAGGGTTGCGGGAGGCGGCCCCTGGGCGACGGGCGTCGCGGAGACGGTGCCGGGGCGATGTCAAAAGCTGGCCCCGGTCCTAAAGGCTGGATTGATGGAGCGGCTTGCTGCGAGGCCAGGGCTTGTATGGATTTTTGCATCTCCATAATGGCGGCTAGTAAAGTGGTCTGTGAATCTTGCAGAGTGGTGATGGTTGGAGTGAGTTGCTGGATGGCTGCACTTACGATCACTTGCACGTCGGGGGTAGTGGTTGGCAGCTGGTCTTGGAGTCGCGTGGCGCTAGTCTCTTCCTGATCACCGAGGTGGTGTTCTTGCAAGGCGAGGTTGGGTCCTTGGCTGGTTGTCCTGGTAGCTCTCCGTTGCACAGGCATGATGCCTAAGTCCGAAAGATGTGCAAACCGCAATACGATGCTCACCTCCCCAACGGAGTCGCCAAAATAATGATGCGAAAAATGGTTCGATGCTACGTGGAGGTGCCACAAAGGTTGTAGTGTGAGTCAGCTTCTAGGTAGGCAACGCGGGAGACAGCAAGGACGGCGTAAGGGCTGAGGGCAAGGCTCCCCAGACAGGTCACGAGGGCTGGCAGCACTGCGCAGGCAGGGCGACGACGAACAGGACTGACGGTCTACAGTCGCGGGAAGGGTGCAGCGTCAAGGGTCCGGAGATGGGAGTCCAAGTGTATTTCTCTCACTAGAATTTCAGAGAGAATGTCTTTTTAGAGAGAGAAAGTGAAAGTCCAAAATGAGAAAAAGATCCTTGAAAAAGCTCCAAAGTCCACTATTTATAGGCAAAAATGTGCATGTGTCATAAGTTGACATGTGTCACCCCCTGGGAACGACACGTCGCCAGAGGGGGCCAAAGCACTGATCCTCCGTTGGGACTGCCGGTCCCTATGTTCGTGCTGCCCTGCCCTTGCGACATCTCTCTGCCTGTCTGAGGAGACTGATCATGCCGCGGTAGCATGGTCAAAGTAGCCCGTTGCCCCAGCCACCGATCCAAGCCCTTACTGAATCCCACAGGCCTGGCAGCGGTAGGAAGACCCGACGCCCAGCTTCCAGGTGGACTAGGCAAGATGCCCTTCCGAAGACCTGCTCCCATCTCGGAGTGACCCGGGGGTCATAGTCCTTAGGGGTGTCGACGCGAGTGCGGGCGCATGGGCGCGACGGAGTGCGGGCGACGAGGGTCGCAGAGTAACTTCCTCCGAGCGACGGGGGTCGCGGAGTGGCGTCCGAGCAACAGGGGTCGTTGAGTGGACGGCGCTCGACCGTGAGTGACGGTCGTAATGGCGACAGAGCGGGCACAAGCGATGGTCATCGCGACGACGGAGCACGGTCGAGAGCGACGGTCGTCGCGACTATGGTGGAGAGCGATCGCGAGCGACGGTTGTCGCGATTATGACAGAGCGCGGTCGCGAGCGACGGTCATCGATCGTCAAGGCAGGTGGCCGACCCCTTGGGGTGGCCGACCCCTTGGGGTGGCCGAGCCCCTATAGGGTGGCCGACCCCCAAGGGTGGCCGAGCCCCTCAAGGTGGCCAACCCCATAGGGTGGCCGACCCTTTGAGGTGGCCGACCCCCTAGGGAGGCCGACCCCTTGGTGTGGCCGACCCCCTGGGGTGGCCGACCCCCAAGGTGGAAGGCACGCCGAGGTCGCTTCACGTGACTTGATCATGCGTTGCTTTGACCGGCTCTCGAGCGTTGAAAAGTTGACCGCTGACTGGGTGATGTGTCGTGCAAAGTGGGTCCCTTAGTTGGTCCCGGGGTGCGACCAGAATAGGGTATGAACAATCTTTCATAAAAATTATCTTCTACAATTGGGTTTTGGATATTTGCAGTTTTGGAAATAGGGTTTTTACTTTTCTTGTCACAAAACGTATGCCTAATTTAAGCCTATCTAGTGATTAGTTTTATCTCTAGATTCATGTAGTCATTCTACAACATAAGTTGTTTGGAATGCCAAAATGAAGTTCATAATGCTTGTTGGCTTTTCAAACAAATTTGGTTAACAGACGGAGATGCCAAGTTATGGTGGCGGAAGAAGTTATTGTAGGCTGATATAAATCTGTTGCTCGTTCCTATGTGTATAAATATGAAATACGATTTCATTTCTTTAATATAACTTACCACCACTAAGGGTTTATATAGGAAGAAATGATAGCAAATAAGTAATACTAAGTACAAGATAATTTAAAAGATAAATTAAACTTATCATTATCTTTAACTTCTTAATCCTGATTGATATGTCTTCCCAAGCATTATCCACATGCTTTAATACTCCCCCTCAAACTTATGGAGGTTTGATTCAAAGTTTCATGAGTTTGACGTCTGCCGATGAAGTTGCTGTCCTTATGAGCCACCACTAGAGAAGACTTGAGCCTTTAATAGGCTAGAGAACTAAAAAGGTCATTGAAGACCAATAAACAACTCCTCACGGGATAAGATTGTGCTCACCGTGGGATGAAAACCGTGCCACTGTTTGTTGGTCATGGAACTCCAAATCGGAAAAAGAGAAAAAAAAATTCGTTGATGGTGAAATGACATACTGAAGGCAACAACTAGTAGAGTTTAGTTGTAAGATTTTATAGAAAAGGTATATCATGGCAATTGACACTTGTGGGTGGTTGTAACAAGAAAGATTTGTTATTTGATGAACAATATTTCAAACAAGAGAAATTTACAAAAAGAAAACATACTAACAAGGGAGTGAGGCGGGCAAGTAGATCACTACCTGCCGGTGTAACGGAGAGTTGATGGACCAAACTATCACAGAAAGATCTTTGGCTCTGATACCATGTAGAAATATAAAATACGATTTTATTTCTTTAATACAACTTACCACCACTAAGGGTTTATATAGGAAGAAATGATAGTAGATAAGTAATACTGAGTACAAGAAAATCGAAAAGATAAATCTAACTTATTATTATCTTTAACTTCCTAATCTTGATTGATATGTCTTCCTAAGCATTATCCACATGCTTCAATACTATGGCATTAATGCTGATGACTTGGTGCCAGAAAAAAAAACTGGGATCGCAATTAAATCGGGGATATGAAATTAGAGGTATAATGAGAAGAAAGTGAGGAGCATAGGCTTGTGCAACAAGAAATAGTACATCTGTTTCAAAAAGATGCCGATGAAATTTTGTTGACTATTATCAACGTTTTGCAAATGTACCCCTTAAGAATTCACTCTTTATGGTTCAAAGAACCTATTGGATGACCTAAAACACAATGTGGTTGTCTTAGAATACACAATGTGGTTGTCTTAGAATACTCATCAGCCATCTACACGAGGAAAGAGAAGTAAAGATCCCATGCCTAAAAGCTAGGGTGCAGGATATGTATAGCTTCTAGTTTCACAATTTTCTTTGTTTTTTTTCTCAAAATAGTAACAAAAGCAAAAGGAAAACTAGGCTTCTCAAAGGCAACTCCAGTGGAATCAATATGAAGATATGACCACCTCTGCTAAGGAGTGCCTAGAAAGGTCTAAAAGATGTCGAAGAGCTTATTTTTGGCGAAGCCTTTTTCTTTTCTTGTGGATTTCGAGCTATCCAGTCGTCAATAACGATTTCCAATATAGCGTAGGTATAAATTTGACACGTGCATTTTGTAGCGTATACATGGAGGTTTATATGTTTTTAGCCCATTGGATGTATTTATATGTTTCTTGTTCTAATTACCTAGTAAATTGTCATGTTTGGCCAAATAAGGATTTCAGTTAAGAAGTTTGATTTTCAAAATTCAATCTCATTTTTTTCAACTCGAGGGAGAGCTTTCGGTTACCAGTGATTGAAGTTTCTAAAAAAGTAATAAGGTAGGTAGATAAGTTTTCTTGATGGAAATAGACCACTTACAATCCCTATCAGTTGCTCCGTTTTTCAATTTTCTTCAAGTGTAGACCAAGTCTAAAGATTCAAATGCAATTGTAGTTTGCATGGTCTAGTTGATGACAGTATTGGTAACATCCAATCTAAGACAGGCCCTACAACCCAAAGCTTTTGAACCTGCGAGCCACTATTGGCATATTTCTTAATACATGGAGTTTTGTCTTCATGGTTCACAGTTGTAAGATCACCAAACACTAACAATATGAGTGGATCAGGGAAGTGTATTGTCAGTCCCAAGATCACCGTAAGGATTATATGACCGTAGCTAAATCCGAATGCCAGAATGTTTTATCTGGAATGTGGGAGATGATAGCTTACCTTAGTGGTAGTTTTCTTTAAATATCTACTAAAATATGAGATATGGTGTAAGCATATTTGAGTTTAGCTTCACTAAAAGGCATAATATCATCATCTAAGCAGAAAAACATGGCCAATTTGGCTGGGACTTGTAAGTTCTTAAGTCAAAGTCTCGTCACAGGAGTTGGGGAATTCTTCTTATCTCCGAGACTAAAGGGCAGCTGAATGCATGAGGCTCTCGCTATGCAGGATTTCTGGAGGTTTAGATGAACGCAGCCTGAATATGTTCGTGCTACCTTTCAGACAAAAAAAGGACAAATTTGTTACAAAATCCTGGAACTTCGATGATGTTAGCATGGACTTGGTCATCTAGTTGCCTTGGTACTTAGTGTAGGAGGTCATAGAGTTTGTTCGTTATTGGTTATCCTCTTGAGTGATATGCTTCAATAATAGGTCAAGGTCTAATTCGAGTTCCACTTCCTGAGGGTTATTTATTCAGATAATTTTTAACAAACACGAAGAGAAAGTGTTCGGTAAAACAAAAAGTTTGACTTTTGTTCGATCTACTATATACATCTAGTCCTATTTGAAGTAAATAGTGGCATTGCCATCCTCCCTCTCTCTCTCTCTCTCTCTCTCTCTCTCTCTCTCTCTCTCCCCCTCCCCCTCTCTCCCTCTCTCCCTCTCTCTAGAGATCTTTGTTTACCTAAACGTAGAGCATTCAGTAAAATCAGATCAGATTGTAACACAGTATGTAAAGGCGCAAGAAAGCTCTCCATTTAGGTCTGCAAGGAGAGGAAAGGTTTGTAAAGTTGTCCATTTTTAGGGCCAAAGGTGGGGAAGTAAAGAAGAGATGGTTAAAGATGACGTCCAAATGAGGAATGGTGATTATTTTATACTATACTATTGTGGAGGCATGGATAATTCTCCAAGGAAGTTAGTTGTCCTTGAAATCGAATGCCGTGAAATCTGCATATTATACATTCATGAAATATTACAAGCAACACAATGCTCTGATAGGAATCAAAAGTCATCCTAAGTTGGACCTTATGATTCAGTAAAGCCGTTAAGTACATGTAATAAAACAAGAAATTACAACTAATTATTGTGTTAATGCTGATACCCACTCCAACTTACGTCATGTTGCAGCTAAAAACTGGATCGGGAACCACACCAGAAATCAGGCCTGCAAAAGAGAACACGGAGTGACCGCCGGGTGGGGTTCCGGCGGGGGAACGCTCCAATGCTTAAGTCAGAGATGGCTAACAATGTAGAACTCTGAAGAAGCAGTAAGACACAATGTGTGATTGTGTGTGAACTTGTCTGTACCTGAGGGGCTTGACCCCTTTATATAGTGGTAGAAGAAGGAGTCCTAGTAGGACTGGGCTTTGGTCAATTCTATTCAGAATCTCATTAGGATCCTAGAGGATCCCATATCAATCTCTGCTGATAGAGTTATAGCTTCTTTAGGATTCTGCCCGGTGATTGGTATGGTAAGTGCCATATCAGTAATGAGACAGTACGGGTTACGTGTCAAAACGTGTCGTCCGTAGATTGGAGGGATATTTTTAGCTATATCATATGCCCCCTGCCTTTACCAGCATTTACTGAATCGGGTGGAAGCACACTTTTCCCACTGGTGATAGCGAAATACGCCAAAAGCAGGATCGGATCTGTCTGCCCCCATTGCAAATATTCGAAGAGTTCTATGCTCGGACATGGTTCTGTTCGGACAGAGTTCTGCTCGGATGGAATTCTGCTCGGGCACGATTATGTTCGGACAGAGTTCTGCTTGGACATGGTTCTGTTCGGACAGAGTTCTGCTCGGGCATTATTCTGTTCGGACAGAGTTCTGCTCGGATGGAATTCTGCTCGGGCATGATTCTGTTCGGACAAAGTTCTGCTCGGACATTATTCTGTTCAGACAGAATTCTGCTCGGGCATGATTCTGTTCGGACAGAATTCTGCTCGGACATGATTCTGTTCGGACAGAGTTCTGCTCAGGCATTATTCTGTTCGGACAGAGTTCTGCTCGGACGTTGTCACTCTGCTCGGGCAGAGTGTTCGGACGAGATTCTGTTCGGACAGAATTCTGCTCGGCCGTTGTCACTCTGCTCGGGCAGAGTGTTCGGATGAGATTCTGCTCGGACAGAATTCTGCTCGGCCGTTGTCACTCTGCTCAGGCAGAGTGTTCAGACGGGATTCTGCTCGGACAGAATTCTGTTCGGCCACGATCACTCTGTTCCGGCAGAGTGTTCAGACGGGATTCTGTTCGGACAGATTTGTGGTCGGCTGTTGTCACTCTACTCGGGCAGAGTGTTCGGACGGGATTCTGCTCGGACATAATTTTGCTCGGCCGTTGTCACTCTGCTCGGGCAGAGTGTTCGGACGGGATTCTGCTCGGACAGAATTCTGCTCAGCCACGGTCACTCTGTTCGGGCAGAGTGTTCGGCCATCATTCTGTTCGGACAGAATTCTGCTCGGCCGTTCTCACTCTGCTCGGGCAGAGTGTTCGGACGGGATTCTGTTCGGACAGGATTCTGCTCGGCCACGGTCACTCTGTTCGGGCAGAGTGTTCGGAAGGGATTCTGTTCGGACAGAATTTTGCTCGGCCGTTGTCATTCTGTTCGGGCAGAGTGTTCGGACGGGATTCTGTTCGGACAGAATTTTGCTGGGCCAGTCACTCTGTTCGGGCTGAGTGTTCGGACACGATTCTGCTCGGGCAAGATTGTGTTCGACCACGGTCACTCTGTTCGGGTAGAGTGTTCGGACACAATTCGGCTCGGGCAAGATTCTGTTCTTCCATTACCTTGGTTCCCTCCACGTGTCCCTTTCTCCATTAATGTCTTTGAGCGGGAATTGCCAATTTAAAGTTTCTCCACTCATCAGCATTCGACACGCGTGTGGTAGATGAACCGTTGCAGTTCCCCAGAAACAGTCATCCGGGGTTTTCTCTATAAAAGGAGATCTCCATTTCATTTTCACCTCACTCGAATCATTTGGAAGCGTTCTTCACTTCAAGTAAGTCGCTCCTCATCTCTTCTTTCTGTTCAGCATTTGCCATTTTTGTAGTTTATTTAGAAGATATGTCCGAGTCTTCAGTCTCGGTTTCATCTCCTGAAGAGGATATAGTCATTAGCAGTAGTTCATCATCAAGATCAGGTCAAGTTTCAACTTCAAGAAGTGAAGTTGGGACTTCAAGTCCACAGCTTCTCCGACCTTTATCCTCAGAACCACTACGCCCTTCATCTTCTCAACCTCTCCAGCCTTCAACCTCCCAACGATCCCCATCTTTGCCTGCCAAGAATGCCTTAGGCGATGTTAAGGATCAAGCCGAAGACGAGGCTAATCCTAGGCCTTGGTATACGGCAGACGAGAAGTCGAGTAAAATGCCTACCGAAGATTTGGTGGAATTGCTCCGGGAATATCCTCTTCCCGTAGGCTGGTATGCTCGTCTTCCTTGCTTGCAAGAACCAGCCAACTATGGAACGAAGTATGAGACTGGGATTTACGAAGAGCAAGTGAGATCTGGATACAGACTTCCTCTTCACCCTTTTGCTCTTCGTTTCTTCGAGCATTACCACATGGCCCCAGGTCAGCTTGTTCCTAATGGCTGGAGGAAGCTTGTCGGGCTTATTTATCTGGTTCAGACTTCAGGCTATAAATCAGATCCAACAGATTTTATGAGAGTATTCTTTGAAATCTGTTTCGTCAAGGGGGTCGCCAATTGCCCAGGATGGTACTATATTCACAGTAGGCAACGACTTCTGAAAGGGGGGCCAAAGTCGAATAAGGGTTGGCACTCCAGATACTTCTTTGTTGGCCGTTCTGATAAAGGGAAGCTTCCATTTGACAGAGAGTGGAATCCTTACTGTAAGGATTTTGAGAACCCTGGCAAGCCTGCTCCAAACAACCTTACCAAACACATTCTTAGCCACATCAAACTTCGGGGCGGACTTTCCATTGACGAACCCTTATCAGAGCAACAACTAGAATGGGCGAGGATTATTCCTCGCACACTTGTTCCAGCTGGAGCAGTAACCCCTCCTCCTGCGCCTACCATTTCTAGCACATTTCCTGCTGAGAGCGCGTCTCTAGGTGTGCTTTTAAATAGGCTTTTGGTTCCAGTCTTTGTTTCCATGTGTATTCTTGTATTGATTGTCAACTCCTTTGCAGAAATGGCCAGCGGAAGTGGAAAAACACCGCAATGAGGTTTTCTTGGTGTCTTGCAGAAAGCAAAAGGGAAAAGGAGATAAAAGCAGCCAAGTACAGAGTTGCCCCCTGCTCCAAAGAAGACAAGGGTTATCCCTCCCGACCATTCTCCGCAGATCGTGGAGAAGGTGTCCGTCGAAGAGGATCCCATCTTTCGTCCCAGATGGACCCTTCGTCCCAATGATGTTGGGATGTCAGATAGTCAGATTTCAGAGCAACACCTTGTTCACGGAGTTCTTCCCCGGGACAAGGAAATATTTCAGAACCAAACTCACGAGACCTTTGCATGTTCCTTTGCTCAGGCTGTGTATACGGTGAGATTCTTTCTTCTAGTTTTCTCTTGTATTTACTTTCGAACTCCATTTTGCTGATCGTCCCAATCTTTATCGCAGATGTATGCTAGTGGGTCTGAAATGCTTTCTCGCTTTGAGATGGCGTGGCAGGTGGCAGCAGATGAGGCTCAACAGAAGAGAGAAGCTGTTAAGGAGGCACAAGAAGCTTCTCATCGCGCTGAAGAGCTGAGTAATCGAGAGGAAGATTATCTGGCTAAGATTGCAAATCTGGAGAAGAGGCTGGAGCGAATAAAGAGGAAGGCGGCAGAAGAGGTCACCAAAGCTCGAGACCAAGGCATCCGCGACTTCCTGGACGGAAATGCGGGGGATGAATGGCTGAAGAAGCGGACAGAAGATGGCCTTGAGATCTATGATCTTGGCTTTACAAAGGCCAAGGAGATGTTCGCCGAGCGTTTTCCTGACATCCCTTTGGAGGATTTCGTTTTGCCTGCGGTGGTGTCTCCATCTGGAGAGACTGCCATGCCTTCAGAGGCGGGAGATGCCGCAGCTTCTCATCCTCCGGGAGAAGGTCCGTCTGGTGATGCACCCGAGCCCTAGACTTTAGCCCTTGTATCTGGGCTTTGCTGTTTATCTAGACAGAATTTTAATGCCCTTTTAAGGGCTTTATTGTAAAACTCTATCTTTTATTTCATGTCGATCTTTTACTATGTGTTTCTTATGGTTTGTGTTTACCATTCACACAGTATAAAAAATGTTTACTTTGACTCAAACCCTTTATTCGTCACTTAAAGAGTTGGCAAAGAAGTCGAGCACCCTCGCTCGGCCTAAAGTTTGAAGAAGTTTAAAGGCTTTGTTGGAGTGACGATGTCTCCATTAACGTTTGTTTCTTCACGGACTTAGATCTGTAGCTAATCCGTTTGGCCTTCTCTTGTACTTTATAGAACCCAAGAGTTATATACTCTGTCCGGACAAACTGTTCGGGCATCACTCTGTTTGGACAGAATGTTTTGGCTAAACTGATCACTCTGTTCGTGCAGAGTGTTCGACCATCATTCTGTTCGGGCCAGATTGATTTTGGCTAAACTGATTACTCTGTTCGGGCAGAGTGTTCGGCCATCATTCTGTTCGGGGCAGATTGATTTTGGCTAAACTGATCACTCTGTTCAGGCAGAGTGTTCGGCCATCATTCTGTTCGGGGCAGATTGATTTTGGCTAAACTGATCACTCTGTTCGGGCAGAGTGTTCGGCCATCATTCTGTTCGGGGCAGATTGATTTTGGCTAAACTGATCACTCTGTTCGGGCAGAGTGTTCGGCCATCATTCTGTTCGGGGCAGATTGATTTTGGCTAAACTGATCACTCTGTTCGGGCAGAGTGTTCGGCCATCACTCTGTTCGGACAGAATGTTTTGGCAAAGCTTCCATCACAACAATGCTGAGAAATATAACTTTATTGCTCGAGAAAAAGTTTACATTGGATTGCTGGACAACCCATTTATTCCAAAAAAATCTGCTAAAGACCATTTGGAGTTCTGACAAGTTCTGAGCCCCTTATCCCCCAAAAGGAAAGTGTTTTGGCTCGGGCCAAGACACTACTGGTAATATCTGCGCAAGTTTTCAGCATTCCAAGTGCGAGGGATAAATTCTCCTGAAAGTGTGTCGAGTGCATAGGCGCCCGTCTTGAGCACCTTTATCACACGGTAGGGTCCTTCCCAATTTGGAGATAACTTTCCTGTTGCTGCCTTGGATTTGAGACTTCTAATTTGCGAAGGACTAAATCTCCCTCGTTAAACTGCTTGGATCGGACTTTCTGATTGTAATATCGTGCGACTCGTTGTTTAACGATAACGGATCGTACATGGGCTTGAGTTCGGGCCTCCTCCACTAAATCAAGATTTGCGCGGAGTCCAACATCGTTGTTTAATTCGCTGAAATGTGAGGCTCGTATTGTTGGGACTCCAATCTCAACTGGCAACATCGCTTCGGTACCATAGCAGAGCGAGAAAGGCGTTTCTCCAGTGACCGAGTGTGGAGTTGTTCGATAGGCCCATAACACTTTGGGAAGTTCATCCACCCATGCGCCTTTAGCTTCATTTAACTTCTTCTTCAATCCTTGTAAGATGCCTCGATTCATGTTTTTAGTCTGACCATTGGATTGTGGATGGGCTACTGAAGTGAACCTCAAATCGATCGAAAGGTTCGAACAAAAGGTTCAAAAATTGCTGTTGTCAAACTGTTTGCCGTTATCAACGACCAAAGCTCTGGGCACCCCAAAACGGCAGATGATGTTTTTCCAAAAGAAGTCTTCATACTTGGCTGAAGTTATGGTTGCCAGAGATTCTGCTTCGGTCCATTTGGTGAAGTAGTCTATTGCTACAATCACAAACCGTCGTTGCCCCGACGCCATGGGAAAAGGTCCTAGTAGATCCATTCCCCATACAGCAAAGGGGATGGGAGAAACAATTGAAGTTAATGGGGCGACGGGTGTATGAGAGAGCGGTGCAAACTTCTGACATTGGTCGCACCTTCGAGTGAATTTGATGGCATCTTTCTGCATCGTAGGCCAGTAATATCCTTGCCTTAAGATTTTCTGTGCCAACGTCCTTCCCCCAAGATGTTGACCGCATATCCCTTCATGTACTTCTTGTAATGCGTATAGGGATTCTGATGGGCGTAGACATCTGAGGTAAGGAAGGCTGAATGATTTCTTGTATAGAATACCTTCAACTAAAGCATACCTAGCAGTTTTGACTCGAAGGTTCCTGGCCTCATGTCTCTCACTTGGTAATTTGCCTGTGGACATGTATTTAATGATCTAGTCCATCCAACAGGGTTCTTGATCTATGATTTTAATCTCATCACGAGAACTGATACTGCGATCGTTAAGGAATTCAAGGTAAATCGGGCGTCGAGCCTCCGTTTCTTCAGCGGAAGAGAGTCTTGATAACGTATCCGCTTGAGTATTCTGGTCTCGGGGCATTTGGCGAATGGTGAAGTTTTGAAACTTCACAGCTGAAGTTTTAACTAAGTCGAGATATTGAGCCATTCTTTCATCTCTGGCCTCATAATCTCCCAAGACATGATTGACCACCAGTTGGGAATCGCTGTGAACTGATAGGGAGTCCACCTTTAATGCATGTGCTAGCCTTATTCCCGCGAGAAGAGCCTCATATTCGGCTTCGTTATTTGAGGCTTCAAACCTAAAACGAAGTGTGTATTCAATAGTAAAACCTTCTGGGCTTATAAGAATAATCCCGACTCCACTATTGCCAACAGCTGAAGAACCGTCTACATAAAGATTCCAAGGATCAGTAACCTCAGAGATCACCAATTGAGGTGGGTCTTCGGGTAACGTGCATTCGACAATAAAGTCTGCTAGGGCTTGAGCTTTTACTGCAGTGCGAGGTTTATACTGGAGATCGAATTCTCCTAACTCGACTGACCAGTTTACCAATCTTCCTGATGCCTCAGGGTTCATCAATACCTTTCTGAGCGGTTGGTCTGTCAGAACGATAATGGTATGAGACTGAAAATATGGTCGAAGACGCCTAGCTGATATGATGAGGGCCAGGGCAATCTTGTCGATCTTCAGATATCTTGTCTCCACATCTTGTAAGACCTTGCTGACGTAATAGATGGGTTTCTGGACTCCATCTTCCTCTCTGATCAAAACTGTGCTGACGGCAACTTCGGTGACAGAGAGGTATATTAATAAGTCTTCTCCAGGAAATGGTTTCGAAAGTAGGGGCGGAGAACTCAAGTGTGTTTTCAGCTCTTCGAACGATCTCTGACAATCGTCCGTCCACACAAAATTCTTTGCCTTCCTGATGGATTTAAAGAATGGCGAGCATCGTTCAGCTGATCGTGCCATAAACCTTCCCAAAGCTGCAACCCTTCCTGTTAACTCTTGCACTTGTTTGACGGTTTTTGGAGGCGTCATGGCTTGAATGGATTTTATCTTTTCTGGGTTTGCTTCAATTCCTCGTTGAGAAACAATAAACCCCAAGAATTTCCCTGATTCAACTCCAAAAGCGCATTTGAGCGGGTTCAGCTTCATTCTATACTTTCGAAGGATGTCAAAAGTTTCTCTTAAGTCTTCCACATGGAATTCAGACTTTACACTATTTACGAGCATATCGTCAACATAGACCTCCATGTTTTTCCCAATCAGGTCTCGAAAGATCATGTTCACCAGGCGCTGGTAAGTTGCCCCGGCGTTCTTAAGTCCAAAGGGCATTACTATATAATAATATAACCCTCTTTCTGTGATGAACAACGTTTTTGGGACATCGTCTTCGTGCATCATGATCTGGTCATAACCAGAATATGCATCCATAAACTAAGCAATTCGTGGCCGGAAGTAGTGTCGATCAGAAGGTCGATTCTTGGAAGCGGGTAGCTATCCTTCGGACATGCTTTGTTCAGGTCAGTGTAATCAATACAAATTCGCCATCTGTCGCCGGGTTTAGGAACCATGACAACGTTAGCGATCCAATCTGGGTAATAGATCTCTTCAATGAATTTTGCAGTCAAGAGTTTATCTACTTCTTCTTCAATCTTCTCCTGTCTTTTTGGCGCAAAAGTCCTCTTCTTCTGCTTAACAGGTTTTTTGGATGGGTCGACATTCAGCCTATGGGTAATGATCTCGGGATCGATCCCAGGCATGTCTGCCGCTGTCCATGCGAAAATATCCGCATAGGTTCTCAATAGGTTCACCAGTTCGAGCTTGGTGTCTTCCTTAAGATTTGAGCCTATGCGAACCGTTTTGTTTTCTTCTCCGGGATATACCTCAATGCTCACAAGATCTTCAACAAGTTCTCCTCTTTGCATCTTTGTGTCCTCCCGGAGGTCTTCGATAATCAGTGCTTCTTTGTTCTTGGATCGGCATGAAGTTACGTAGCACTAGCGAGCCGTAGTTTGGTCTCCTTTCACCTCTCCAATCCCGTGTTCCGTGGGGAACTTCATCTTGAGGTGATAAGTTGACACTACCGCTTGTAACCGATTGAGTGCTGGTCATCCCAATATGGCATTGTATGCTGAGGGGACTTTTACCACCACAAAATCAAGCATGAAATTGGCTTGTGCCGGAGGTGTGCCGATCGCAACTGGGAGTGCGATAATCCCTTCGGCTGCAACCGGATGATTGGAAAATTCATACAACGGTGTATCCATCTTTCGGAGACGGTCTGTTGGAATATTCATCTTCTCGAATGCATCATGGAATAAAATTTCTGCGGAACTTCCGTTATCAATCAAGACACGCTTGACATCAAAGTTCCCAGCTTTAATGGTGATGACTAATGGGTCATCGTGCGGGATTTTTATGCCCTTCGAATCATCATCGGAAAAAGTGATCGTCGCTGCGGGTACCGTTTTGAGCTTCTTATTCGGGGGCGGGCTTGTTACGCACACCTCTCTGGCGTATGCTTTGCGAGCCTTACCCGATGAACCTCCTACGGCTATTCCTCCGGATATAGTGTTGATCATACCTGCATTCTCTTCCTGATTTTCTCTTTCTTCCATGGCCGGTGGTGTCTGTTGTCTTCCATATCCAGGAGCTACAAACTTTCTCAACTGGCCACGCTTGATAAGGGCCTCAATTACTCGTTTGAGCGACCCGCAGTTGTTAGTTGTGTGGCCATGATCGTTGTGAAAGTGACACCACAAATCTTTGTTCCTCTTGTTTGGTCGGGATTTCATTCTGTCTGGCCACTGGAGAGCCTTGTTGTCTTTGATCTCGTGAAGAATTTGCGACGGCTTTGCATTGAGGGGTGTCAGGTTAAACGTGTCTTTTAGACGTCGTTCATCATGTTTAGGACGTTTTGCTGACTTTCCTTCTGGCGGAGTTATTTCTCGAGATCGTTTCTTCTGTTCCGATTTCCCTTCTCCACGTCGGTCCCTGTGTGTCTCCAGGTATTCTTCTGCTTGAATATATTTGTTAGCCTTCTCAAGAAGGGCTTTCATATTACCTGGAGGACTTTTGTTCACAGAGAAAGCGAACTTGGATGTGGGTCAAAGGCCCCAGAGGAATGCAGTATACTTCACGGATTCATCCAAGTTGTCAATTTCCAAAGTGGCTGCATTGAATCGTCCGAGAAAACATGCCAAAGACTCATTTTTCTCTTGCACAATGTTTAGCAGACTCGCCGAGTTCTTCCTTCGGGAGCGACTGCTTACAAAGTGCTTTTGAAAGAGATCCGATAATTGGCTAAAGGAGTGGATGGACCTTGGTTGTAGAGATTTGAACCATGCATGTGCAGCTTTCCTTAGAGTGGTTGGAAAGGCTCTGCACATGACAGCGTATGAAACCTGGAGGAGTAGCATGTTTGTTTGAAACTGGTAAACATGTTCTCCTAGATCACCAGTCTCGTCGTAGAGGTCACATTGAGGCATCCGAAAATTGGGAGGCAACTTTGCTTTCTCGATGGCTTCGGATAAAGGATATCCAGATTCTTCTCGCGGGGGAGATTGTTCCGGATAACGATATCTAGGGGTAACCTTCGAAGAGTCTCGTCCTCGGGTACGAAACTCAGGCTTCTTCTTTCGGTGGATAGATCATCGTAGTATCTCAGCTTCGGCGGCCTATGCGGGAGAGGAGTTGGTACCGTCTTCGACTGAAGAATCGCGACGGTAGCATGATCCACTCCTGGTTACGTGATCTCCGCTTTTGTCTTTGTGATTGTAAGTTGGATCGGCCGTTGATTGGTATTTGTGGCCGTAACTTGATCTGGATGTGAGACGAAGGCGAAGATCACCGGGGTCAAGGTGAGAATGGTAAGTGGGTGGAGGAGCCATTGCCATGTCGAGCTTTTGTTGAAGAGTGTTCACGACATCTTTTAGCTCGTGAATCTCTTTTGTAAGTTCAGCATGGGGTGTTTTAAATAACTTACGGTTCAGGCGATGACGAAGGTCCCCGTTTTTCAGAGTAGACGTCGGAGAGTGATTTCTTCGAGGTCTATCTTCTGATTCGGGAGTTGCAGATGTGACGTTAACGTGTGCATCTTCCGCAGAATTTGCATGACGACGTGAAGGTGTCGAACGGTGGTCACGACTGAGTCGACGAGAGCTGCTCGTTCGGGCGTGACGGTGTGGAGAACGACTATGTGAAGAGTCGCTAGAAGAAGAATGATTGGCCATGTTCCCTGTAGTGGTCCCACGGATGGCGCCAATCTGTTGCAGCTAAAAACTGGATCGGGAACCACACCAGAAATCAGGCCTGCAAAAGAGAACACGGAGTGACCACCGGGTGGGGTTCCGGCGGGGGAACGCTCCGATGCTTAAGTCAGAGATGGCTAACAATGTAGAACTCTGAAGAAGCGGTAAGACACAATGTGTGATTGTGTGTGAACTTGTCTGTACCTGAGGGGCTTGACCTCTTTATATAGTGGTAGAAGAAGGAGTCCTAGTAGGACTGGGCTTTGGTCAATTCTATTCAGAATCTCATTAGGATCCTAGAGGATCCCATATCAATCTCTGCTGATAGAGTTATAGCTTCTTTAGGATTCTGCCTGGTGATTGGTGTGATGCCCCGAACCTAGGTTTACGATGTTATTATTACCTAGCGACGATTGTCGTAAGTAAGACGAATTTAGACCTTCAGTTAAGATCTTGCGAGCGATATTAATTGAAGCTTTAGCCCGCGACTCTGGAGAGGTTATAATTAATTAGGGTTATTATGTAAATGTATAGATCTTAATTGATTATTTTAAAGAGAGAGAGACAGAGAGCTATGGAGAAAAATGTGGGATTTTGATAAGATAGACAGTGGTTTGGGGATAAACAAAAAGGAGGAGATTTTGGAAAAGATTTAAAAGAAAGCATTTTTGTAAATAAGCTAAACAAAAGAAAATAGTGAAAGAAAGAAGGAAAAAAAAAAGAGAAGAAAACGGGAGAAAGAAAACGAGGACAAAAAAATGAATAGAAAAGAGAGAAGATGGAGAAAAGATGTGAGGAGGTAGCAGGCCCTAATCGACAACGCTGCTCCCATCTCCGGCGTCCCCATCGCCGGCCACGCTCCTCACCAGCAAGAAACTCCGGCGGTCCTTCATCGAGAGCCATCGCAACGCCTTTGAACCACCGCGCCGTTGCCACCGCCGTATGGGACTCATTTTCGGTCTTCACTGCTGCGATGGCCTTGGACCCATTCGCTACCGATCGCCATCGGCCACCGGTGACGGCGACCCCAAAGGACCACCAGGGACGGCATCGGAGTAGCCACCACCTCGTTCCAACGGCTGCCATCGCCCACCTGTCTGCGTGTTCAACTGGCGACGAACTATCACCGGCCAGTCGCCAGTTCTTCTTCTTTAACCGCCGACCGGTCGCGTCTGAATACCCACACCCATCCTCGCAAAATGACTAGCAGCGCAGCACCTTCACCGTCATTTCACCACCATGTCGCCGTTCTTCGTCTACCGTTGGCCAGATCCACGGCCAGTCATCGATAGCTGCTGTGGCAAACGGCCACAGACAATCACCGTGAAGATCTTCTTCTCCTGTCACCACCTGATTTGCTCCGCCTCCACCACTTGGTACTCATCGTCGCCAGCCAAAATTTTCGATCGACATAGGACGGCCACCGTTCTAACGCCGCTACACCTTCACAGCTAGCCAAGAACGACAGTCGTCGATACTCTTGGTCACCAGAATCCGCCCAAAACAAAAAAAAAATTATTGAAATAAAATCTTCTCTGATCTTTATTACATAATTTGGAGCTTGTTGGATTTTGGAGTGGTTTGAGTCATTTATTGTATGGGTTTTGTGGTGAAAATTGTTGGTGAGTGGGATGTGTATGACTGTATTCTGGTGTCTGGGTGGTTTGTGTTTGTGGAACGGTGGGTGTACGGTACATGGACTTGGGCAAGCGTGTAGGTGGGGTTGTTGTTGGACGATGGGTATAACAGCAGTGCATGTGGGACACTATTGTGTGGGGTATATTGCATGAGGACTGTGGTTGTGTATATTTTAGCAATAGGGCATGCTTGGTAGGTTAGTGACATCGAGTTGTTGAGAGTGGCTAGGAAACTTTTGATGAAACCCTCGAGAAAGACATGGTAAATTGGACACGATATTGGACGAGCGTGTAAAGGTCGGGCAGTTGACTGCGGCATTGAATTGCTTGAAGACTGGTTCAACAAGGATGTTGTGTCGTGATTGACGATGCTTTGGGATGTAGTAAAGCTGAGAACATGAAGATAAAAAAGAATGGCATTGAAGGTTCTTTGAACCGGATGTTACAGCATGATCGTCGCTCCGGAGATTTTGACGCGGGGAATGTGTCAGCGACAAGTAAGTGACCTTTCGATTCAACTAGTATTTTTCTATAAAATGTATATGTTTATGTATTAATAAAAAGTGGCATTTATCTGCATTGACCGTTTTAATCATGTTTAGTTAGTCTGACTTGATTTGCTAAACAAAGCTTTTAATGGTTTAATTCCCGTCAAAACCGGACCAGCATGTAAATGATATCTTTCTTAGAAATTGTTATGGAACTCGGATTTGAAATGATTAGTGCAAGTAAGATGCCTTGGTATTTGACGTTCTTGTGAAAATTGAAGAGCTTGAAAACTGTCAAAATGGGTGTGAGGATGGTTTGACATTAATTAAGGAGTGATTTTGTTCACGATGAACCCAAAGGGGGTTTTTGATTTACTCGATTGCTGTGCTCTATATCCACGGGGGAAAGTTGGATTTCGGGCCCTGGTCAACGGGGCTTGTACGTTGATGCACAGTACTGTTGCTCGTGGTTCGCCCATGCGTCCACATAATTTTATCCCGGATGGAGGAGGGATTTTGGGCCCTAGTCAGTGGGGCCTGTACGCTGACCGCAGCATATCGTTTGAGCTAATGTTGCAATCGAACTGGTTGTCATGAGTTTTGTGCTAATGATTTTATGCTTCAGTTTTTGGTTTAATGCACTCTATTTTGTTTTACCTGGTGATTATCAAATCTATGATTTTTAGATATCTTAATGATGCTATAATATAAATAAGTTATTTTCTGACATGCTATGGTCCAGCTAGTTGAATCATTGGTTACTTACTGAGCACGTGGAAGCTCATCCCTTACTTATCATTTCAGGTTGAAAGTAAGGTGATGGTGAGGAGCATAGGAGGAGAAAATTTGGTGCGAAGCTTCGGAGACTGCATGAAATGAGTCGCTAAATATTAGATTTTCTGTTTAGCTTTAGTTGTTGACAATCAGAGTTATGAAAAGTTTTAGTATAAGTGATGTATTCAAATTAAAATATGATAGTGTAATTAATGTTTTGGAGAAGTTTTAATTTCCGCTGCAGCATTTATTGGATTTTAGCAAGTAAGGCCTGGCAGAGCCCTTGGTTGGAGCCCATTGAGTCTGCGGCCGGTCACGTGCCTAGCTCGCGGGCCTACCCGTGGGTTCGGGTCGTGACAATTGGTATGGTAAGTGCCATATCAGTAATGAGACAGTACGGGTTACGTGTCAAAACTGTCACGTGTCATCCGTAGATTGGAGGGATATTTTTAGCTATATCACGTCCTATGCATCAAAAGTCTTCCAGAACACGAGAGAAGAAAAATAACGAGAAAAGAAAAAAGCTAGAAGAGCAATTTGCTAATGTGACCGATAGTTATAGTCACTGCCGATCCGACGCCACTGTTACTGTGAAACTGCTGCTACTGTAGTTATCTCTACCATGGCCATTATGATGGTAGTGCTTTACTGGCTTACTGCTAAAGGTATTGATTAAGCAGTTATGAACAAACTATGCATTTATCATCAGAAGAAACGCCGGACCTGAAAAAAAATTTCAGAGCTCTATGGCATATTCAAATCTTCTTAAATGGGCCAAAACTTCTTAATCATTCTGCGAATTTGAATGTCGATACTACAAAAAGCATGAGATTGTTATTAAGCACAGACTGCAATCTCCTATTAAGATAGAGTCATAGGAGGACAAACATAGGTTGTGGTTGAAAGGATAGAAGTAGAAGTGACCGCTGAAAATGCTGATAGCAGGACCCTTTGAGGAAAGGTTGATCAAAACCTCCAGGAACGCTCGTCAAATTCATTGTTATATGTGAAGCAGATTCTTCTTAGGTACTAATTCCTGGACGTCTACTTATGGGAGGATTTGAATCCATGTAAGACTTCTAGGTTAGTCTTGTGTAGCCTCTTTTGCGGTTGAGGGTATTCTTTTGTTGCCTGCACCTCTATCTATGTAGAACAACTAGCCTAATTTGGCATTACTCTTTTCTAGTCTTGTTAAATTTACATTATGAATAAGGTACTCAGTGAAGAAAAAGGAAGGGTGCTTTCCACTCGGCAGCTGATTCTAAGAAGTCAACTTGTTATTTCTTAGTACTGTGATTATTATTCACGATTCGTTATGCTTCCCCTTCTTTAAAACCTCGATCTCATTGCAAAAACTCCTTTATTTGTTTTTCAATCCATGCGGCACACTGAAACATCTAATATTAATAATATTATCCGTAAATCCACACATGCAATATACGAAGCCTTCTCAGAAAAGATGCTGGTAAAATTCTTGTGTTTGTTGATTAACTATATAGTATTTTTGCTCGTGCATGCTTTAGATCTTGCTGAATAGAACTCTTGGTGGTCCTTTTACGTGTAAGCTATCTCGATGATACAGAATTTAATGATAGAGCTACAGAATAAGGAGAAAATGTAATGAGTGTTGACTTTGGAGCAGGTCTCTGAACTATTATTAGAGCGATAGATATTTGTCCACAAAGCAGCCAACACATCTCATGACACTACATTGTTGTGTAGCTATGCTTTGCCTTAGGCCTATTGTTTTGCTTCATCATTAGCTAATAACATTGTAATTATTTTTACAGATATGGAATTTGGGGCTTTTAAACATCTCTGATTAGTCTTTGGAAATTGTGATCAGTAGGCGTGGATACGATAGAAACTTATTTCATTTCAAATAGCATATAAGTTGGGTCACAATTCATCAACATTATTTTGTTCATGTTGTACCCCTTATATTATAATCGTTTCAATATTTTGTGATACAGGAATCCTGCAAATGATATCGTTGACATTATTAACAAGAGCAGCCGTGCACATGCGATGTGTGTGCGTTTTGTCATTCTATTATTCCTGATCACTTTGACCATAATTCTATCAATAAATATATATTACAAATTCCTAAATATCATTAATCTCCATTGATTTTAAACTTCTAAAATAAAATTTTTCTAAATGTCATTACACAATTAACAAACACACAACTCTCTGCAGACACACGCAAATGCACACCACACAACTTGCTGGTAACTACTATCCTTTGCCGTCATGACGATCTAGCACCGCAGAGGGACACCAAGGCCAATATATATTATGATCTTCTTTGAATCGGTTATAATATCTATTGATCTCTACATAATAACTGTAAATTTTGATTTTTTTGTAAATCATAAACTAAATAAATTGGAAACAACAAACAACATCCATAAATGCAAATTGTACAACCAATATGTCTTAGAGCTGCTCCCATTTGGACTACCACGCTCTGGCCGCCACATGGACCATCGAACCACCACCCTCCCCGGCCAAACTACCCACCACAATGGCAACCGGCCATCGCTTGCCGTCGAGACAACCGATCATACTACCGTTACCCACCGCAAACCATTGGGCACCGACCACCCAGCCCAAAAAAACTCCATTTCATTACCAGCGCCGGCCAAACTCTCAAGCTCTTTCAACCGCCGTTGCCGCAAACCCACCATACCCGGCCACCAAAGACTCCCAATGACCACCAAATGCCCGTCGCCACGACCCACCATACCCGGCCACCATTAATGCCCATCGATCTTGAAATATGGCAGATGGTTCCTTTGATTGGTTGGTCAACACCATCGACGACCAATCTTCGACCCACCGATGCCGGTCGATCTTCAACCAACGGGCAGCACAGTGCCGCCAATAACCACCTACTGCCCGTCATCGCAACCCACCATATCTGGCCGGCAACCAATACCACACCACCAAAGCCGATCGATCTTGAAAATTAGGCCACCACATTACCTCTAACAACCACCTACCGACCGTCGTCGCAATCCACATACGCGGCAACAAATCCCGCACCACTAACACTGGCGAAAATGCAAGGTGTGTGTAAATTGCAAACCACATCAGTAAAGAATTTGAAGGTTGCGTATTGGAAGCTGGACTTACATAGATCGAAAGAGAAAAGTACCTCTAATTCTGGTTGAGAAGTTGGATGGGACAGAATTCTTGAAAAAACGAATTGGAGTCTTAATGCAGGGAGTGGAAGAGTGTTTAAGGCAACTAAAGATGTGGAGAGTGGAAATGAGGTATTTTACTTTTTTTTTGTCCTTATAATGGACACTTATTGACATGGGAGTGAGTTTCAGTGTAACACCAAAAATGAAAAAGATGTTCTCGTTATAAATAGTACAGGAGAACCAAACTTCTCAAAGCCTTTCTCAACTAAACAACAGTCCTGGTCATGGATGAATCGCTTTGCAGTATGTTGAACAATGTAAAGGAAATTGTTGTAGGAACAATACCCTAAGTTGTCAACCTCTTGAAGTAGACTTTATCGAAATATTTGCTCCAAATTGCGGTGTGGAGCTTCCCACCTTTGGCACTTTATCTGGTCATATTGTCAGATGTCAACACAAGTATCTCAAACCTTCAGAAGCCTTCTCACACTTGCCTGTTCGAGACAAGAGAAGTCTATCCCTCCTCAGGAACAAAACACATACAGAAGTGGGAGTAGGCCTAATTGGCAGCTATAAGCACAAGGGCCTTATTTTTGGTGTGTTCTGTTCAGTGATAGTCAAGCAAATAGTACGTTTGCTCTTGAAGATCTCGATCAAGGGATCAAGCAAAAGAAAGGATGCTATAGCGAAACCAGTTTTTCATGCAGTTGGGGACATAAGAATACATGTGTTTATTTGAACAACATTTGGCCCGTTGGTATTTATTGTTTTTACGTCATTATACTGTTACACTGACCATGTTAGATACTCCAAGATTTGGAGATCATTTTCATACAATGCCGAGGTTCCACTACTCCAAGACAAAGTTGTAATTCTAATGGGTGCCTTCGTAATTTGAATATAGAAATGGAAGGAAGAATGTGTTTATTGTTTGAAAGTTCACAACTTCTTGAAAGGAAAGGAGAAGAGTGCTTATCTTGTCATCAGGAAGGACAATATGATCAAATCATTTCCTCCAAATAAACTACAGAAAGCCTGGGTGCCGACCCCATTTGGATCAAAACGCATGTGTAGCCACACTCCAATTTGTTTGGAGAAAAGGTGGTTACACACTATTCCCGAGGGGTTACGAAGGAAGTGTTGTGATGATTCCCACGCACTTATCCACTCTCCATAAAGATAACCATCTACTTCAGGTCATCAATCAACAAACTTTTTACCCTAAATCAATGAGTGTGTGCAAGAGTGCTCTTGATTCTTAATTTGTGAAATTCACGAGTGACTTTAGTAGCTACTTCTGCCGGCAAGTTTCGACAGAATTTCAGCGAGTTCAATAGCAAGACGATTAACGAAGAAGATCGTAAAATAATTCACATTTAATGAGCAATTAAAGGTAAACTTCTGCTTTCGCATTGCTCTGATCGTCAATGGTATCAAAGCCAAAAGGCTTGTTGTCCTCTTATAAATATTTTTGGTGTGTTTTAGTGATTTATCAATAACTATATGCATGAAAGAAAAAAAAAAGACATGTTTTCAATCATGACAATGCATGTGATTAATGGGTCTCACATGAAATTTTTCATAGAATTGAATTTGATTGACATATATATGGTCTATGTTCAATTTCAAATTCAAATCCAACGGAACAAATTTCATGATATTTGGGCAAGAAATTGTTTAGTTATGATTTCTAAAAGTATTAGACCCAGTTTTTCGTTAAATCTATTTTTGCCAAAAAAAAGTATGTGTCTATTAGTTTTGTCACCGGAAATTTCTTTCCAGATCTTTTAAGTTATAAAACAAAATTTACCCGTTATAAATGCCCATATATGATTCTGTTGTTTTCTTCTTTCTGAAGAAGAAGATATTTACAGTGTCATTTCTTCTTTCTGGCTAGAATTCTACTCTTTATTTGCACATAGACTGAATCACTTGTGTATGCGGGCTTAGGTGGAGACCACAATGGGTTATCATTCTTTCTTCCCATGGGTTAATCCTGTTTACTTTAGACTCTGTGGCATTAAATTAAAATGGGCTGGAGGGACCAGGCCTTAACCCACTATCTTAGATTGGTAATGGGCTGTTGCACCACAAATTGAATGAATCGTGCAAGTGGGTTTAGACAGATGGTGGGCTGTTGTTCCCATTCTATTTTGGTCGTACCCATTGACTCATCATTGGTCCCACTTTCACGCCACGTCAACAGTTTCAACAATTAATTTTTAATGCTCTTAAATCGGTCAGAGCGATACGCATGCTCAAGTAACATATGTTTCTTCTCCGCTAAATAATGCTCATTTCTTTGCCACTAGGTAACGCGCATTTCTTCTCCACTGCAAAATATATTTTTCTTCGCTAAATAAAGTCCATCTTCTACTTTTTTTTTTGCTAGGGAAACAACCTTGGTGCTCCTCAGACTTCGCCAAGATGGGGTCGGCCTAGGCCTTCCCTTAAGGAAGTCGGCCTCGACTTTCCCTTAAAGGTTAATCTTAGCCTTCCCCAAGGGGTCAGCATCTATTTTCTTTAGTTAAGGGTCATGGGAGCGTTGTCGCTGCGACGCCGTTGCCGTGCTCGAGCGAGGCTTTTGCATTGCCGTTGCCATGCCCGTTTACCATTCTCGCATCACATGCCTCTGGCACGATGGTTGTCTCTGCAACACTCGTCAGCACGCCCATGCTTCATTTCCATGTCACGTGCCCCCCGACACTGCACATATTTTTTCGTGCCCATGCATTGGGCTCTTAATACGTCAGCAGCCCCTGGCTCTCTAGCACATTAAAGTGCCGCCCATATTGGTCCTTCTCTTCACCCCACCATGCGCCCTCTGCCTTGGACGTAGAACATGCTTTGACTCGTTCTTCAGAGTGTGCAGTATTTTGAGGGGCTTAGCTCGCAGTGCTCCGACATGAGGACCCTTCGCAACGGGATAGGCTCGCTTTCTAAAACAATATCTTTGCCTGGGATGACTCGCATGATAGTAGGCATGCCTGAGCTATGACCACGTTGCACTCATGTTACTGTGATTAGAGTTGTCAAATGGGCCCGGCGGCCCGTGGGCTGGCTCGACCCGGCCCCTTTCTGGCCCGGCCCTTTTCATGAACAGTGCTGGCCAGGCCTTTTAGGGCCTAGGGCCTGGGCCAGGCCTGCATTTCCCAGAAAAAAGCCCGGGCCAGGCCCAGCCCGATTTTGGCCCGGCCCGGTTCAGGCCCCCCTCTTTACTTTTGAAATTCCACTTTCCCCCCTTTCCCCCAACGGATTTATTCCCCTTTTCCCCCCTAAACAGTACTGAAGATTTAAGTAATGCGAAGAATAATAACACATCTTAAAGTCTTTGATTTTTTTTCTTTATATATATAGTGGTCATCGGTTTGAGTAGATTTCCAACATCTTTATGTATTGAAATTGCTGACCCCAATGCATCGTGTACCCCACATTTGCTGTATTTTGTCAATTTATGTTACAATTTGAGTGGGCTGGAACTTGGAATCTGCTCTATTTCAGCACAGATATTGTTCTGTGCCCTACCATGGGCTTCAGATAATCGAACCTAATTCCAGTTCTAGTGTTCGGATTGCCCAAAATTTGGTTTAAAAAAGAGATTGCATAGAGAAGATTCAAAAGGTATTTCCTTTAAGTGTAAGTTTTACCAAGAAGATTAGTTTTGTCCTCGACTTTTAAGCTCCATCAACGGATGTGCATTGCATAGCCTCACACAATGAACCTAAAGCCAGTGGCGAAGGGGAGGGGTAGCACTGTCGCGTGCCCACCCCCATCTTTTGGCATGAAGTTTTTCTTGACAATTTGACTTTTATCTTTATGATGATGATATTTGTTACTTCATGTCCCTTTGAGAATTTATCATTATTGAGAACCTTTTTGAAGCCAAACTTGTTGATTTAGTATATTGAATTAGTCTTACCATATACCGTAAACATATTCTTACACATCAATCTTTTTAACTCTTGTCGCTATAGATTTGTAGTAAAGCGTTGATTGCTATTAGGGACGCTTTAATAAAGCGTCCCTAACAGCAAATTACCATAATTAAAAAAAATCCTTACCTTGAATAACAAGAAAATGCCAAAAAAATTATAACAAGATCTTGTATCATCCGGGGAAGGCCAATGTGGTCGCCGATGCTCTTAGCCGAAAGGACTCAGGTACGTGTGCAGCCCTTTTAACTTCATGTAAGGAAATTCTTACGAATCTTGAAAGTTGGGTGTGGATGTTTTGGTTTTCGGGACTGGAAACTATTTGGGGAATTTAATGGCGCAACCTACCTTGATCGAAAGAATTAGGCAAGCTCAAATTTTGGATTCAAAATTTGTTAAGATTAGAGAACAAGTTGGAGAAGGTAAACAGTCAGAGTTCAGGATTGATGCTGAGGCGGCATTACGTTTTGGAGACAGATTATGTGTTTCTTCTGATGTGGGATTAAAGGAAGAAATTTTGTGGGACGCGCATTAATTCTATCTTCACCGTTCATCCAGGTAGCAATAAGATGTATCGAGATTTACGGGATGTGTTTTGGTGGAACGATATGAAAAGGGAGGTAGCAGATTTTGTCTCTCGATGCCTTACTTGTCAGCAAGTTAAAGCGGAACATCAACGACCTGCAGGACCTTTGCAACCTCTTACTAATATCCCTCAGTGGAAGTGGGAACCTATTGCTATGGACTTTGTGTCGGGGTTGCCTAGGACAAGACAAGGACACGATTCGATTTGGGTAATAATTGATCGTTTGACCAAGTCAGCATATTTCATTCCGGTGAAGGTTACCTATAGCTTGGAGAGGTTAGCCAAACTTACATTCAAGAGATTGTTCGACTCCACGGTGTACCCGTTTCAATCGTTTCGGATAGAGATGCACGTTTTACGTTGAAATTTTGGCGCGGTTTACAAAAAGCCTTGGGTACTCAACTTGACCTTAGTATGGCTTATCATCCTCAAAGTGAAGGACAGTCAGAGAGAACGATTTAGATTTTAGAAGACATGCTTAGGGCTTTGCTCGTTAAACTTCAAGAATAGTTGGGCTGATCAATTGTCGCTTGTAGAGTTTGCTTACAACAATAGCTTTCAGGATAGTATTGGTATGGCACCGTTTGAGGCCTTGTATGGGCGGAGATGTAGAACGCCAATTTGTTGGCTCGAAGTTAGAGAGGAGAAACTTTTGGGTGCCTTAGGGCCCGAGATAGTACAAGCTACCTCGGAGAAAATTCGTTTGATCAAGGATAATTTGCTAGCGGCTCAAAGTCGTCAAAAGAGTTATGCGGATAATAGAAGACGTGAGCTAAATTTTGAAGTGGGAGATCATGTATTTCTCAAAGTATCACCTTGGAAGGGAATAATGCGTTTTGGGAAGAAGGGCAAGCTTAGCCCTAGATTTATCGGACCATTTGAGATCTTGCGGAGAGTTGGACCGGTCGCGTACCAAGTTGCCTTATCTCCCAGTTTGTTGCAAATACATGATGTGTTTCATGTATCAACCTTGAGGAAATACGTGCCAGATCCTTCGCATGTCATACAATTCAAACCTGTGGAGATTCGGGAGGACCTATCATACGAGGAACGCCCAGTGAAAATTTTGGACCGCAAGGATCAAATTTTGCGCATGAAAACCATTAAGTTGGTTAAAGTTCTTTGGAGTAACCATTCGGTGGAAGAAGCCACAAGGGAACTTGAGGATGCTATGCGCGAAAAGCACCCTCAGCTCTTTGATGTTTAAGGTACGTTTTAATTCCGCGGACGGAATTCTTTTAAGGGGGAGAATGTAATACCCCAAAATCTTCTTTTCTTGTGTTAAGTAAAAAATATAATAATTTGATGAATAGTACTTTTGTGATGCCCCGAACCTAGGTTTACCTGATTATTATTATTTAAAGACAATTGTGGTATGTAAGATGAAATTAGACTTTTAGTGAAGACCTTGCGAGCGGTGTTAATTAGATATTTAGTCACGGTCATTATGAGTTGAGTTCTATTCTTCCGGAAAAAAAAAGTGGCGACAATTCCATAAGTGATTAGCATTAATTATTGTGAGCAATATTATATGTAGTATTTAGTGTTATATATGTAAGTAAATTAAGATAAAAGAGTCAAAAACAAAATGAAAAAAAATGGGGGAAAAGAAGAGAAAAGAAAATCGGGATTGAGAGTAAAAAAAAAAGGAATAAGATCAGAGAGGGGAAATAGGCAGAGAGGAGGAAGAGGGTAGCCAGCCCTAGAGCGGCAGCGCCTCTACCATATCACGACATCCTCATCGCCGGCCGCACTCGATCACCGGCGAGCAACTCCGGCCGTGACCATATGCCGTCAATTCCAACTCCATCGCCCAACGCCTCTGCGAGCAGCCAAGGGCACTGGCGACAGCGACGGTGATTCCAATGGGGCCACCGAGGACGAGGCCGGAGCAGCGTCACCCACCACCAGGGTCCTCGATCCAACAGCCACCGTCGCCAATCCACTGCCGCCGTGCAATCGCGGCCTCCTGTTGTGAACCCCTAGTTCAGCCCTTCACCGCTGCCACGCTGTGCTGTCAACCTCCATTGCCGGTGCCTCCAACCAAATGACCGAAGAAAGAGTGAGATAAGAGAGCGAGAGACTGGGTGGGGTGACCGATAGGTGAATCGGCAGTGGCGATGGCGATGCCGAGACAATTAGGATTTGGTGGTTGATATGCCGGCGGTGACGTACGCCGGTAGTTGACGGCGACGATGTTGGTGATGTGTCAGTTTGTGGAGATCCCAAAGGTTGGTGCGTGGCTGGTGACAGTGGGGCAACAGTGATGGTCCTCTGGTATTGGGTACACCGGTGATCGTGGTGTTTAGGAGATCGCATCAGGATGGAGAGGGAGATTAGGGTGGCCGATCTTTGCTTCGGTGGTCCTGCTATGAGATCGGCGGTGATTACAGTGAAGCCATGGGTTTGTGGTGATGATGGTTGACAGCAGCGACACGGTGGTAGAGAAAGTTTGTTGCTTCCGTTATGTTACCTCCGGTGAGTTGGGTGGTGGAACGGCGACCGAGAGTGTGGCCGATTAGCGGTAATTGGTGACTGGAGGTGCATCTAAGGTGAAGCTTGGCAGTTGCGGCGGTGGTAGCACTTAATACTACTGATTTAATGAGTTAAAACTAAAGAATTTTGGTAGCACTCTGTATAAATTATGAAATGGGTTCTTGTGGGTGCTTTTGTTCTTGGTGAATGAAATGGAATGAACGAGATGGTTATTTAGGTGTACGGTGTGTGTGTGTGTGTGGCAGGTGTATAGGTGTGGTTATTATCGGACGAGCGCGTGTGAATGGGGTGAAATTTGTCTGGGTGCGTATGATGCATGTGATATGGAGTTAATTTGGGTGTTGAATCGTAGCGACGATGGTGGTGGGCGTGAGTGCATGTTTGTATGTGCGTGAATGTGTACTATGTACAAGGTGTATATACAACGTGTGTTGGTAGGTAACAGGGGACAATAGTTTTGTGTGCATAGTATGGAGTGTAGTGTGAAGTTGACTTTGTGTGTAAAATAGTAACAATCATGGTGGTCAAATGGTTGTGGGTTGTTGGGAAGTGGCATCTATAATGGTAGATTGGCTGTGGAAGCTAGCAGCGGGTATGTTGGATTTTGGTGGTATTAACTATGAAACGGGGATCGACTGTACGAGTTCAATATTGTTGTAGTTAATGGTTGTGGTTTAACAGTGATGCTCGAGGTGACTGGAGTGGGGGCAACCGTGGTGGAGTGTATATGGCGACAGTCGATAGAATTTAGGACCTTGTTGATTGATGAGGAAACTTATTGGTTGCAATGGTTTATGGGTGTGGCGTTTGTACTGGGGTGGAGTAGTTGTGGGTGGAGTGGGTATGACTGTGTGATTATGGTATCTGGATAATTGTGCGTGTGCACTGGTGGGTGTACGTTGCGTGTGTTTGAGCAGATGTGTATATTGTGTAGGTGTGGGGTAATTTCTGCAGTTGCGTGAGGTGAATGAGCACGTTGTTGTGTAGGCAACACGGTAGTGCGTAAAGCCTTTTTATGTGTGAGTAGCAGTACGATGGTTGTACGTCTACTGTGTGGTGAGAGTGTGGGAGTGTGGTAGTGTACGGTTACGTGCCTATCTTGGTTGTGTGTTTTCCAGTGTGAAGGGTGAGTATTAGGTGCTTGGACGATTTTGGAAGTGACGGGTTACTTGGGTGAAAATCAATTGGTAAAGTTCAGTTTTACGGCTATGTGGTATGGTAAGTACGGCTATGGAGATGAAAGGAATGGCCTTAACGGTGCTATTGGTCGAACGTAACAACTGATCATCGCGCTACATTTTGGATCGAGGAAATATGTCAGCAACAAGTAAGTACTCCTGTCATGTTCCTCCGTATACTTATTTGCAAAACCTATAATATGTATTTATGATTGGATCATTTTAAGTTTAAAGTTTTATTCTGCATATGTTTTATTTCTAAAGTATTTGATGAGAAATGTAATTTGAAAGAATGCCATGGAATATCGCGTGAGTCATAAAATTTTACTGAGTACATGTTAATGAGCAATGAAACTCGTCTTGGTTGCTGTGCCCCATATCCAACGGGGGAATGTTGGATTTCGGGCCCTGGTCAACAGGGCTCATACGTTGATGCACAGTACTGTGGCTGGTGGTGCGCTCTTGCGTCCACATGATTATTTTATCCCGGGTGTAGGGGGATTTCGGGCCCTAGTCAGGGGGGCTCGTACGCTGACCGCAGCATACCTACGAAAAGAAATATATGTGTTTGATGTGAATGGAATGAACGATAATTGTACTCAGAATTGAACATCTTCTCTTTTGAAATTTCATGTATATGTGTATATGTATATGAAGGACGTTTTTATGAATGACAATAATCGATTGTGTGATTTGTTAAAAGAAAACCCATGGCATGTTTTAGAAATTTCAAACATATTTTAGGAACATGGCTGGTGTATTTGCTGGGCTTTCGCTCATTCCTTATTTTTCAGGTGACGACTTAAGGGAAGTGGAGCTGTATGAAAACACGGGGGAGTAGTGCCCGAAGAGAACTTCTAGAATAATGAGTGCCCACTATTCGAACATTTTAGTCTATGTTAAATTACGTTATGCTTGAACTGATGTAAGGAGCTCTGGTCTCCTCGAGTTTTATTTATAAGTTTTAAAGACATGTAATGAAAGTTTTATCTGAAAATTTTTTGAGGTCCGTAAATTAGAATTAATTTGGAGTCACAGGATTGTAGTAAGGCCTGGTAGAGCCCTCGGTTGGAGTCCATTGGGTCTAAGGCCGGTCACGTGCCTAGCTCGCGGGCCTGCCCGTGGGTTCGGGTCGTGACAGAAATGGTATCAGAGCATTACAGTTTTGGGATATTAGAGTTTAAGTAATGATTCCGCTGGTTAGGTTATTGCATCCTAAGTGATGAATTCCGTAGTGTGGTGCAATGCTCGAAGCTACCATGATTGTGATTGATGTTTTGACTTGTGCTTTGAAGCTTATATGATCCTATAGACTCGTTTCTAGGCTAATGAGAGTGAAGTAGGATGGGAAAGGAAAAGCCTTTGACTAAATAATTTTAGGAATTTGTTGATACGTGTTCTTATTACAAATTTGGGAAAAGGTTAAGTGATTGGTTATTAAGCTAAAACAGTACAGTCTGGTGGTAGTTAGGGCTTAAGCTGAGATGCTCTAGACTCCTAAGCCTAAGCTAGTATGTGATCGAGATTAGACTTTGAAAAGGTAGATTAGGTTTTGACCATTTTTTTTATCTGATGTTTCAGCACAAGATTGAGATTTGAGCCAGTTACACAGTAGTTGACCGATACTACTTGCCTTTCGAATTGAAAGATTTTTAACAGTACCGGAAGAAGATGATGGGAGAATAGGATTATGATCTTCTTGTGAATAGTTCTAACAGCTAATGGCTATAGGCTGTGTTGTGATTGAGAGAAATTAAGTGATATGGTAAATTAAAGATTTAAAGTTTGATGGATGCGTGATATATGTGTGTAACTATATTTTGGGTGCTTTTAAGGTAATATTTTTCTCTGTGTCGGATTTTTGGCAACAGTTTGAACTGGTTGTTTAAGGTATTAGAATGCGCAACGAAAGCATTGTAGTCAGAGTTTTCAGTCTGGGGGTGTGATGTGTAAGTGCACA
Source organism: Escallonia herrerae (assembly GCA_033070095.1). NCBI lineage: Eukaryota > Viridiplantae > Streptophyta > Magnoliopsida > Escalloniales > Escalloniaceae > Escallonia > Escallonia herrerae. Next base: position 187,118 of record JAVXUP010000582.1, read on the forward strand.
TCGACATTGTTTAAACATATTGACTAAGCCCGAGTAGTATGCTTCATAGGTTGCCTGATTTTGGTGTCAGACTAATAACAATAGATAGGAGAAACATTCACCACTAGGTGATCTCATGATTTTGGTTAGTGAACACATTGTACTCGTTGATTTACATAAGTGAGATATATTCCGCCTTCCATCTGACGACCTCTCTTTTGCCTTAGCCGTAGGATGTCTAGACAAGAAGCCCCTATCGAACCTTCTATGGTCAAGGGAAACTCCTCATTATCCCAGAAGACATCATTGACCGAGGAACCTCAAGGGTCTAACCTAAGGACATTGACGAATCCACATTCTAGGGCCATATGGGCACGTACATCTGGCAAAGAAGGGAGTAGGCATGCTAGAATTAGAGCAGTAGCGAGAAATAGACTTCAGGAAGATGACGCCTTTCTGTGAAAGGAACTGCACAAAACTTGGAAAAGCAATGGAAGAACTTTCAAGGGAACTCAGCACCTTGGGAAAGTAGAAAAGTTAGATCGTTACCATGCCGCAGATGTAATCACTTTCATCCTGGTCGACTCTGTAGGTGGAAAACGAGGGATTGTTTCTCATGTGGACAAGAGGGTCATTTCGTTAGGGATTACCCTATAATTGGACCACAGAGTCAACGAAATGAGGATGCAACATGACCCTGGGTAAAGATAAAGGTTCTTGCAAAAACCCAGCAGGACTCGCAGGCATCCGATTCAGTGGTTACGGGTGCATTTTCCATTCCTTCAAAACTTGCAAAGGTGTTTTTTGATTTAGTATTGCATGCATGTATCTTGGTTTCAATGAACGTAAATGGTTGAGTATGTATTTTAGTTGGCCATGGTTTAAGTCGAGCATAAGTTAAGAGCATATTCTGTTGGTGAAGTTTCTTTAGGTTGATCTTGGTGATTATGACATATTTTTTAAAGGTTATAGATACCATTAGGAGGACTTATTTCGTTGGGTGAAGCCGGACATGGATGATTCGAGATATGTGTTTCTAGTTGCCGAAGCTAGATCAAAGTGTAAAGACTTAGGGACTTTTGGAAGATTATGTGATCTCTTGAAGTTTTATAAGTGTCACGGTGTGAATTATGACCTAGCAAGTTTGAGCTTAGCATTAAGGTTAGGACACGAATTATGATATTAAATATTTGTCGGTGATAAATTGGTGCAGAGTTTAGACACTGCCCTGCTATTGGGTTGGTTGCTATATGTCTGAGTTAAGTAGCAAGATCTATAATCTGGAGGTTGTAAGTATAATAAAATTCGAGGTCGAATTTCTTTTACCAGGAAGAAAATGTAATATCCTGGACTCAAATTAGTTTTATGTGGATTTTGATCAATATACTTGATGCTCTAGAAATTTGATCACTTGGTGAGCCTTCACAGTTTAGAGACAATTTAGTTCTAAAATGGAGAAATGTGGATATAGCATTTATAACTGGCGAAGGTTCTAATTTAAGATTATTAATCATAGACTTATTTTTGGTTGCTAAATTAGAGTGAGTTTAAAGTTAAGTGTTATGATGGGAGATGAGATCAGACACGATTACGTGCATCGATCTAGTAACCCAAAGTTTCGAGGTACGGGTTATCAGTGGATTAAAATGTGTTAAATGCATATCACACATCTTGTGCTTTAAGGTCTTTGGTTGCATGTACTTAACAAGTCACTTGAAATTATATCCGAGTTTGATTGTGAACCCTTTAGATAGAGTTAGTCATGTAACCACTTGAGGTGTGTTATGTTCATTGGTAGTTGAGATCAAATATGATTAAGATCAGCTGTGCAAGGAACACCACATTTCGAGGACGAAATTTTTTTAAGGGGAAGATAATGTGATGCCCTGAACCTACGTTTACCCGATTATTATTATTAAACGACAATTGTGGTACGTAAGATGAAATTAGACTTTTAGTGAAGACCTTGCGAGCGGTGTTAATTAGATGTTTAGTCACGGTCATTATGAGTTGAGTTCTATTATTCCGAAAAAAAAAAGTGGCGACAATTCCATAAGTGATTAGCATTAATTATTGAGAGCAATATTATATGTAGTATTTAGTGTTATATATGTAAGTAAATTAAGATAAAAGAGTCAAAAACAAAATGAAAAAAAAATGGGGGAAAAGAAGAGAAAAGAAAATCGGGATTGAGAGTAAAAAAAAAAAGGAATAAGATCAGACAGGGGAAATAGGCAGAGAGGAGGAAGAGGGCAGCCAGCCCTAGAGCGGCAGCGCCTCTGCCATATCACGACATCCTCATCGCCGGCCGCACTCGGCCACCGGCGAGCAACTCCGGCCGTGACCATATGCCGCAATTCCAACTCCATCGCCCAACGCCTCTGCGAGCAGCCAAGGGCACTGGCGACAGTGACGGCGATTCTAATGGGGCCACCAAGGACGGGGCCGGAGCAGCGTCACCCACCACCGGGGTCCTCGATCCAACGGCCACCGTCGCCAATCCACTGCCGCCGTGCAATCGCGGCCTCCGGTTGTGAACCCCTACTTCAGCCCTTCACCGCTGCCACGCTGTGCTGTCAACCTCCATTGTCGGTGCCTCCAACCAAATGACCGAAGACAGAGTGAGATAAGAGAACGAGAGACTGGGTGGGGTGACCGGTAGGTGAATCGGCAGTGGCGATGGCGATGCCGAGACAATTAGGATTTGGTGGTTGATATGCCGGCGGTGACGTACGCCGGTAGTTGACGGCGACGATGTTGGTGATGTGTCAGTTTGTGGAGATCCCAAAGGTTGGTGCGTGGCTGGTGACAGTGGGGCAACAGTGATGGTCCTCTGGTATTGGGTACACCGGTGATCGTGGTGTTTAGGAGATCGCATCAGGATGGAGAGGGAGATTAGGGTGGCCGATCTTTGCTTCGGTGGTCCTGCTATGAGACCGGCGGTGATTACAGTGAAGCCATGGGTTTGTGGTGATGATGGTTGACAGCAGTGACACGGTGGTAGAGAAAGTTTGTTGCTTCTGTTATGTTACCTCCGGTGAGTTGGGTGGTGGAACGGCGACCGAGAGTGTGGCCGATTAGCGGTAATTGGTGACTGGAGGTGCATCTAAGGTAAAGCTTGGCAGTTGCGGCGGTGGTAGCACTTAATACTATTGATTTAATGAGTTAAAACTAAAGAATTTTGGTAGCACTCTGTATAAATTATGAAATGGGTTCTTGGTGGTGCTTTTGTTCTTGGTGAATGAAATGGAATGAACGAGATGGTTATTTAGGTGTACGGTGTGTGTGTGTGTGTGTGTGGCAGGTGTATAGGTGTGGTTATTATCGAACGAGCGTGTGTGAATGGGGTGAAATTTGTCTGGGTGCGTATGATGAATGTGATATGGAGTTAATTTGGGTGTGGAATCGTGCGACGATGGTGGTGGGCGTGAGTGCATGTTTGTATGTGCGTGAATGTGTACTATGTACAAGGTGTATATACAAAGTGTGTTGGTAGGTAACAGGGGACAATAGTTTTGTGTGCATAGTGTGGAGTGTAGTGTGAAGTTGACTTTATGTGTAAAATAGTAACAATCATGGTGGTCAAATGGTTGTGGGTTGTTGGGAAGTGGCATCTATAATGGTAGATTGGCTGTGGAAGCTAGCAGCGGGTATGTTGGATTTTGGTGGTATTAACTATGAAACGGGGATCGACTGTACGAGTTCAATATTGTTGTAGTTAATGGTTGTGGTTTAACAGTGATGCTCGAGGTGACTGGAGTGGGGGCAACCGTGGTGGAGTGTATATGGCGACAGTCGATAGAATTTAGGACCTTGTTGATTGATGAGGAAACTTATTGGTTGCAATGGTTTATGGGTGTGGCGTTTGTACTGGGGTGGAGTAGTTGTGGGTGGAGTGGGTATGACTGTGTGATTGTGGTATCTGGATAATTGTGCGTGTGCACTGGTGGGTGTACGTTGCGTGTGTTTGAGCAGATGTGTTTATTGTGTAGGTGTGGGGTAATTTCTGCAGTTGCGTGAGGTGAATGAGCACGTTGTTGTGTAGGCAACACGGTAGTGCGTAAAGCCTTTTTATGTGTGAGTAGCAGTACGATGGTTGTACGTCTACTGTGTGGTGAGAGTGTGGTCGTGTGGTAGTGTACGGTTACGTGCCTATCTTGGTTGTGTGTTTTCCAGTGTGAAGGGTGAGTATTAGGTGCTTGGACGATTTTGGAAGTGACGGGTTACTTGGGTGAAAATCAATTGGAAAAGTTCAGTTGTACGGCTATGTGGTATGGTAAGTACGGCTATGGAGATGAAAGGAATGGCCTTAACGGTGCTATTGGTCGAACGTAACAACTGATCATCGCGCTACATTTTGGATCGAGGAAATATGTCAGCAACAAGTAAGTACCCCTGTCATGTTCCTCCGTATACTTATTTGCAAAACCTATAATATGTATTTATGATTGGATCATTTTAAGTTTAAAGTTTTATTCTGCATATGTTTTATTTCTAAAGTATTTGATGAGAAATGTAATTTGAAAGAATGCCATGGAATATCGCGTGAGTCATAAAATTTTACTGAGTACATGTTAATGAGCAATGAAACTCGTCTTGGTTGCTGTGCCCCATATCCAACGGGGGAATGTTGGATTTCGGGCCCTGGTCAACGGGGCTCATACGTTGATGCACAGTACTGTGGCTGGTGGTGCGCCCTTGCGTCCACATGATTATTTTATCCCGGGTGTAGGGGGGATTTCGGGCCCTAGTCAGGGGGGCTCGTACGCTGACCACAGCATACCTACGAAAAGAAATATATGTGTCTGATGTGAATGGAATGAACGATAATTGTACTAAGTATTGAACATCTTCTCTTTTGAAATTTCATGTATATGTGTATATGTATATGAAGGACGTTTTTATGAATGACAATAATCGATTGTGTGATTTGTTAAAAGAAAACCCATGGCATGTTTTAGAAATTTCAAACATATTTTAGGAACATGGCTGGTATATTTGCTGGGCTTTCGCTCATTCCTTATTTTTCAGGTGACGACTTAAGGGAAGTGGAGCTGTATGAAAACACGGGGGAGTAGTGCCCGAAGAGAACTTCTAGAATAATGAGTGCCCACTATTCAAACATTTTAGTCTATGTTAAATTACGTTATGCTTGAACTGATGTAAGGAGCTCTGGTCTCCTCGAGTTTTATTTATAAGTTTTAAAGACATGTAATGAAAGTTTTATCTGAAAATTTTTTGAGGTCCGTAAATTAGAATTAATTTGGAGTCACAGGATTGTAGTAAGGCCTGGCAGAGCCCTCGGTTGGAGTCCATTGGGTCTGCGGCCGGTCACGTGCCTAGCTCGCAGGCCTGCCCGTGGGTTCGGGTCGTGACAACTTTAGTCGATGAACAATACTTTCAATCGACTGAAATGTACTTTTTAGTCGAATTTGAAGTTTTTAGTCGAATTTAAACATTTTAGTCGAATTAAAACTCTTTTAGTCGACTGAAATGTACTTTTAGTCGAATTTGAAGTTTTAGTCGAATTAAAACTCTTTTAGTCGACTGAATAATACCTTTTTAATCGAATTTAAACCTTTTAGTCGACTAAGACTTATGGTTTGCTTCGAATGAACAGTGTAATTTTACCTTCATATAAATATTTTCTTTTTAGCCCTCTTGTTCTCGATTTCTTGCTCCTTTGCGGCAGAAAGAGAGAGAATAGGAGGCTTGGAAATCTCATTGGCGCTAGAGTGGTGCTTTAAGTTTTTCTTTTGTTAAAAAAAAAAACTTGTTTGAGGTAAGGGTTTATACGATTTTTGCTGTGGAAAGGTATCGTCAAAAATTCGAAGGCTTATACTTTCGTCACTTTTGATTCATCTATGCTCTTTTGTAATTGATTGCTCCACTTTTGCCTTCTTTGAGAACATTGTTTACCCCTTCTCATTTGTGCCTTAATGATGCTCTACTTTGAATTTGTACGTTTGTGACCGTCAATTTAAGATTGACATTGACTATGTTGAACAACTCTCAAATTGAGAGGGTCCTTTGGACACATATTTGTTATACTAGAGAGCCGAAGCCTCCTAGTATGCTCCGGAGCACGCGTTTGATATTTGTATGTTTGGTTCGACATTTGGGTCTTATGACCACCATAGTCATCACATGTTTGTAGCATACCCTACATATTATTGAGATGTGTTTTGGGTTAATTGCTAATCTTTGATATTTCAAATTTTGATAGTGAGACATGATTGGTCAGTTTTATATCCCATATTGTTATTAGATTATAACATTATTGCTTAACATCTTACCATTGTTTACCCTACTGGGCTATTTGAGCTCACCCCTTTGTCTTCTTACCTTGCCTTTGCCACAGGTGAAGGAAGTGACTGTTGATTCTCATGGCAGCTTTGGAGCTATGAGATTTTGCTTTTTGATTTTATAAACTTTGTAGTTTATTTCCTTTGGGAACTTTACCTGGTTGGGGTGATTTGATGGAATTGTTTTGTATATCTATTTGTCCGCTGCAGTTAGAAATCTTTTGTAAGGGCATATTTTTGGGAATGCGTTGTAATAGACTTTTGTTAGATATGGTAATACTTTATGGTTGGAGGCTTTAAGTGCTCTGTTTTTACTTTTATCATTTGTATGGTAATAGAATATCTTGAGGTTTACTTTGAAGTCGCGGCCTCCCGGTTTGGGGGCGTGACATAGAGGTCCCCGATAGATGTGATTATGATAGGTTTGTATAAGATGCGGAGGGATCTTATCCCCAGTCTTGGAAAGACTTGACCAAACAATCTTTAGATTTGGAAATGTACCGTATGGAGGCTTTATGATTGTTGAAGGGCACCTCTACATAATAGGGGGAAATAGCAGAACCCTAGAACTGATGGTTACGATTCTGAACCCTACGAACTCGATTCTGACTTTGATGATCTAGAATCTGGCAATCGACAGCAAGAAGTACCGAATTCGGTTCAACCACAACCATAATCTCAAAATGAGAGTATCTTGGTGATCTTAATAGATGAAATGACTAACTACAAAGAGTTATTAAACCCTATAGAGATAGCAAATTGGGTTAGCAAAATGGAGAAAATTTTGAGCAACTAATCGTATTTCGTATAAATTTTGAGCAACTAATCGTATAAATTTTGAGCAACTGTATGTGAAGTGACGAAAGATTTAATTTGTTGTATACAAATTGAGAGACGAGCTTGATAAGGGTTGGAAAGAGTATCAAAGAGTCTAACTTATCATAAATTGATTTATGTCATTTGAGAACCTTTTAGAGAATTGTTTTTAATCGGTATTTTTGCGAGATTTTGTGAACAGATGTGAGAGAATTGTTAATGTGAGATAACAGATTAAGAGTCAATAAACAAGGTTGAGATGAGATCTCATGATTTGTTAGATTCGCAGTAAGAATGTTATTCTTGGAGGCAGATAACTGCCATAAGTCTGAGTGGGGGCTTAGGTCTGGACTGAGAGATAGAATGCTCCCAACTCGATCGACGAGCAATATGAAATGTCTTTATTTGGCATATGTTTTGGAATAGTCTAAGTCTGACAATGGAGGAAGGCATGAGTAAACACAGGGTGGATGGAAGAGAGATAAGTGAGAATTTTCTCCGAATGGATTTGTATGAGCTAACAGTCGTCAACAAAAGTTTTTATAGTCGACACAGTACGATGCCCAAAGTTAAAGGTTGGGGAAGAATTAGGGATTCACGACCACTTTTATCAATGATATTATGATCTGGACAAAATTTTAAAAATTGATTGAGGCATGATACGAGATTTAGAGGAGTGCAGGGTATATGCGCTTGGTCAGTTCAAAGTACCAGAGTTGAGTTCGGTATGAGAGAAGTCAAAGTGAGAGTTATGCCATAAAGTGACCAGATGATAGGTTGGCCTGGCAGTGTGAAGTATTAAGTTGAAATTGTCTGTTTGTGAGAAATAATCAGTTGGGTACCTATTGCTAGTGTAATAGTGAGTTGTGTTCCTCGACAAGAAGACGACAAGGTCAGTAGGGGCTGAGGGCCAGAATATCAATTAAAGTTTGTTTAATGTTTGCTTAGGATGTTGTCACATCCGATGACGTGGTGTCAGGTACACTACAGGTTGATCCATTAGATGTTCATATATGGTTTGATTCTGGAGTGTCAAGTACCTTTTGTATCCCTTACCTTCGCATAGTGATTGAAGGTGAAACTTATCTGTTAAGAACTGACCTTGTGATAAGTACTCTGTTGGGAGAGTCTTCGGCTATTTTGTGGTTATCTGTGAATATACAATCTATGTTTGGGATATAGATCCTTCTGTGGACCTCATTGTATTTGTTGTTCAGGATTTTATTATCATACTAGGTATGAATTGGTGATTTGCTAATCACGTATCCGGTATTGTTAGGGGAAACCCTAGTCGTATTTGGAAAGTAATACGGTATGCATAGTAGTTAAGTTGATGATTTGATTGATGAGTAAGAGTAGTGCTTTGGAAAGATGACTGGCGTTAAGACCAAAAATTTTGGTTTAAGGGTACAAGAAGGGATTTGGAATTTTGCTCCGTCATCTCATTCATTCTTCTGTATGTTGAATTCAAGGACGACTTAATTAAGTGTCAACTTATACTGAGACATCAGAGACGATGTCATTCATGCCGAGTCATCTTATTCCTTTTTTGGATATTTATCTGTTACTTTTGAATCTATTTGGACTTGATGGGGTATTATCTAACCCACTGGCCATGGGGAAGCTACGAATCTTATCAAGGACAATAACTCCTTCTGATTCTGATTGCTCTGAGTCGTTGGGTTGACTTTGCTTCGTCAGACCGATATCATTGTTTCTGTGTCTGTCGTTTCTTCTGAAATGTCCCAGAATTATGTTGTGAATCCCGAGAGCCAATATGCATGATTTTGTTAAAGATTTTTGTGTTTTGATTGCCTGATTGAGATTATGATTATCATTATTGGTATAGTTTATCCTACCTGGATATGAGGTTAGGTAAATTCCTAAACCTCAGATAATCTGTGAGCAAGAATAGACTCTAGTAATGCTGATTAGGTTTGGATAAGTTATTCGATGATTTGGTATAAGATGGAAATTTGTCTGAACCTAAGATAACAAACTGCTAGTTATTTACTTTTGGAATTGGAAGATTTTAATAGTTTAACTGAAACAGATGATTGAAGGATAAGGTTATGAGATTTTCGTGATATAACTGTGAATCAGAAGTGATGTGATAATTTAGAGCTTTAAACTTTACTCGAAGTGCAAGACAAGTGAATGCCAAATCATGTTTCGCATTGTGTTAAGAGAACACATTTCTCTAAAATGACTCCGGTAACGGTTGGATCTATTTGATTTAAGGCACCAGAGTGTGCAACGAACTCATAGTACCTATAGTTTCTGTCATTTTGTGACATGTATGCAGAATCGTAAGTATGTAATACATAGCTATGTTAAGATAACATGTCTCTTGATGATGAACTTGACAGTAATTTGGACTCGTTGTATTGAGGTATTAGAGTGTGCAGTGAAAGCCTAGTGACTACAGTTTTGTTGTCTGTTGTGAGGTGTAAGTACTTATATGAATTGATTACCTTACCCAGGTTAGCCTTGGTAAACCGCAGGTCATGTGTGACCATCATTTCATATTTTAATATGCCTTGATCGTAAAGTTGAGCTTATAATCATAAGTGAATTGTGCAAATGATGGGATCTCTGGTGTAGTAGTAACATAAGAAAGGGGAAATATGTCGTATTAGAGCTTGACTTAATCTGTTTGATATGCACAAAAATCGGAGCGGTGTAGGTTCTGCTCAGTGATTTCTGTATCTATTAAATCATCGTCTGTGAAATTCTGGACTAGTTAGAGTAAAGTGATTATCCGACAGGATGTCAGTTTAGTGTTATGATTTGGATTTAAACAGTTGCATCTAGGTATTCATGGGACAAGAATCTAGGTGCGAGAGTCAAAGGTAGCGTAGCTACCAAGAGATAGTTATCAGAGTGGCACAGCAGAGGCATAGTGCCTGGACGTCATAAGTGATAGAAAATTCGCGAGGAAATTTCGAGCACGAAATTTTTATAAGGGAGGAAGAATGTAATAACCCGAACTTCGGGAGCTATTTAAAATAGTCATCCATGACCCGAAAAATAAACGGGAGCTAATTTTGAGTAATGCTCGGGGATTAGTAGTGCATTGAAGCTTAGAAATAATTTCGGAGCAAAAATGTAATTTTCAAAATTTGAGAGCATTTTCGTAATTTTGAAAACTTTGGGGGGGCATAATGGTAAATTGATATTTTTAGTGATGAAAAATAATAAAATGAGTGACAGTGTACATTTTAGTGATGCTTAATTAAATTAATAAATATTTGAAAAAAATCTTGGGGCAAAAGTATAATTTTTGGGACTTTCCGAGTCATTTTGTAAATGTTGGAACTTGAGGGGCTATTTTGCAATTTTGAAAACTTAGCTTTATGTGTCAATTTTTCTGAAGTCCCGGATAAGGAGATGCCACCTCCTGTGGTTTTTTTTTTTTAATATTATGTTACTTTGATTTTATCCTAAATGGAAAGGAAACAAAAGAAAAAAAACCAAAAAGGGAAACCTTTCCCTTTCGGGAAAGAAAGAAGAGTCAAGAACAAACAGGAACAAAAAGAAACATAGAAAGTAGGGAAGAGAAGAAAAATAGGTGGGCAAACCGAAAATCAACAGAAAATTCGAGAGAGATTTGGGAAAGGTTTTCAAGGGTAATTCTTCTACCCCTTAGCATGTATTTTTGTGAATATTTTTGGTGTGCCTAGTGTGTGTGTGTGTGTTTGTGTATAACTGTGTGTGTACCAAGGGTGCGTGTATATATATATGTGTGTGTATACAAGTGTAATCAAGTAATATTTTGAATAATCTTAGGTTGTTGTGAGGGTTTATGAAGTTGGTAAATGGAATTGTGAGGTTTTCATAAATTTCCAAGGGGGTTAGGGTATGCGAGATTTGTGTGTGTGTTTTTCAGTGGGTTAGCGTGTGTTTGCTGTGTGCATGTGTGTTCATATGTGTGTGATCGTGAGAATATAAGTTGCATAGGTGTGTGTTTTGTTGTGTATTAGTATGAATTTTGGATATGTATGTATAAGTAAAGGGAAATGAAGGAGGGTGATATTGTGAATGGCTTGTGGGTTTGTGGGTGTGTTACCTGGGAAGTGGGCTGCCCAGAGGGAAGAACAGGGATGGTGAACAGTACACTGAAGCTGGGTTAATTTAAGTTAATTGCAAAGTGTCGCTAAAGCTTATTTCTCCCAGCAGTTTCTTTATGAATTTTTAAGACATACTTAAAACTTTATTTGGACAAAGTACAAAAGAGTAACCCATAATATATTTACGAGACCTACGCTCTGGAATTGTTTGGAAATTTTTTAAGTCCACAAAGGGTGCTAAATTGGGGTATCGATTAAAAAACTTTATCGAATTATTTAGCATAGTAAATCAAGTTATTTTAATCTGAAAATTTTCTGGAAACTCTATTTTAGTGGTACGAGTCATTGTATAAAATTTTGTGCCATTCTAAGGGCGATAGGTATTTTTCACAAAATTGACCTTTTAGCATTCGGTCCGGACACCGGTTCGGGATTTTCTGGCGAAAATTTTTTAAAAGACTTTTTAATACAGAAATGATATTGAGATGCTTAAAATAATGGTTTAAGATATTTTGAGATTTTTTCAGTGTCAAAAACCCTCACGAGTGTTTTGATAATTTGCCACCCCGAGAGGGGTGTTAATTTTACCCATGAAGGGTATTTTTGAGTAAATTTACATACGATAAGGATATCTTAGTGATGTTGCATACGGAAAGGTCATTTTGACGATTTAAGTGTAACGAGGGGGTATTATGGTAATTTGACCTAAGAAATGTATTTTTGGATAAATTCGCATCTGGTAAGGTTGTTGTAGTGATTTTACTCATGAGAAGACCATTTTGGTGATTTGAGTCTGATAGGGGCATTTTGGTAATTTTACACCCAAGGGGCGTTTCAATAATTTTACATACCCGAAGAGGGGGGTTCATTTTGGGATTATGTGTGAGTTCGTATTACGTTATAATCTTGTTCTGTAGGCTGTATTCTAATGATTCGATTATTCTGTTTAGGTTAAGGCTAAAGACTTCCGGTTATGGTAATTTAGCTGCGGATCCAGGTAAGGAATTCTATCTGAACCTTGGGTAAGGACTTCCGTCCGAACCCTTATTTTTATAACTCGGACTTGTAAGTACTCTTTTGAATTACTGATGACTAATGTCGAACTCTGAAGTACGCATTAATATCAGCATGTTCTTGCCCAGAAAATCCTAATATTGAACCCGGATCGATTATTTAAAAATCTTGTGATGCTCGCCTGTTATTATGTGCTGAGCAGATTTGACAATTGTCTGTATCCGTTCTTCTGGATTGTTGTGCTGAAACCTCGATAATTATTCGTAATTATTTTTGTTGTTTATCTGTGATTTTCTATTGAAAATTTTGATTTCTTTTGAAAAATCTGAATGCTGACTTATGTCAGTATGATTATTGTTATTGGAATCCGAATTGATTTTTGTGATTGAGCTTATGTTAAAGCTCACTAATATTATTGATTTTTCTGTATTGACCTGGGTTTATGTTCTATGGAAGGCGTAATAAGGTTGGTTTGAATCCTGCAGGAAAAAGCAGGCTAGTACCCAAGTGGACTAGTATTTTAGTACATCATGCATGTGTACACTTCTGTGCTTTGTCGAAATGGCATCGCGACCACCCAGGATCAACATTGATTTTTGATTTTCTCTGTTCTGTATAGTGCCGTGATTTCTACGGAATGACTAGAAAGTTTTCTCTAAAATAATTCATACTTGGGTTGAAATTCCTTGAGAAATTCAGTGTATTTTAAAAAGAACTGTCTCAGATGATCTGTGTACGTTTGAAATATCTTGAGAAAACTCTGTTGTATTTTCAAGATGATCTTTTATTAATCATTCGGGAACCCATCATGGGTATTATTGTTTATTTTGGTACCTGTTTCTGTGAATTTTGATCATTTTGAGAATCATTAAGTTTTTTTTTTGACCGTTTGAAGTATTCTGGAAATCTTTGTCAGTTGGATTCTTGGAATCGTTTTGTAATCTTGTTGGTAGTCCTTGTACGACCTTACTGAGCTCTAAAAAGCTCACCCTCCTTTTGATTCGCTTCTGCAGGTGACGATAAGCTGTAGTAGATTTAGGAATGGGTTAGAGTATGTGTGAGCGTCCGGTGAGCCGCCACTTCCGTGTAATGAGACCCCTGCGTGGGTCGGTACCGTTACCTTGGTTCATAAGGACTCGAGTTTGTGAAGAACTTAGGCGTTAATAATTTAAGCTTAAGCAGTCTTGTAAGCCTGTATTTGAAGAATTTAAGATGGTGTCAGATTAAATGTTTTGAAGTATGTGTTAGTGAACAGATGTAACAGGTTTGATGTGATCCGGTAGGTTAACGACCCAGGAGTTCGGGGCGGCGGAGCTCCGAATTTCTGGGGGTGTTATAGCTAGCTGTGGTTAGGTCAATGATGGCGCATGCCAATCTCGCAATTTGTTTCTGGGGAGACGTTATTGCAGCCTACATCGTTAATAGAGTGCCCTCTGAGTCAGTTACATTAGTCCAAATGAGTTGTGGACAGGCAATAAACTGAAATCGGACTTCTTTCGACCTTGGGGGTCAGTAGGATATGTACATGTGACATCCCATCCTCATGGAAAATTAGGTCTTATAGGCCACAAATGCATATTCATTAGAAATCTAGAAAATTTAAAAGGATATGTGATGTTACATGAACGGCCTAATGGCGTTATGACTGAAACTGAGTCCCGCAATGTGGATTTCCTTAAAGATGCATTTCCAAGCAGGGGTGAAGTAAAAAAAGATGCAGAGCTTTATGAAATTGTTAAGTCAGATGGAGTCTCTACGTTGTCTATCAGCAAGGATGAGGAGTTAAATTCCCAACATGGCTATGATGACTCTATGAAAGTTGATGGTAGTGGGAGTGTCCTATAAAATTCACAATGGGTAATAATGATCCTATGGGTGTTGACGATAGTGGGAGAGATCTACCATATAAAATTGACTCATAATCTAGTGGATACACACCAGTTGATGATGACTCCAAGAACCTCAATTGCGTAGAAGTCAACATGGAAACATTCCTCATCGTCATTTTAGGATTGTTAAGTCAGATGGAGTCTCTACGTTGTCTATCAGCAAGGATGAGGAGTTAAATTCCCAACATGGCCATGATGACTCTATGAAAGTTGATGGTAGTGGGAGTGTCCTATAAAATTCACAATGGGGTAATAATGATCCTGTGGGTGTTGACGATAGTGGGAGAGATCTACCATATAAAATTGACTCATAATCTAGTGAATACACACCAGTTGATGATGACTCCAAGACCCTCAATGGCGTAGAAGTCAACATGGAAACATTCTTCATCATCATTTTAGGATTGAGGAGGAACCTTAAATGTGTGCATTACTTGATGATGAGCCTAATTCTTATCACGAGGCTCCTACATCACTCGCTGCTAAGGACTGGCTAGCTGCTATGCAAGAAGAAATGGGTCCAATAGAAAAGAATCAAGTCTGGGAACTTTTTGATCTTCCACCTAGGCGCAAATTTATTTGGAACAAATACGTTCTAAATATTGAGCGTAAGGGAGATGGGACGATTGAAAAGTATAAGGCCTGTCTCATGGTGAAAGGTTACACCCAAAGTGAGGGTGTAGGTTATGAGGATACCTTCTCAGCTATTGTCATGTTTGCCTCTATTCGCCTTATTCTTGCCGTCGTCGTTCATTTAAATTTAGAGCTCTTTTATATTAAAAAAAACTTTTCTTGATAGATAACTATACAAGGAGATCTTCATGGATCAACCAATTGGCTTTGTGGTCAAAGGACAAGAGCACAAAGTGTGCAAGGTCGAACATGTTATATATGGCCTAAGCAGTCATCTTCATTAATTTCTTTCGGCTTTAAGATTATTGAGGAACACCATTGAGTTTATACAAAGCGGTTTGAAAGGATTTTTACTATCCTTACATTGTATGTTCATAATATTTTGCTGGCTTGAAATGACATCAAGATGATTATTACCACTAAAGAGTGGTCATCCTCCAACTTTAACATGAATGATATGGGAGAAGCAAATTATATGCTTGCGATAAAGATCCTACGGGATCATTCAAAGAAACTTCTTGGTTTGTCTCAAGAGACTTACATAAGAAAGGTTCTTGAGCGGCTCCGTATAAACAATGCTACACCTATAAACACCTTTGTCAAGAAAGGTCATACATTGAGCCTTGATCTCTGTCCTAAGACCGAAGTTGAAAAGAATAAGATGTCTCAGATACCCTATGCCTGTGCTATTGGAGGTTTAATGTATGCCATGATGTGTACACTACTAGATATATGTTACACTGCTGGGTTAGTGAGCCGCTTCCCGAGCAATCCAAGAATTGCTCATTGGAAAGCAATAAAAAGAAGATTGTGATGCTTTTGTGACACTGCCGACTATATGCTTTGTTATCGTGGAGGTAACATACATTTTGAAGGCTATAGTGATGCAGATTGGAGTGTTGATTTGGACGAGCGTAAGTCCACTTTAGGATATGTATTCTTACTCAGCAATGGTGCCATTTCATGGTCAAGCAAAAAGCAATCTTGCATAGCATTGTCCACGTTGAAATATGAATATATTGCATGTTAAGGTGGCTATTTAAGAAGCTATTGGTTAAAAAGATTCTTAGAATTACTTGAGATCGCCCATGCTATAGATCCTGTGAATATTTACTCTTACAGTATAGCTGCTCTTAAGTACATGAAAGACCCCAAGTACCATGGCAAAACGAAGCACATAGAGTCTTGTTATCACTTCATTCGAGATAGAGTTTCACATGGAGAGGTCGTACTAGAGCATAACCCTACGATACAGATGGTGGCTGATCCATTCACTAAGCCACACACTAGGGATCCCTTTCACCATCATGTTAGAAGTTTGGGTTTTTGCAAAGTCTAATATATGGTTAGTTGATGTGTACCTTATGTACTTGTGATACTTCTTATCATTTTGATGTTAGCTTAAGTCAATAACAATATGACATAAGATATTAACAAAATACATCTAATTTGAGAATCTTAGGCTAGACGCTTAGATAGCGACTAGACCAAGATTCGTATGATATTTGAAATTAGAAAGTTATATCCCTCACTTTGGTGAGTATGATATTGTAGCATGTACATCATATTGCATGTGCTTATTATAAGTCGACCAAATGGGGAGTCAAAAATTAATGCCTGTTTTCTCATTAGTGAGCCCTATAGGTCATTGTATTGACCTTATCGTACCTTTGAAAACCTTAGACTATTTGTTGTTGCTACTTTAGTATGTTACTTATGGCCATGATTGATACGGTTTAAAGGAACATTTCTAAGAAAGCAGTCAAACCAAAGATAAGTGGCATGATAGCCAAGGAAAAACATCTCTTGCAACACATTCTTATTTAGATGCGATGTTGATACTCATTGACGGTCAATACTTTTTAAAACTTTTTTCATTAATTCATTATATGTATATGTATATTTTGGAAAAATTGAACATGGCCACATTACCGAGTGAAAGATTGAGCATGCTCAGAGTTTTGACTCTCAAGGGATTAGAAAGGCTTAATCCAATGTGGCTAAGTTTTTTGGGGCATGGGCGAGTTTTTCACCTTCTTCTTTTTAGGCATGTGCCCATGTTAGTTTGATGGAGACTTAATATGGGGCTGCCACCTTTGTTTAAATGTACTCGTCAGTGGCACAAATCATTAACCAGTATAAGGAGAATATGATGTGATTTGTAAGAGATGTATTGTTATCGGTGCCCTCTGTGTCCCAGTGGAAGATGTAGAAAATATGGGTCCGAATCCCATTTAGACTAGATCCATGTGTGGCCAAAGATAGCTCCAATCTGTTTAGAGAAAAGGTGGTTACACGCCATTCCTGAAGGGTTGCGAAGGAACCATTGTGATGATTCCCGTGCACCAATCCACTCTTTATAAATATAACCATCTTCTCCATGACCAAAGATCATCCATCACCAGAATCTTCACCCTAAATCATTGAGTGTGCAAGGGTGCCCTTGGTTCTTGATTTGTAAAATTAACGAGTGACTCTAGTAACCACTCCTTCCGACGTTTCAACAGAATTTCAGTTAGTTCAACAGTGAGACGATTAACGAAGAAGACCGAAAACAAGTCGAATTTAACGAGTGATTGAAGATACGCCTCTGCTTTCGCACTTCTCCGATCATCAAAAACTAACAACAACAGAATGGTGATTAATCTCTTTCATTTCTCAAAAATTTCCACTTCTGGAGGGGTAAAAAAGGTGAGCCAATGTTTCTCCACTATTCTCTTTCTGCTTGAAACCTTGCTTTCCTTTCACTTTGTTCCTCCTCCATTTACTTTTCCTGGGAATTCAATTTTGTTCTTGTTTTTTTCTTGCAGTCAATGATTTCACTGTTTTGAAGTGGGGATGGAGGTGGTTGGAACTGTGCGAGCTCAAGAACACTCTTTTCTATTACTCATTCAATCCTGCCTCTTCGTATTGGATTCAATGGGTCAAATCCACATAGGTGGCCTAACGTATTATACTGGTGTTGACTATTAATTTGACTTGAACATTAGTTAATTAAATTGGCTAAATAACTTTGTGGGCCTATTTAATTTTATTATCCAATACACTAATTATTTATGGCGTATAAGAGGTTTGTAGACCTCAATCTCTTAACTTTGATAGACGGTTGAGATTTGGCAAGCTTCGGATTGATCCCACTACTCTTTCTATATAATCTCTTTTTTTTTCGATGCTATGGCATAATAATTTTTGGCTAATCTTTTGCTCCTAGAGTAATAGAAAAATATACAACTCTATTTCATCATCAAGAATAGAGAACAGTAGTGAAGATCAATACCAAAGCGAACACATTCGCTTCCACATCTTCGCGTTATTTCGTCATCATAATAGAGCACTTGGTAATCTATGGCTTCTTTCGATTCCGGTGAGTTCGAAACCGTATTATTCTTGTATTATGCTATTGTAAAATTCTAAAGGTCTTGATTATGGGGTCAAGATGAATGAAATAATCTAGCACTTCGAGGAAAAACAAGTTTTTAATGGAGCCAGTGGCAGGATCTAATCAAGTTGCGAAGTCAGGTGAACATAACCGGCTTGTGTATTTTAACAATTTAACTTACTTTATGTAACCATCCATACATCCCAAAATCAACTTCTTTTCCATTTTTTGAAATTGTATCCAATATAAAGTTCATTTTTTTAAAAAATGTTAAAGTTTATATCTTTATATTGCCAAATTTGTCATCATATGACAATCACTTTGACGAAGTATGCATTTCATGTTACAACTGAACTTAGTATATTCAAAAAACAAGATTACAAAAAAATTTACAAAGATGAAAGTTGATCTCGTGTCAAGCACTCCCTTTTGTTTGAAATTCAATAATAATTTGGTAAGGGCAGTATCATGTTGCCTTTTATGTTTAGACGCATTTGGTGCTAATTATTTATGCATTTGACATGCACATTGCCGCGGACGAAAGGACATGTTCAAATAGATCCGATCGGTGACATGAAGCCTTTCGCTCCTTTTCCATTAGATCCTCTCGGTGCCTGACAAAGATCGGTGAAAAACTCGGTGCATCAAGTTTGCACTAAGCGCCCACAAAACGAGTCTGTAACAACTACCACGCCCTATCCTTGTGCCCTCTTTGTCGTTTCGCCACGCACGCCATCTAAGATGTCAAATGCACTGTTTATTGCCCGCAGTGGCCTAAACATCACAAATCAAAGACTAGTTGGGTAAATGATACCACTTGTCACGAATTCAAGAACATGCTCATGCAAAAATGGCGAAGTATACATGAATGAAGCTCTCAGGATTGTTCCCACCAGAGCTCTCTGGCGAAATTGGGATGAATGCCAAATGCAGACTACGGCATCACATTTGCTGTCCGTTAAGTGTATGCTAGTCTCTACATCTCATGCAAATATTTTGCACTAGACGTCCAAATAACGAGTTTGGAAAACAAAGTGAAGTTTGTGTGGTCGAAGAAAAAGCGCGCAAGAGATCTTCTGCATTTGACCTACAATAGGTAAGTAAAATGGAATTCAAAGAGCAAAATGCATGCCAAATTAAAGAACAAAGAGGTGTGGTCACCGGGAGTGTAGTATGTCGGGGACGAATTTCCCTTTAGTCTTGCCTGACTCAAACAAAGCCCTCCTTTAGCTTATCAAAGTAGAAAACAGATCATGCTTGTAGAGCACGTAAAATCCTTTCGGAAAGACTATTTAGAAAAATCTTGTTGGGATCAACCGTTTTCCTTTCTTTTTTCCTTGCGAAACATGTAAGCACAACAATGAATCTCCAAGCCTCCAGGCTTTCGGCTTTTTCGATAGTCCACTCTAATATAAACATATATACACATTCACAACCATGTTGTCTTGACCATTTATGGATTAATTTAGACGCCAATCCATTGTCAAATGAACTGGTCAGGTTCTTGGTGATTTGGATTTATTCTGGGGTGTGGATTACAAAAAGATGATGAGCTACGCACATGAGACAACAAATGCACATCTGATCATGAAAAGTGTCATTACCTGTGCAAATTGTTAGACCTGTGGACACCAAGAATGACAGAGAACCCACATTTGTAGGAGACTCAGCAAATTTTTTATGGGCTTGGACCACAAAATGGATGACATAAGACAGATGAAATAAGGAGTATACAGGTTAGCCTAACTCGGGTGGAAGAAGGGGAATGTTGTAATTCTGCTTTCGATCAACTCTAAAGTTAATCACTCATGGGATACACATCAACAAACCCATGTTACTTGCCCTGCGGTCTGAATGGCAAATTTCTACTTGTATAATTGGGTTCAGGCTGTGTGTATCACAGGTTTAACCAAACTAATAAGCGCAACAGTATGATGCGAAAATTACTCTTTTTTTGAAGTAAGCCAACAAGCATGGCTTTTAGGTATGTTAAGATAACAAAGTTCCAAATATACGAGTTTAGCTATGCAGAATGCTCTACTTGCAAGTAATCAGTCAGCCCAAAAAACGAAAGAAAGAAAACGACAGGTGACCGACATTTGACCAGGACTATATACATTTGTTTTGGGTTTAAGAAATCTTGCTTGCGGACGCTTCAGACCAAAAATACCCAATTTGATAGAAGTTCCAACCAAAAAGTGCATTTACACAGGTTATTAAAACACCACGACAGTTTGGGCTTCGTTCCATCACTTGGCTTTGGTCAACTAATACACTACGCTGCATAATTGCTTCTCTATATAGCAGAAAGCAAGTGCAGGAGTATGCGAAAAACAAGAGCAGCCAGCGCCATAAAGCACGAGAGTGCTTTGATCTTGCATATGACAGGTTTGGGTGACTAAGACGATATCGTGCCAATCTCATTGGAATTGGATGTCTCCAAATGGACGGTGACTACCGCTCCGCTTACGGAAAATTTGGCCTTCATGTTAGGGAAAGTTTAGCTCAGTTTAGGTGAACAAATTGTCGGGTTTGATCAAAATAAGCTCAAAAAGCCACTAAATCCACCACTGAAATTCGCTATCCACCCAATTCGTAGCGAAGACAAACCAACCCACTGCGACGTATTATGTCACCGAAATTCAAACAGCAGAAAAAAAGAACACTATATTCACACTCCCATTTTTGCTACATCCACTCCCAAAAGTGGAGTGTATACAGCAAGAGAAGGAGCAGATCATGCCAAGAATGTGAGAACGTTTAAGTGATTGACCCAACATTACTACCGGATCTACAAATCATACCCCAGAAAGCCATCGAAACAACTCGCTGATCTCCTCTCCGGCTCTATTCGCCTCCACATCCTCGGCAGCCGCGACGACGACGGCGTTTTCGCTCCGGCGGCTACTCCCAGTGAAGAACCTGCCGGAGCTCCGGAACGACATCGCACGAGAGGAAACAGAAAAGGCCGAAATTCTATCGACATAGTCCCTCAGCCAACTCCGTCCGCCGGCGACTTCCGCAGCTAGGATTTCTCCCGGCGGTTCGGGCTGAGAAACCGGGGCTCCGGCGGAGTCCTTTTCCGTACAGTCCGACGCTCCTCGGCGGTGTGTGGACCCGACCGAAACCTCGTACCCTTCGTCGACAATGTAGTCGAACGAGCCGATGGAGTAGGACCTCCTGCCGGATTCCGACGGGGCTCGTCGTTGGCTGACGCTCCCGATCTCGATCCGGAAGCTGTTGCCGAGAATTCCGGCCTCCGATTCCGACACTAACTTGTTCAGCACATCGGCCTCAGTAGGGTGAACGGTGGACCTGCATAAAGGACACGTCTGATTGGCGGCGAGCCACGTGTCGATGCAGCCGGAGTGGAACGCGTGGCAGCAGAGCGGCAGGAGTCGGAGCTGATCGTTCGACTCGAACTTGGAGAGGCAGACGGCGCAGTCGCCGCCAGTGGCGTTGCCGGTGACGGAGCCAAACGTGAAGAGCGGGAGCGAGTCGAATAACTCGTTTGTTTGTCCGTTTTGGTCGTTGATGCAGCGGAGGTTGCGGGAGGAGACGACGTCGTCGGCCGCGGAGAAGGTGCGGAAGGAGCGGTGGAAGCGACGGGAGAGGAAGCGGAGGAGGAGGTAGAGGGAGGCGGAGACGATGATAGCGGAGGCTATGATGATGACGACTATCATGACCGAAGAGGAGGAGGCGGAGGACGGCGGCGGCGGCCTGTTTTGAGGGGTGTCGCCGTTGTAGTCCAGCTGGGGCTGTGTAGTGGTGGCGGCGGTGCCGCCGACGACGGTGAGAAGCGGCGGCGGGGCATAGAAGCGAGGCATTGTGAAAGTTATGCAATATGTGAGCTAATCTTAGGTTTTTTTGGTTTGGTTTGTTTTGTGGGTGGTTTTGTTTTGTTATGTTAAGAGATGTATAAGAAGGGAAAGCGAGATGATTCCGCCGGTGATTACGTCATTTGCAGGGAGGGGGAAGGGGGAGAGGTGGCTCTGGCCTCTGGGGAATTTATGGTAACCGGTGAGAAGGTGTTAAATGATGGTTGGCCTTGTTTAAAGTGTGGGGCGGTCACTTGCCAGGCACGTGCATAGCTGTACTAGTACTAGTACTAGTACTAGTAGAGAGGTCTTGGGTTTCCAATTTCTTTTTCAGCCTAAAACGTACTTATCGGAAGCCCAACATTCGGGCCTTTCCACCAAGGATTTGTGATAAATGAGAGTTGAAAGTCTTGGTCGTAGATCCAAAGGCCGTTTCTAGTGTTTTTCATGCCACAAAGTTTACTCCCCGCGTGGATATTTTTGCTTCCCTAAAATCGGAAAATTGCTGTGTTTCACAGAATTGGTGCATACACATGGCTTGATCGCCCAAGTGTCTTCTAATAACTATTGCTTCAAGTGGTGATACCGGCCATAAGCATTTAGCATATATTGGATTCAGGGACATGATCACTTCATTCTAATTTTCGTTTCCCCAACGATATGATTAGCCGAAGCAAAATCCGTTTTCTGCCTCCTGCAAAAATTGAAACGGCTATGTTCAGTTTTTTATTCTTTTGTCCCTTGCATTGATTTATGTACATACTGTACTACATATATGGGGACTAATTCATTTCACGTGTTTCATAGAATGCTATCTATCTAGTTATGATCGAGCAATCCCCCAACGTCGCGGATGGCTGAAATTAGGCTCTTTTTTTTCCTTTTTTTTTTTTTTTTGCCTTTTTTACTTCTCGCCAGCCCGCTTGTGTAACCAGCGGACTATCTATTCTCTCTATATTCTCAAGATATCCCAACCCCTTTGCTTGGTGAGAAAGAAAAAACAAAAAAGAAGTCACACAACCCACTCCACCATACCAACAAGCGGTTTGCTTCGAAAGCTTTAATTTTCTTTCTCTCTTCTTTCCCCACACACACACACAAACACAGGCGTGCACACGTACGTGCGCATACTCATTCTTCGTATGTGTGTTTGAGCACGACTCTATGTGTGTGTGTGAGATTGATTGTGTGTGAGCCTTGTCTATGTGTGTGAGTGCGTGCGTGCATGTGTGTCTATGTTTGTGGTGGTGTGTTTGGAGAGGGTTGAGTGGTACGGTGCTAAGGGGGGAGGAGGAAGAAGAAGAGCAAAAAAAAAGTCCTAGGAGCCCGCTTGTTGCAAGAGCGGGCTGCATGGACTTTTTTTCTTGCACTAAAGGAAGTGTTGGGGTATTTTGGGAGTATTGGTAAAATGGATAGCTTGCTGGTTGCAGAAGCAAGCTAGCAAGAAGCTTTAACAGAAATGCGATCTCAGCCATCCGTGATGTTCAGCAGATGGTAAGATCACACCTAGAAAATAAGTGTTTTTCTCCAGCGCTCGAAATGGATCAACCCCCAAACACACACACACACACACACCTGCATTTTGTTTTCATTGAAAGTAAAAATATATACCAAGAATTGGAGAGAAAGTTCTGAAACATATCATTGTGGATGACGCCGCCATCCCTTAAAGTGGGTTACAAGATTAAGAAACCTAGAAAGGAAAGAGAAGTGAATGACAACCCCATCTAACATGAGTGGATGACCACAAAACAAGACTACAAGAAACAAAACACCACCTAAGAAAGATCAACGATGGGCACAATCAAGTAAGAACTTTAGGTTATACAGAAACATGACACTCCTGTTGAATACCTTTTTCTGATCGGCAAGCAAAAGATGCCAAAGTTGATGAAAGAGTTAACACCTTCTTTATCTAGGGTGATATGCAACAAATGCAACTTCTTGCAGCTAATGGTCTTCATGGATAAAATTTGAGCTCCTGCTACTGAGTGTGAAGCTCCATTTGTGGGGAAGAAAGTAACAATATAATATGTAAAAAATTAGCATTGTGCAGCTAGTCAATACCATAAGAATAGTAGAAGCTGTGGGATTTATAAGATCAATTGCTAAAAAAACCATGGTAGTAGTAACCATCGGAACCCATGAAGAGTTTAGCAAAACAAAGCCGACACCAAAATTATCAAAATCATCTTCTTTCATCACTAAATAGGACAGAGTGTAGGAGAAATAATAATGAAACAATGACAACCATTAGAAAAGTGAAAAGTATAAAGAGGACGATAGAAATGTTCAAATGAGGGTATTTGATGTATAGGTCTAAGATCTAGTCGAGTCTCATGAAGCTGAATTTTCTAGAAACATTGAATAAAGGAATGCGTAGCGCAGATATTGCCAAATGAGATGAGAGTTTGCATCAAAATATTATTTGTGCAAAAGTGCTCTTCTTTGAAAACTAAAGCATTGTGTCCAAGTCAGATATGCCAGAGCATAACAATGATCCAAAGGGATCGCTTCAAAACCTTAGTGTTATTGTAGAATGGCTTATTTAACCAATGAACCAACCAAGATTTCACAGAACTAAAATTAACCCCCAATCAGTTAGTCCCACTCTCAGTTTGCCAAAGAATTTGAACTATGTAACATTCCAGGAAGAGATGTTTATGAGTTTCGAAGTAAATTTATAATAGGGTGGAAAATATCTAAAACACAGCATCTTCTTTAGATCAGTTCAAACATAAATGGCAATTGTTGATGCAAGAGTTGCCAAAGAAAGTACTTGAATTTTTCAAGGATTGTGAGTTAAAGATGTCTGAAAATGAACTATAACTCCCATGTGGCCAGAATCTAATATCACGCGTGTTGTCTGAAAGGAATACAAGGTTAAAGATGTCAGCGACAATAGCGGAAGGAAAGATACTATGAAGAAGGCTTAGATTCCAAGTTCACGAGTTTGGAAGAAATATATGACTTTTAACTGGGCAGGAGCTATGTTTGGCAAACACCAATCCGTCCCTACCAAAATAGACCTCACATCCCCAATATGCTGTTGTATAGCCTGTTTTAACAATCTTTGTCCCACTAGAAGATTACACCAAATCCAAGACCCAACCTCCGTATGCTGAATATGACGGAATTCTTTTGAAGAGAAGTATCAACTTTTAAGACTCTGGTTAAAACTGTACTCGATTGAGTCCAAAGCTTCCAAGCTTGTTTAGTTAATAAATAGTCTAAAGTTTCAAAAACCGAGTCCACCAAGACTAATAGGTAGACAAAGAGTAAGCCAGGCAACCCAATGAATAGACTTGCAGTTGGCCTCACCCGACCACCAGAAACGAGCAAGAATTTGATCTAATTGTAAAAAAACATGAAGGGGAAATCTATAGACAGACATGTAATGAACAAGAAATGAACAAAGAATTGACGATATTAAAGTAGCGTGACCAGCCTTGTTTAAAAAAAGACCCAATCGGTGAGTACAATGATCTTGAACCCGAACCACTAGGCTACAAAGATTTCCTTTTTCTGAGCCATCATATCCAAATTAACACCCAAATATTTACCAAAGGTTGGAATGGCGTGCAAGTCAAATCCCATCTCAATAAGTGCTTTACAGAAGACGAAGCATTAGGACTTATCCCGAGAGCAGACTTATTCCAATTAATACATTGTCTCGATCATTTATAGTAGAGAGAGATTTCATTTTTAACCTTTGTAATATTATGACTAGTTCCTTTTCAAAGTCTCGAAAAAAGATATAAGTCATCTGCATACACGAGGTGAGAAACCAAAGGAGAAGTTTTCCCCGCTTTTATACTTTCAATTTTCCCTGCCTCTCCTCAGTAATAAGAGCTTGAGATAAAACTCAGAGTAGAGAATAAAAAGATAAGGCGTCAAAGATCACATTGCCTAATGCCACAAGACAGAGCAAAGCTTGACGTAGAAGCCCCATTCATCATAATCGAATCGGAAACAAAAGTAATACATTGTAATATGAGACCACTGACTAGAAAACCCTAAATGAGATAAAACCTCTCGGATAAAATTCCAATTTAAATGTCCAACGCTTTACTCATATCAAGTTAAGAGCAACCAAAATGACTCCTCCCCTTTTTCTTCGATGAACGTAGAAATTTAAATCCTGGGTTAACAGAATATTGTCAGAAATACTTCTACCTGACCTAAAAGCATTCTGAAAAGGAGAAACAAGGTCTTTCATAATAGGACTCATCCGATTAACCAAAACTTTGGAGATGAATTTGTAGATCACATTACACAAATTGATCAAATGAAAATCTGAAGCAATCGTCGGAGAGAAATGTTTTGGAAGTAGATTGATAAAGGAGCAAATAGTCTCTCGAAGCATTCTGCCAGAGTTAAGAAATGATAGAATTGCTTTAATTACCAATGGTCCTATCACATTCAAACATCTTTGATACGAGACCGCTAGAATACCATCAGGCCTGAGGGCTTTATAGCAAACTAGCTGAAAAATCACTATTTTAATCTCATCAAGGGTGAAAGGTTGAAGTAAATGAACATTTGACAGGGTTTCCAAAGGTAACCTATTTAAATAAGAAATCAAATCAACCCCATTAAGGATAAGGTTATAGAAGGCCTAAACTACTTTTGGAAGTAACATCGAATGTCCTTAATATCAACCAACTCATAGCTCGTATCATCAGTAAGTGTATGATCATGGTTACAACAACCACGAATAATAGTAAACGTGTGAAACAGTTTAGTGTTACGATGATTGCCTCTATCCAACCACAATCATTTTCTCTTTGAGCCCAGAAAGCATGTTCATGTTCTTACAAAAAATCCAACCGATAACAATTGTGAGAGTCCACAAGCCTACTAAATTCCGAAAATGAAACGTTGTCTTGAGAAACCAAAGGAGAGCCCTTCCCAAATTAATTTGATCAAAAAAATTCCATAAATAAGATAATCAATGCAAATAAGAAGTTATTCCTAAAAAAAAAAAACTAAGGCTCCAAACATGTAAAACATCCAAAATGGATTATAAACATCGCATAAGGTGGAAAAGTGGATACTCGAGTGAAGAATTATGACAAATAGTACTAATCAGAGGTAAACACTTAGGATCCGATAGGAACATTGCCTCAAAGCGATGAGGAGAAGGAAATGAGTAAAGTGCAGGCAAAGTATTATTATAGAGAACCGGGGCATGATTAGAATGTTGAATAGCCAAGAGACTAGTCATAGCAAGGGAATAGAGAACTATCTAGGACGGAGATGCCATCACCCAGTCTAGTTTTTCATACATAAAACCTTTCTCAGGAGAATCCCTTACCTAGGTAAGAGGAGGACCAACCCAACTAAAATCTAAAAGACTAAAAAGTTCTAAAAAAATCTCTAAAACCTTGTGCTCCTGAGATGACATGCGAATTAATTAATGTTTTCTACTTTGATACCAAAACTTAGTTAAAATCACCACACAAATATACGGGACCAATAAACCCTTCTAAAAAATATGCTATTAATTCCCAAGTAAGGTGACACAACTTAACCCGAGGATGGCCATATACAAACCCGTAAAATACAGACTCGCCGGCAGAACTGAGGCACGACACAAGTATAAAGTTTTGATGAACATTGTGCATGGTTAGACAAAATAGGAGAGCACGATCTTAGCAATAATCCCCCATTTAAACTGATAGGATTAAAATTAACAAAATTGACAAACCCAAATGTGCGAATAATCAAAGCAACCTTACAAAAGGACATCTTAGTTTTCATAAGAAACACTATATCTGAATTATGTGCACATATCAAAGATAAAGCTATTTGAACCCCATGTCAAATTGACCCATTCCTCAATAATTCCAGCTGAGCATTTTCATGGAATAAGCCTTGATTGGTTAGGCTAAATCACCAAAGCCCTCGCACCAGAGACAGAGAAGCCAAAAAGAACTTCTAACATACCACCATTATTAAAACCAGAGAATCACATGGATGAGAGAAATGAATATAAGATTCAGGAGGACTAAATAGTGTACTCTCAATCCAAGAGCATGAGGTAGAATTTATAGTATCAGACGCCGAGAGCGTACCTAGAAGATGAACCCAAGAGAGCACCAAAAGTTGTGGAGAACCCAAGAGAGCACCAAAAGTTGAGAACTTCCTAACGTTCAAATATTCCACATAATTAAAATCTATTGAAGAATAACACCAATAATGAAGACATAGGAAGGGTGATGAGTTGCAGAGGGAACCTGACATGGATCAATCTTAGAGTCATAGGCTATAGTAACAGGGCTAGTACTAACTTGATCAAAGTTAGATCCACATAGGTCTAGCTTAGGTCCACCAGGCCATCTAAGGTCCATTGACTTGGGCTTTGCAGAGTTTCTTTCTAAAGTTAAAATAGATACAAAAGGAGATACCTTAAAAGGATTATGGGTAAGTCCAGGAGGGTAAGGCCCGGCCAGAGACAGGCTATGTTCACGGTCCTTAGGTCCAAATCGCTCTCCTAAAGTCGGATAAGCCCCATCCAATATATTTTTATCTTGATCCTTTAATCCATCTAAAACCATGGAGGACACCAATTGAGAAGTCAAAGGAGAAAGTCACCAGCTAGGGAAGATTGAATTTAGGTGGACTGACACCTATCAACACCACGAGGACCCCTATTCACCTCGGACGGCTCACCACTTACCACTTCGGGAGACAAGCCCACCCTCATCGAAGAAGGATTATTCGAAGCCAGGGAGGATGCCAACTGAGAAGACAAAGAAGATATATCACCCGCTAGGGAAGATTGGATTTTCGTGGACTGACACCTATCAACACACGAGGACCCTGTTCAGCTCGAACGGCTCACCACTGACCATTTCGGAAGACAAGCCCACCCTCATCGAAGAAGGATTATCCGACATCATAGAAGGATTTTTTGGCGGAGGAGCTGTCTACCTGGCGGAAAGGGAGTTGAAAAGCTCCCTGGTGAAGATAGTGTCCCGGAGGAGTCGCCTATCCCCATGGGTGAGTCCTTGTGCCGGAGCACTCAGAGCGTGTTAAGGTAGCATCCCAGAGGATCCGTCTAACCGACTGGCCAAGGTAGCATCCCGGAAGAACCATCTACCTGGCGGAAAGGGAGTTAAATTGCTCTCTGGTGGAGATAGTGTCCCGGAGGAGTTGCCTATCCCCGCTGGTGAGTCCTTGTGTCGGAGCACTTGGAACGCATCAATATACACCTCGGAGGAGCCGTCTACCTGACTGGCCAATGTAGCATCCCGGAGGTGCTGTCTACCTGGCGGAAGGGGAGTCAAAAAGCTTCCTGGAGGAGATAGTGTCTCGGAGGAGTCGTCTATCCCCGTGGAATGCTACACACTTT
Source organism: Escallonia herrerae (assembly GCA_033070095.1). Taxonomy (NCBI): domain Eukaryota; kingdom Viridiplantae; phylum Streptophyta; class Magnoliopsida; order Escalloniales; family Escalloniaceae; genus Escallonia; species Escallonia herrerae. The sequence continues at coordinate 216,378 of JAVXUP010000582.1, forward strand.
GGAGACTGGGTCAAAGCATGTTCCACATCCATGGCGGGGGCGCATGGTGTGGGGAATAAGTGTGGTTCTCGAGGGGCATGACATTGTGACAGAGAGCCAGGGGCACTGCTGTATCATTAGCGCGGCAAAGTGTGTAAGGTGCCGGGGGCACTCTAGTGTATCAGAGAGCCACGGGGCACGGCTCTATCAGCGACGCGACGCATCGGCGTGGCAGAGTGTGTAAGGTGCTCCGGGCACTATAGTGTGTCAGAGATCCATGGGGCACGGTTGTATCAGTGACATGGCGCATGTGCGTGGTGAAGTGTTAGATGCGGTGCCCGGACTTCGGCGACGAGGATCACGGAGGGATGTCCGAGCGACGGGGGTTGCAAAGTGATGTCCGGGCGACGGGGGTTGCGGAGTGACGTCTATGAGACGGGGGTCGCGGAGTAAGGTCCGAGCGACGAGGGTCATGGAGTGACGTCCGGCACGACGGGGGTTGGAGTGAGGTCTGGCCCGACGGGGGTCGCGGAGTGAAGTCCTGCGCTACAGGGGTCGTGCAGTGACGTCTTGGCGACGAGGGTCGCAAAGTGATGTCTGGCGCGACAGGGGTTACAGAGTGACGTCCAGGGGACGGGGGTCACAGAGTGACGTCTGGCGCGACGGGGATCGCGGAGTGACATCCGGGCGACGGGGGTCACAGAGTGACGTCTGACGCGACGGGGAAGCGGAGTGACGTCTGGTCCCTTGAAGAGTAGTGAAGATGCTAAGTATGGAAGCCAAAGGCCAACCCTTTTGGGGAAGGCCAAGCCAACCCCTAAGGAAGGCTGAGGCCGACCCCAAGGGGAAGGCCAAGGCCGACTTCCTTCGGTAAGCGCCAAGATGTGCCGATGGAAGACGAGCAATGTGCGACAGTCGGAGCGTGATGAGCAGTCGCCCAAGGATAAGTTTCTTGGTGACGAAATCAAATAGAAGAAGTAAGAAGTGCACGTGACTTGAGTGTGCATGCTTTGACTGGTTGGAAGCGCTGAAGACCTACTGTCGCTTGTACCAACGTGTCATGCAAAATGGGACCCCCAGTGGGCATTTGGGTGCGACCAGAATAGGTTGGGAACATGAGTTGTTCTTCTTGGACACTTAAGAGTAATTTTCTAGGTTTTTCTTATTTATTTTTTAATCAAATAAGCTGTCTACTTCGAATTAAAATCTTTCTGAGGATCTTTCCGAGGCGGTTTGCCATAATGGCGACTCTTCTGGGGATAAAACACTAAAAGAACTAGACTTGAAAAGTTTTCTTGATTTTTTGCCTTGTTGTATTTTGCTTATATTTTGTGGCTTGTACAATATGACATAACTGTGGTACTCGTGCTTTTATTTCTATAACTCACACACGCTCGCCTCTCACCCCGATCCACCTATTCGAGAGCGATAGTTGAATCTAGCCCTTTGTCCTCTTGGGCTCGAGATGATTTTTTTATTGAGCTCTCAACTCCACGGCCTTGCACAAAATATTCCTCCCGCTCTCTTGGTGTATTATACGACTTATATACGTACTGTTGATCATCCACTATAAACTTCCTAGTTACAGATGTGAGGTATAGGGTACAGTCGAGCTGATAGGAGTAATTGTTACACCGGTGTTATAAGGAGAAACCTCACACCCTGACATTCCAGTGTTCTACCATTTGATGAGAGAATATCTGTATTGGCTTATGGCATGTTGGAAAGGAAACTGCCAACCTTCTGTAAGCTACAGCTGGTAATTTTATAAAAAATAGGCAGACTCTGACTAACGCTTGGTTATCCGCGCTCCCAACCATACGATTAGTCAGTATATGTATTACTTGAAAAAATTCAACATTGACTAGTTCATACCCTGATTCAACCCACTGATCAACTGGTGGGTTATCCATCCGGATGATCAAACAATTAGTTAGAACCCCCACCCTCTAGAAAATTTTCAGAAAAAACCCTAACCACAATGATCAATTGGCTAGTTATCCATCAGGATAACATGACAATTAGTCAGAAACCTCATCCTCTAAAAAATTCCCAGAAATGAACCCTAAACCTATTGACCAACCGGGCAGTCTTCCTACTGGATAATTGGATGTTTTGCCAGTCTTCCTTTCAGAAATCCAAAAAACTCCCCCCAAAAGCCAGAGAAATCCCCTTTACCCCTACTAGGGTATGAGCCAACCATCAATATTTGTGGTATATATAATTAAATTTTTGATGACTTCTAATATATAGTTAAGGATAAGTGTGGTTGGTATCCAGACTCATTCAAAAAAGCTTGCACGAACTCCAATGGCTGAGAATTCCCATAGATTTTCGATTGGTTCCTATTATCAGTGAGCTTCAGAATGGTTTCACAACCCTAACCAAGCAACAATCCCAAACCGATGAGCTATTAGATAACCTCAAGAGGAGAGGTAGGACATAACTGAAGGAAGAAAGAAAAAGGATGATATGAAAGAGTTTGATCAGATCTATGAGGACGAGGTAGAAGAAACAAAACCGCTACCGTATCAAAAAGGAAGGATAAGTTAGCCACACTTGAGTCCTAAACTTCCAGAATGAAGAGAGTAGATCTCTAGAACTTAGTGCCCTAATTATGACCCTGTAGATAGACTATCCCTCATGTTCAAGATGCTGAAGATGGATAAGTTTGACGGGACCACATATTCCAAAATCTATGTGAAGATGTACATGTAGGTGTTGGCCTCATAAGGAGTGAATCTGAATTAGTTGATACAGTTGTTCCACCTTACTCTTATGGGTGACACTTCTCGTTAGTTCATTACTTTGGATGAAGTCCGAGTTAGTACTTAGGAAGATGCTGTGACATATTTTGTAAAGTAAGACCAGTACAATGCCGACCTAGATATCACTCGAAAACATTTGGAAACCACCAAGAAGAAGCTAACAGAGAGTGAGCTTTTGAGAGCTCAGTAAGGTCGATCAAAGATTTTAAAACAACAAAACGATACGGACGATTTTACATTCACAGTCAAATGATGATTTTTAAAAAAGATTTTTTAAATAAAACCAATGCATTTCGATATAAACATAGGGGTGAGTATCGACTCAATCCCTCAATTAACAGTTATTCAAAACACTTTATGTATAACAGAAATAGAAAACATTGAACATGAGCAGTACACTATAGCAAAGCCACCCCGACAGTGCTCGAGACGCTTTACATATGCATATGTACAGTGACTAATCCATTTAGGTACTAGTTGAACCCAACAAATAGACCATCCTTATAACTCCAACAATACCCACCATTCTTATAACTCTCAGGATTACTAACTCATGTCAAAATTTAGAAGAAATAAATACAATTAAAAATATTTTACGATTATTGAGTCAATAAACAGATGCGAATGAACCAGAATTTCAAACGATTGCTATAGGACTCAAATTAGGGTTTCATGGCGAAATCCAAGTATTTTCATGAAAAATTATAAAAGAATAGTTCAACGGATTTCGCGAAATAGTTAAGATTAAAATATATGAATTAAGAATGATGAGTAGAGTTCGGATAGAAAATCCTTACCTCGATCCAAGCTAAGTAATGTTACTAAATCTCGATCAATAATCTCTGAATAAACCTAGATTGGCAATCCATATGTTAAAAAAATAATATACACTACTATACTATGACCCTCATAATAACTACCAACAGCATACCCACTCTCAACTCCGAAATCGTGGCTAACCTAACTGAAATCTATATACACTCTTTAATGCGTAATGATACTCTAAATATATATTAAATTATAAAAAAATTATTTTATAGCTTAAAAAATAAAACAAGATAAAATATGAATTTTTTGATTTTTTTGAATTAAAATATTTTTTAAATGTAATAAAATTCATAAATAGCCATAATTACTTTCAGCTAAAAATAAAGTCCCATAATTTTCGTAATAGCTTTATAATACTTATAAAAATTATAGAAATTAAAGTCAAAATTGAAAAGACAAGAAAACTATTTTTAAAATTTTCATTTTGCTAAAAGCAATGAGATATAAAAGATAAAAAGTCAACTCCAAAAAACATCAAATTTACACTGGGTCTTCTTCATACTATAATAAAATTACTCTAATGTTTTAGAACATTTTCATGAGTCTTAAGGCTCCAAAAGAATTTTACAAGTCTAAGCTTACATAAAATATTAAAAATACATACAAAACATGACAATAGCAGGGCTGCTACATCCCTTTTCTTTTCCATAAACCCACTTATGCACCCACGATTCTATCTCCCATTTCCTTTACACACACACACACACACACCATCTCATATATACATACACCATCCCACACACACAGAGTGCGGTGCACATTTCACATACCATTGTTGTAACACACCCGCTTTCACGGCTGTGTTTGCAACCCCATTCCTCTCCCTTTTCCTCCTCTACACCCACATAACACCACAAATACACACACACACACACACACACACACGACACTCTTATTATTCCTAGCATGTTTTCCCCCTCTTTCCCCTTTAAACATACAACCCACTTTGCATCCAAACACACGCATAATACACAGCAGTACCCCTCCCTTGATGTTGTTTTACCCCTTCACTTTCCACCTCTACACACACAAAAACACCACAACACCTCACCCTCTACTGGCCTACAGTAGTCAATAATTTCTGTAACGCCCCAAATTATTTTTGGAGTGTTAATGTCGAATAAACAAAAATCAGAAAAAACCTTACAATTATCAGAAGTCTCCCAAATGATAATTCAGAGCATGCACTAATAAATTCCAAAAAGAATATATCAATATCTGACATAATGGTCTATATGTTTTATACAATCTACGATCCCAGACATGAAGTTTCAAAGTTAACAACCTAAATAATATCAATTGTCTTAATCATTACACTTAAAATGCTGGTACTAAGTCTTAAACAAGGACAGCTAACTCTTGGTCACTCAGCTAGCCCTTCGATCCCGAAGTCCCACTTAGTGATCACCTGAAAGGAAAAACAATAAAGGAATGAGCCAAATGCTCATTAAGCTCACTCAAAGGACCAGATCAAAAGAATGCAAAGATATATGAGAGATAAGATCACAGAGGCACAAGAGTTTCAACGGAACGGTTAGACCAAATTTCAAATGCCCGAATATATCTAAGTACGGAGATAGACACTAGAGAGCCATTCAGAATAGCGTCACATACGTCATTACGGACATATGAGACCTAGTTCAGAAAGTAAGATCGCGATCTCTAGCTCATCCCGCTGAGCTAGCCCACGTTCTAATTCACGTGGGTAAGTCAGAAATAGGTCACATACAATGTGACATGGTTCATAGAGTTTCCAATACTGCCTAATGCAAGGATTTGAGACCAAAACCAAGTTTCTAAATGACATTATCAAATAACAGACTTGTCAAACAATAAGCACAGTTTACGAAAGAATGACAATCATTAATCACTAAAAGAAACGATGTCAACATAGGCTAATTTAAGGTCAAACAATCCGACGGAAATTGAATTCCACAAGTCATAGTATTGAGAAACATGTTACTCATAACGCAGCTCATAACAAAAGGGGAAGAAGGATAACTTAATCCAGTTCAAAGAAATTCATATTTCAAAAAGAACTAAGCACTTACATGAACGATCGGTCCATTGCTGATTCAAATTTCAAAAGTAAACCCTTACCTTAAACAAGATTTTGAGAATACAAATCCTTAAGCACCACCTTATATGGAACAAAAATTAAGTTTTCATTCGACCGAAATATAGTTTTCATTCGACCTAATCTGTCAATGGTGAAAATGGTTTTTTCATTCGAATGAATCCGACAGTTGCAAAAATTGTTTCTCCAAAATTTGTTTGATTCGACCGAAGAAAAGATTTTATTCAACTCGAAAGTGATTTCATTCAAACGAAAACTTTTCATTCGAGTGAAATTTTCAGTCTTTACTCCCTCTCAATTTTAAAATACCTTTTCATTCGAATCAAACCCTTTTTTCATTCGATTGAATATTTTAGACAGTCCAAAACATCACCACCTTCTAGTTTTGATTTGAATTATTTCCAAACCATTTTCTTGCTATTAATAAAAGACCAAAACTATTTATTCTAATAATTTCGCACAAGGAAATTTTTTTTTTTGGGGCATAACATTTTCCACCCCATGAAAGAATTCCGTCCTCGGAAGTAAAACATACCTTAAATGTTAAAAAACTGAGGGTGCTTTTCGAGCATAGCTTCCTCGAGTTCCCAAGTGGCTTCCTCAATTTCATGATTCCGCCATAAAATCTTAACTAAAGGAATGACTTTCGTCCTTAACACCTGATCACGACGATCAAGAATCTCAACCGGCTGCTCTTCGTAGGAAAGGTCCTCCCGAACTGATAAATGCTCGCACGACAAAATGTACGTCGGATCATGAACATACTTTCTCATATTCGAAACATGGAAAACGTTATGAACGTGCTAAATTCTGGCGGTAATGCCACTCTATAAGCCACTGGACCGATCCTTTCTAAAACCTCAAATGGACTAACAAATCTAGGGCTAAGCTTGCCTTTTTACCCAAAATGCATCACCCCCTTCCAAGGTAAAACCCTCAAAAACACGCCATCACCCACTTCGAATTTGAGTTCATGATGATGGTGAGATTTATAACTGCGCTATCTATCCTGAGCCGCCTTGAGACGTTCCCGAATCAAATTAACGTTTTGGGTAGTCAACTGCACCAATTCTGGTCCCAATAATCGTCTCTTTCTTACCTCATCCCAGCATAGTGGCGTCCTACACCTCCGTTTGTACAATGCCTCAAATGGTGCCATCTTAGTACTTGCCTGATAGCTATAATTATAGGCAAATTCAAATAAAGGTAAAACAATTATGCCAACTACCACCAAGGTCTAGCGCACAAGCTCTTTGCATATCCTCTAGCGTCTGAATGGTACGTTCAGACTGTCCATCTATCTGTGGGTGATAAGCAGTGCTAAAATGAAGGTCAGTGCCCATAGAATTATGGGAGCTCCTCCAAAATTTTGAAGTGAAATAGGGATCTCTATCTAACACTATAGATAATGGTACACCATACAATCTCACAATGTGATCAATATATAATCGAACTAACCTAGATAAGGATGATGTCGCTCAGATCAGAAGGAAATGCGCAGCCTTAGTCAATCTATCAATTATAACCTAAATAATGTCAAAACCCTTGACTGTCCTCGGAAAGCCTCCCACAAAATCGGTTGTTACATGTTCCCACTTCTACTGCGGAATCTCAAGTGGCTGAAGTAGTCCGCTAGGCTTCTGATGCTCCCTTTTCACTTTCTCACAAATCAAACAATGGGAGAGAAATTCTGCTATATCCGACTTCATGTCGCTCCACCAAAAATGCTCTATGAGGTCGTGATACATCTTTGTTCCTCTAGAGTGGATAGAGAAACTAGAACTATGAGCCTCTGACAGTAACTCCCTCCTCAAGGATAAATCAACTGGCACACAAAGTCTCTTACGGAACCAAACCACACTGTGCTCGTCAATTCTGAACTCAGATTACTTTCCACTGTTAATATTCTCAATGATGTGAGCTATACCTGAATCTCCATTTTGGGCTTCCTTGATCCTGCTGATCAAGGTAGGCTGTACCTATAATGCCGCCAAGTATTTTCCACCATCTTGCCATCTAATCTCAAGATCCAAGTTCATCATATCCTCCAACAGTTGAGGTTGACAAGTAACCAGTGATGCTAAGTTTACAGTGCTCTTCCTACTGAGCGTGTCGGCCACGACATTCACCTTACCAGGGTGATAATTAATCGTGCAGTCATAGTCTTTCAAAAGTTCAAACCAACGCTGCTATCTCATGTTCAGCTCCTTCTGGGTGAAAATATACTTAAGACTTTTATGATCAGTGTAATCTCGTAGGCCTCACCATACAAGTAATGCCTCCATATTTTCAAAGAAAAAATGACAGCTGCTAACTCAAGATCATGTGTGGGATAGTTCTGTTCATAGGGTTTAAGTTGTCTAGAAGCATAAGCAATCACTTTACCATGTTGCATTAAAACACACCCCAAGCCTTTCTTTGAGGCGTCACTATAAATCACAAAACCTCTTGAACCCTATGGTAAGGTCAATACTAGTGCATACACTAACCTTTCCTTCAACTCTTGGAAGCTAGCTTCACACTCCTCACTCCAAACAAATCGGGTGTTCTTCCTTGTCTACTGTGTTAAAGGCACTGTGATTTTTGAAAAACCTTCACAAATCGACGGTAGTAGCCTACCAATCCTAAGAAGCTTTGCACTTCGGTAACAGTGCTAGGTCTCTACTAGTCAATCACTACCGCAATCTTAGAGGGATCCACAACTACTCTATCCTTGGACACCACATGCCCTATAAATGTAACATGTTCAAGCCAAAACTCACATTTATTAAACTTAGCATACAATTTATTATCTTTCAAAGTCTATAAGATAATTCTCAGGTGTTCACTATGCTCCTCCTCCGACTTAGAATACACCAAAATTTCGTCAATGAAAACAATAACGAACTGATCCAAATACTGTTTAAACACACGGTTCATCAGGTCCATAAAATCATCAGGGGCATTAGTCAACCCCGAACGACATCACTAGAAACCCATAATGACCATAACAAGTTCTAAACGCGGTCTTTGGCACATCCTCTCCCCTGACATTCAACTAATGGTATCCAAAATGCAAATCTGTTTCAAGAAAAACTTTGCCCCATGAGGTTGGTCAAACAAATCATCTATGAGTGGCAACATACATTTATTACGGATGGTGATCTTATTTAACTCATGGTAGTTGATACAAAGTTGCAATGTACCATCTTTCTTCTTGATGAACAGGACTGGGGCACCCCAAGGTGACACACTAAGGCGTAAAAATCCCCTGTCAAGTAGCTCTTGAAGCTGTTCCTTTAATTCCTTCATCTCTGAAGGCGCCATTCGATACAGAGCCTTGGAAATAGGTGTCGTACCAGGAATTAAGTCAATCGTGAATTCAACCTCCCGATGGATAGGTTTTCCCAGCAACTCCTCGGAAAACACCTTAAAAATTGCATTCTACCGGTACGTCTAATATTTCAAGACCTCCATGATTTGTACCAAGAATGTGTGCAATGTAACCTTCACACCCCTTACGAAGCATACGGCGAGCCGAAATAGCTGAAATAATAGTTAACCCACTAGGTTTTGAACCCCATAATTCAAACTCAGACAAATCTGATATATAAAATGAACTCTTTTCTTAAAGCAGTCAACTAAGGCATGATAGGATGTCAACCAATCCATACCCAGAATTACATCAAAATCAAGAATATCTAAAGGAACAAGATCCCCGGGGAGATCCTTTTCACATATGCAGATCTTACGGTTTCTAAATATTGACTTAACTATTACAGAATCTCCAATTGGAGTACCAACAGACAACTCATAGTCAAAAATCTGGGGTTTAACCCCGAGGCGACGTGCAAACAAAAGAGTGTGTGGCACCAGAGTCAAACAATACACGCACATCAATTGAGTTAATCTGAATCGTACCTGCCACCACATCCTTTGAACCCGATGCATCCTTAGCCATCATGTTTAACACCCTGCATGTAACCTTAGGTTTTTGCCCTCCGACATACTGACTCGTATTATGTCTTTGGCCCGAAGCTGCTCTCCCTGTAATTGAACCTTGTGGGCCAGATTGCCCTGATACTGGAATAGGATAATCTCTGATGAGGTGACCTTTATGCCTCACCTGAAGCATGCCTTTGTATCCCAATGACAACTCTAACCACCATGCCACTTATTACACCTCTGACAAATAGGATTAGAACATGTAGATGAAGGCCTCTAAACAAAGTTCTGACTAAATCTCCTACTCAAATTACCCTGGGCTTGTCCCTGCCTCTGACCTTGGCCCCTCTGACCAACAGTAATCAACGAAGATGTCTCTTTTCGCTTCCCATCATTTTGTGCTGTGTGTGATTGGGCTAGCTCTGGGCGATCTCTGTTGCCTACCTTGGCATCTTTCCTCTCTTTAAAATCCTTTGCCTAAGATTCAATTGTCTTTGCAATGTCCACGCACTGAACACAGGTCTCAATCGGGACTGGTACAATGCGTTGCCTAATACCAGGCTTAAGACCCGAAGTGAACATCTGCACCCTATCCTTTTCATTTACCACCAACTGCTAGCTATAGTCCCGTAAACTTTACCTCATACTCGGTCCCGTAAACTTTACCTCATACTCGGTGACACTCTTGTTATCCTCCTGTTTCATATTAAGAAAATCATAATACATCTATTCTTTTACACTCCTAAGGAAGTAGCGATCAAAGAACAAAACCTTAAATTGATCAATTGTCTTTGCCTTGCGTTGTTCTGCTGTCTTACTATCCTCAATCATTTTTCACCAGTGATCTGCCTCCCCATCAAGCTTATACACTGTGAGTTCTATCTTTTCCTCGTCAGTGCAACCCATAGGCCTAAACACCTATAGTTGAGAAATCCATTCTTCCGCCACAATCAAATCGTCGGTTCCCCCAAAAGGTTCTACATTCTTCTTATCAAACTATTCTAATAAGTTACAGGTCTGAGTCTGCCTGTGATTCAAATTATGTGGTGGGTTAGGCTAATTCTACTGATTTAACTGAGCGTGCTGATTAGCTAGTAGTTGAGTTAGCTAAGCTTGCAGGGTTGCCAAAATGGTCAGAAGATCTGGCTAATTCTCATTTTTGGTGACGTTTGGATGTTCCAAATTCCGATTGCGGGTTTGCCTATTATTACGACTACTTGCCATAGCTTCAAGAGAAAACTAAAGTCAGATGCAGACTAAGACATTACACTTAAATCTACAAAATCTTAAACCTAAGCTCGGATACCAACAGTAACGACCCAAATTATTTCTAGAGCATTAATGTCGAATAAACAGAAATCATAGAAAACCTTAAAATTATCAGAAGTCTCCCAAATGATAAATCAGAGAATGCACTAAAAAAATTTCAAAAAGAATATATCAATATCTGATACAGTGGTCTATATCTTTTACACAATCCACAATCTCTGACACGGAGTTTCAAAGTTAAAAACCTAAATAATATCAACTGTCTTAATCATTACACTTAAAATGCCAGTACTAACTCTGAAACAAGGGCAGCTAACTCTTGTTCACTCAGCTAGCCCTTCGATCCCAAAGTCCCATATACTGATCACCTAAAAGGAAAAACAATAAGGGAATGGTCCAGTAAGGTCGCTCAAATGACCAAATCAAAAGAATGCAAAGATATCTGAAAGACAAGATCAAAGAGGCACAAGAGTTTCAACGGAACAGACGTCAGACCAAATTTCAAATGCCCGAATATATCTAAGTACGGAGATAGACACTAGAGAGTCATTCAGAATAGGGTCACATGCGTCATTACTAACATATTAGACCTGGTTCCGAAAGTAAGATCGTGATCTCTAGCTCATCCCGTTGAGCTAGCCGACCTTTCAATCCACGTGGGTAAGTCAGAATAGGTCGTACCAATAATATCTAATGCAAGGATTAGAGACCAAAACCAAGATTTCTAGATAACATTATCAAATAACAGACTTGTTGTTCATACCCTATTCTGGTCGCACCCCAGGACCCGCTAAGGGACCCACTTTGCACGACACATCGCCCAGTCAGCGGTCAAGTTTTCAACGCTCGAGAGCCGGTCAAAGCAACGCATGCTCAAGTCACGTGAACCGCTCGTGAAGCGACCTCGGCGTGCCTTCCACCTCAAGGGGTCGGCCACCCCAATGGGTCGGGCACCCTTAGGGTTCGGCCACACCAAGGGGTCGGCCTCCCTTGGGGGTCGGCCACCTGCCTTGACAACCGACGACCGTCGTTCGTGACCGCGCTCCGCTGTAGTCGCGACGACCGTCGCTCTAGTCCGTGCTCTGTCGCTGCAACGACCCTCACTCGCCGTCGCTCACTCATAGTCACGATGACCGTCGCTCGTGATCGCGCTCCGTCATAGTCGCGATGACCGTCGCTCGCGACCGCTCTCCACCATAGTCCCGACGCCCGTCACCTTTGACCGTGCTCCGTTGTCACGACGACCGTCGCTCACGACCGCGCTCTGTCGTAGTCGCGACGACCGTCGCCCTCGGCCGTGCTCCTTTGTCGCGATGACCGTCGCTCATAGTCTCGACGACCGTCACTTGTGGCTGCTCTGTCGCCATGACAACCGTCGCTCACGGTCGCGCGCCATCCACGCAACGACCCTTGTTGCTCGGACGTCACTCTGCGACCCTCGTCGCCCGTACTCCACTGCGCCCATGCACCACAATCATGTTATATGCTTACCGGATGGGTTCACAACCTCAAAGCCATCGCCGTCTTCATCCTAGGGGGCTTCGCTCCGTGCTCCGGCACGAGGACCCTTCGCAGCGGGATAGGCGACTCCTCCGGGATACTATCTCCGCCAGGGTGCCTGCGTAACTGGCCTACATGCTCTGGCACCGGCAGCTCGCGTCGACACCCCTAAGGACTATGACCCCCGGGTCACTCCGAGATGGGAGCAGGTCTTCTGAAGGGCATCTTGCCTAGTCCACCTGGCAGCTGGGCGTCGGGTCTTCCCCACCGCTGCCAGGCCTGTGGGATTTAGTAAGGGCTTGGACTGGAGGCTGGGGCAACGGGCTACTCTGACCATGCTACCGCGGCATGATCAGTCTCCTCAGACAGGCAGAGAGATGTCGCACAGGCAGGGCAGCAAGAACTTAGGGACCGGCAGTCCCAACGGAGGATCAGTGCTTTGGCCCCCCCCGGCGACGTGTCGTTCCCAGGGGGTGAGACATGTCAACTTATGACACATGCACATTTTTGCCTATAAATAGTGGACTTTGGAGCCTTTTCAAGGATCTTTCTCTCATTTTGGACTCTTCACTTTCTCTCTCTAAAATGACATTCTCTCTGGAATTCTAGTGAGAGAAACACACTTGGACTCCCGTCTCCGGACCCTTGACGCTGCACCCTTGCTACACGGACTGTAGACTGTCGGTCCTGTTCATCGTCACCCTGCCTGCGCAGCGCTGCCAGCCCTCACGACCTGTCTGGGGAGCCTTGTCCTCAGCCCTTACGCCGTCCTTGCTGTCTCCCGCGTTACCTACCTGGAAGCTGACTCAGACCGCATCCTTTGTGGCACCTCCACGCACTATCGAACCATTTTCCGCATCATCATTTTGGCGACTCCGCTAGGGAGGTGAGCATCGTGTTGCAGTCTGCATATCTTCCAGACTCAGGCACCATGCATGTGCAGCAGAGGGCTATGAGGACTACCAACAGTGCAGTTCATTCCTTGCCTGACACACTCACGCAACCATGCCTCAGCAACGTATGGCTACTAGAACTACCGGTCACATCCTCTACCCAGCCATCCAAGAGGCTGTCATTTCCAGACTTGGAGAATATTCAAGCTAACATTGTTCTACTGGCACCACCCTTGGTGTTATGTCTCACTTCATTGGGGGCTTCAACCCTTGCCTACCCCAAGCAAGCCAAGCTCCCTACCCCTTCTGCATGCCTCTCATTGCAGCGACTTGATACGTGGTGCGCGGGGTGGCTCGAGCCACCCTACTAAGTCTCAACTCCGTCAGCCGACATCCCCCTCGGGCAGTGCGACCTCGCGGGCATGCATGCAACACGTCTTGCCAACCCTCCCGTGCCTCCGTCACTCAGTCGGTCGTCGATGCCGACCCACCGCCGAACTCCACACTTTGTCTTCAACACTTAGAAAAATTTCTTCATTTTTTGCGGTCGGGTCATCACCCCCGCGACTTCACTCGGCACCCTCCCCTCTTTTCGACACTTAGAAAAATTTCTTCATTTTTCGCGGTCGGGTCATCACCCCCGCGACTTCGCTCGGCACCCTCCCCTCTTTTCGACACTTAGAAAAATTTCTTCATTTTTCGCGGTCGGGTCATCACCCCCGCAACTTCGCTCGGCACCCTCCCCTCTTTTCGACATTTAGAAAAATTTCTTCATTTTTCGCGGTGGGGTCATCACCCCGCGACTTCACTCGGCACCCTCCCCTCTTTTCGACACTTAGAAAAATTTCTTCATTTTTCGCGGTCGGGTCATCACCCCCGCGACTTCGCTCGGCACCCTCCCCTCTTTTCGACACTTAGAAAAAATCTCTTCATTTTTCGCGGTCGGGTCATCACCCCCGCGACTTCGCTCGGCACCCTCCCCTCTTTTCGACACTTAGAAAAATTTCTTCATTTTTCGCGGTCGGGTCATCACCCCCGCGACTTCACTCGGCACCCTCCCCTCTTTTCGACACTTAGAAAAAAATCTCTTCATTTTTCGCGGTCGGGTCATCACCCCTGCGACTTCCCTCGGCGCCCTCCCCTCTTTTCGACACTTAGAAAAATTTCTTCATTTTTCGCGGTCGGGTCATCACCCCCGCGACTTCGCTCGGCACCCTCCCCTCTTTTCGACACTTAGAAAAATTTCTTCATTTTTCGCGGACGGGTCATCACCCCCGCGACTTCGCTCGGCACCCTCCCCTCTTTTCGACACTTAGAAAAATTTCTTCATTTTTCGCGGTCGAGTCATAACCCCCGCGACTTCACTCGTCGCCCTTGTCACTCTTCAACACTGAGAAACATTTCTCCATTTTTCGCGGTCGGGTCATCACCCTCATTCTACACTTAGAAAAATTTTCACAAAAATTTTTTTTTCACCCTCCGGTGCTCTCTCCAACACTTAGAAAATTTTCCACGAAACTTTTCATCAATCCCCAACCTCCCTCTTTCTCTCCCTTTTCCCTCAAAATTATTCTTCCTCAAAATTTTGCATCCCCTCTCTTGCTCCTTTTAGAGGCTCAAAAAAAAAAATTAATCGAATTGAAAATCAATTTCAATTTCAAAGTAAAACAATCAAAACATCCAGGTGGGCAGAACCCGAACCGCGAGGGCCCTGACCCGCGCCTGCTTCGGCCCGTTTTCCCTCCATTTTTATTCAGCTTCAACGGGTCAACCCGCCCGCCCGTTACCCTAATTTCCCCAACCCTAATTTCCATTCTCTTTCTCTCTTCTCCTAGCGCCGCACCTGCCTCGCGCCGCCGACGGCAGTTCGGCCTCCCCACCCCGCCGACCACCTTGCTCCACCGACCCCCCCCCACCTCAGCCCCTTGGCCGACCCCCCCCCTCGGCCTCTCTCTCTCTCCCTCTTCCCCGAACCCGTAAGCCCCACGGCACCATGGCCGCCGGTGACTTCTCTTTCCCTTCGTCTTTTTTTCTCTGCTTCGGCCCCTCCCCGCAACCCACCTGGCCGACCCCACTACCCCGCCGACCACCTTGCTCCACCGACCCCCCACCCCGCCGACCCCCCCCTCGGCCTCTCTCCCTCTCCCTTTTCCCCGAACCCGCAAGCCCCACGAATGGCCGGCCATGGTAGGCCCTTGCTGCTGCGACCCCACCACCCCATCAACCCCCCTGCTACCCCGACCCCCCCACCCCGCCGACCCCCCCTTGGCCCCACCCTACCTCTCTCCTCCCCCCCGCCCCACGGCCGGCCATGGCAGCCTGCCGCCGCCGCGCCATCCTCTCCATCTTCTTTCTTTTTTCCTTTTTTCCCGCACATCCCCAAAGCCAAGGCCAAAAAAAAAAAAAATTCTTTTTTTCCAACCTTGACCGCTGTGCATCGCTCGCGCACATGCGCCTGTCGCCCGGACTTCACCTCCGTGACGCCCGTCGCCCAAACATCGTCTCCGCGACCCTTGTCGCCCCGACTTCATCTCTGCGGCGCCCGTCACCCGGACTTCCTCTTTGCGTCACCCGGGCGCCGCCTTCCGCAACACTCGTTGCCCAGAGCCCGGGCGTCGACTCTGCGACCCCCGGTTGCCCGTCGCCCGGGTGCCCGTCTTCGCAACACTCGTTGCTCGTCGCCCGAGGCACCGTCTCCACGACGCCGTCGCCCGGGGGGTGTCTCCGCGACCCTCGTCGCTTGTCGTCCGGGCGCTGTCTCCGTGCCCTTCACCATTTTCACAAGGCAACACCGCATTCGGCCTCCACAGCCACAGCACCACACCTTCGGCCCGCTGCCCATCGCCCGGGCGCCGTCTTCGCAACACTCATTGCCCATCGCCCGGGCGCCGACTCCGTGACCCCCAGTTGCACGTCGCTCGGGCGCCGTCTTCGTAACACTCGTCGCTCGTCGCCCGGGCGCCGTCTCCGTGACGCCCATCGCCCGGGGGCCGACTCCCGTAACTCTCGTTGCCCGTCACCCGGGAGGCTGTCTCCGTGACCCTCGTCCCTTGTCGCCTGGGTGCCATCTCTACGACCCTCGTCACCAACGCCGTGCGCACCTCCTGCAACCCTCGTTGCCAGTAGTCCGGGGGCTATCTCCGCGATCCCAGTTGCCTGTCGCCCGGGCGCCATCTCTGCAACCCTCATCGCTCGTCACCCGAGCGCCTTCTGCGACGCCCGTCGCCAGGACCATGCCCACCTTCCGCAACACTAGTTGCCCATCGCCTGGGGGCTATCTTCGCGACCCTCATCGCTAATCACCCGGGCGCCGTCTCCGCGATCCACGTCGCCAGCGCCGTGCATACCTTCCGTGCGGACCCCCGCCACCAGCGCCGTTCGCACCTTTCGCAACTCTTGTCGCCCGCGTCATTTGTGTCCGCACGCCGGCTCTACAACTCTCATCGCCCTCACACATTTGTTGCTAGCGTCCGTGCTACAGCTCCGTGCTCCCGTCACCCGCGCTCCTTCGCGACTCTTGTCGCCCGCGTGCCATCTCTGCGACCTTCGTCGACCACGTCCGCGCAACAGCTCTGCGACTCTCGTCGCAGGCCCTCCAACTCCGCGACTCTCATCGCCCGCGTGCCGTCTCCTCGAACCACGTCGCCTGTGCCAACTCATCGCGCTCTCTACAACGCGCGCTCAATGCCAATGGTCACTTGATGCTCGTCGCCGACCGTGCACAATTGCCATGACGACATCACTAAGTATTGCTCCGCGACAGTCGTCGCCGCGCCCTGGCGCCATGCTTATGATGCGTGCGCCAGGCACCAGGTATTGCTCCGCGACAGTCGTCGCCGCGCCCTGGCGCCATGCTTATGATGCGTGCCCCAGGCACCAGGTATTGCTCCGCGACAGTTGTCGCCGCGCCCTGGTGCCATGCTTATGATGCGTGCCCCAGGCACCAGGTATTGCTCCGCGACGTTCGTCGCTGCGCCCATCCGCCATTCTCATCATGCGTGCCCCCGGCACCAACTTTAGCTCCGCGACGTTCATCGCCGCGCCCGTGCGGCATCTTCATGATACGTGCCCCCGGCACCAACTTTAGCTTCACGACGTTCGTCGCTGCCCCCGTGCGCCATCTTCATGATACGTGCCCCCGGCACCAACTTTAGCTCCGCGATGTTCGTCGCCGCGCCCATGCGCCATTCTCATCATGCGTGCCCCCGGCACCAACTTTAGCTCCGCGATGTTCATCACCGCGCCCGTGCGCCATTTCATGATACGTGCCCCCGGCACCAAGTATAGCTCCGCGACGTTCGTCGCCGCGCCCGTGCGCCATTCTCATCATGCGTGCCCCCGGCACCAACTTTAGCTCCGCGACGTTCGTCGCCGCGCCCGTGCGCCATCTTCATGATACGTGCCCCCGGCACCAAGTATAGTTTCGCGACGTTCGTCGCCGCGCCCGTGCGCCATTCTCATCATGCGTGCCCCCGGCACCAAGTATATGCTCCGCGACCTTTGTCGCCGCACCCATGCGCCATTCTTATCACATGTGCCCCGGCACAAAGTATTACTTCACGACGTTCGTCGCCGCACCACTTTCATGACATGTGCTCCGGCACCAAGTATTGTCCCCGCGACAATGGTCGCCATGTCCATGCACCACGACCATGTTACAAGCCTCCGGGCATAACACCCGTTCACCACACCATGCGCCCCCGCCATGGGCATGGAAGATCTTCGACCCACTCTCTAGAGTGTGCGGCATTCTGGGGGCTCCGCTCGTAGTGCTCCGGCACGAGGACCCCTCCCTGCGGGACGGGCTGTATGCCGTCGCCGGCTCAATCAAACTGCAGTATGGGCTGAGCGCCATCACGGGCTAGCGCCATCGCCGGCTCAATCAAACTACGGGATGGGCTCACAACCTTGAAGCCATCGCCGACACAATCAACTGCGGCATGGGCTGAGCGCCATCACAGGCTAGCGCCATCGCCGGCTCAATCAAACTGCCGGACGGGCCGTATGCCGTCGTCGGCCCAATCAAACCGTGGCATGGGCTGAGCGCCATCACGGGCTAGCGCCATCGCCGGCTCAATCAAACTGCGGCATGAGCTGAGCGCCATCACGGGCTAGTGCCATCGTCGGCTCAATCAAACTACGGCACGGCCTTCGTGCCGTCGCCGGCTCAATCAAACTGCGGGACAGGCTGTATGCCGTCGCCGGCTCAATCAAACTGTGGCATGGGCTGAGCGCCATCACGGGCTAGCACCATCGCCTGCTCAATCAAACCACGGGACGGCCTTCGTGCCGTCGCCGGCTCAATCAAACTGCGGGACGGGCTGTATGCCGTCGCCGGCTCAATCAAACTGCAGCATGGGCTTAGCGCCATCGCCGGCTCAATCAAACTGTAGAATGGGCTGAGCGCCATCACGGGCTAGCGCTATCGCCGGCTCAATCAAACTGCTACACGGGCTTAGCGTCATCGCCGGCTCCATCACCAGGGACCCTAACCCCCGCAGCAGGATGGGCTGTAACCACATCGTTCATGCGTGCGATGCCCGCTCGGGTTGCCCCTCCGCGCGCGCCACACGCAGGGGGCTTATGTTCATACCCTATTCTGGTCGCACCCCAGGACCCGCTAAGGGACCCACTTTGCACGACACATCACCCAGTCAGCGGTCAACTTTTCAACGCTCGAGAGCCGGTCAAAGCAACGCATGCTCAAGTCACGTGAACCGCTCGTGAAGCGACCTCGGCGTGCCTTCCACCTCAAGGGGTCGGCCATCCTTGGGGTTCGGCCACACTAAGGGGTCGGCCTCCCTTGGGGGTCGGCCACCCCAAGGGGTCGGCCACCTGCCTTGACGACCGACAACCGTCGTTCACGACCGCGCTCCGTTGTAGTCGCGACGACCGTCGCTCTCGTCCGTGCTCCGTCGCCGCAACGACCCTCGCTCGCCGTCGCTCACTCATAGTCACGATGACTGTCGCTCGCCACCACACTCCGTCATAGTCGCGACGACCGTCGCTCGCGACCGCTCTCCACCATAGTCCCGACGCCGTCACCTTTGACCGTGCTCCGTTGTCACGACGACCGTCGCTCGCGACCGCACTCCGCCGTAGTCGCGACGACCGTCGCTCTCGGCCGTGCTCCTTCGTCGCGATGACCGTCGCTCGTAGTCTCGACGACCGTCACTTGTGGCCGCTCTGTCGCCATGACAACCGTCGCTCACGGTCGCGCGCCATCCACGCAACGACCCTTGTTGCTCGGACGTCACTCTGCGACCCTCGTCGCCCGCACTCCACCGCCCCCATGCGCCACAATCATGTTATATGCTTACCGGATGGGCTCACAACCTCAAAGCCATCGCCGTCTTCATCCTAGGGGGCTTCGCTCCGTGCTCCGGCACGAGGACCCTTCGCAGCGGGATAGGCGACTCCTCCAGGACACTATCTCCGCCAGGGTGCCTGCGTGACTGGCCTACGTGCTCTGGCACTGGGGGCTCGCGTCGGCACCCCTAAGGACTATGACCCCCGGGTCACTCCGAGATGGGAGCAGGTCTTCGGAAGGGCATCTTGCCTAGTCCACCTGGCAGCTGGGCGTCGGGTCTTCCCCACCGCTGCCAGGCCTGTGGGATTCAGTAAGGGCTTGGACTGGAGGCTGGGGCAACGGGCTACTCTGACCATGCTACCGCGGCATGATCAGTCTCCTCAGACAGGCAGAGAGATGTCGCAAGGGCAGGGCAGCACGAACTTAGGGACCGGCAGTCCCAACGAAGGATCAGTGCTTTGGCCCCCTGGCGACGTGTCGTTCCCAGGGGGTGACACATGTCAACTTATGACACATGCACATTTTTGCCTATAAATAGTGGACTTTGGAGCCTTTTCAAGGATCTTTCTCTCATTTTGGACTCTTCACTTTCTCTCTCTAAAACGACATTCTCTCTGGAATTCTAGTGAGAGAAACACACTTGGACTCCCGTCTCCGGACCCTTGACGCTGCACCCTTGTCACGGACTGTAGACTGTCGGTCCTGTTCATCGTCACCCTGCCTGCGCAGCGCTGCCAGCCCTCACGACCTGTCTGGGGAGCCTTGCCCTCAGCCCTTACGCCGTCCTTGCTGTCTCCCGCGTTGCCTACCTGGAAGCTGACTCAAACCGCATCCTTTGTGGCACCTCCACGCACTATCGAACCATTTTTCGCATCATCACTTGTTAAACAATAAGCAGAGTTTATGAAATAATGACAATCATTAATCGCTGAAACGAATGATATCAACATAGGCTAATTTAAGGTCAAACAATCAGACAAAAATTGAATTCCATAAGTCATAGTATTGAGAAACATGTTACTCATAACGTAGCTCAAAACAAAAGGAGAAGAAGAATAACTTCACCCAGTTCAAAGAAATTCAGATTTAAAAAGGAACTAAGGACTTACATGAACGATCGGTCCATCGCTGATTCGAATTTCAAAAGTAAACCTTTATCTTAAACAAGCTTTTGAGAATACAAATCCTTAAGCACCTTTGATACCTCGAACGTATCAAAAAATTATTTAACACTAACTAATTAATTAGAGAGAATTATTTTATTTAGTAGCGTCACATTGGCATTAATTAGGTGGCAGGAAGTGCGAAGAGGTGTCGGTGTAGCTTTGGGGTCAAAGCGAATTTTTCCTAAACTAGAGGGGCAAAAAAAATGTAATGTTGGAAAAACTTGGGGGGCGGCATAATTGTAAACTCTGAAAATATGCCCAGATGTCGAGTTTCAGAGGAAATTACGCTACTTGTTGCCACCTCATGCTAGGGGGTGGTGACTAAGTTAAATTAAGTATTTAATTAATATATGGATAGAGGTTTTCGGGTGAATGAAAGAAGAGGGAAGAAAAAAATTAATAAACAAACCAAACAGAGAAGGCAACGCAGAAACATAGAAAGAAGTAGAAGCTGTAAAGAGAGAAAGCAGAACAAAATAGAAAACAGAGAGGAAGGGCAGCTGAGAGGAAGGAAGAAAGGAAAAAGGAAAGAAATAAAAAGAAAAGCAGACCCGAAACAGAAACAGAAAAAGAAAAAGAAGAAGAAGAAGAAGAAGAAGAAGAAGATAAGAGAACCAAAAACATAAAGAGAAGAGAAATGAACAAAATAGAGAACAGAGAACTCGAGCAGAGAGTTAAGAGAGAAACTGTGAGATTTTTGGTTGAAGGGTAATCTCCATCTTCCCTTGTATATGAAATTTGACTGTGTGTACATGCGTGTGTATGTTTTGGTATGTGGGTTTAGTGTGGTGTGCAGATGGTTTATTTGTGTGGGTAGATTGATTCGGGGCAGTGGAGTAATGGGGGAAAATCATGGTGTATGAGTGATTTGGGTGAGAGATTTAGGTGTAGGTGGGTGAATTCGGGGGTGGCAAAGTGTGTTTCAGTGTGTGCCATGGGGTGCGTGAGTGAGTGTTCTTGAGTGTGTGCAGCTCAGGTGTAAGTGTGTGATTTTGTGCGTTTTACATGGGTTAGGTTGTGAAATTTAGGTGGTTGTAATGTATTAGTGAGGTTTGATATGGGTTAGGTAGAGAAATGAGGAAGAATGGGGTAGCCGTGGGTGAAGGGAGGGGTCTTCACGGCTGCGTGGGTTTGGGCATGAGGTTGAAGAAGAGTGCTGTGTGTGAAAAATGTGAAATAGTGTGTGTTGATCATGAACAATAAATGTAATGGTCAGTAAAGTGAAAACTTAATTAAGCAGTTTTTCAATAAATTTTAATAAATATCTAGAGCCAGATTTAGCCAAAGTGTGAAAAAAACACCCCAGGTATTTTTAGGAGATCTACATCAGGGAAAATTTTCAGATTTTTTCTAAGATTGGAAAGGGGTTAACCGATACGGGGAACCGAGAAACTTTACAATGTAATTTAAAATATCAAACGAGAGCGATTTGGCGCAAAACTTTTATGGGGACCTTAGGATGTTGAGAAGTTTCTTTTCCCAAGATTTTGAGCAATTCTGAGGTTATTTACTATTTTTCGCCGAACGGGCTTTTAAGCGCTTGGTCAGGAATTTTCGGGCAAAAATTTTTTAAAATACTTTTTATCTTGGGAATGACTTCGGGAGGGTAAAAATAACGTTTTAAAGTGCTTTTGAGATTTTTTTGGTGCCAGGAACCCTCGTGGGGGGCATTTTAGTAAATTGCCACCGGAGAGGAGTATTTTGGTAATTTTCCTGATAGAGTTTTTCGAAGGACTTTTAGTCCAGAAAGGGTGGTAAAACACCTGTAAGGTTGTTTTGAAGTTGATTTGAGGTGATGGGAGCGATAGTGGACCCCGGGGGCATTTTGATAATTTACCACTAGACATGGGGTATTTTGGTAATTTTACACGTGAACTCTGAACTTCGGCAAATGCGTTAATTGAGAATTCTAGAATAACAATAAGCGAGGAATGGGATTAAAATTCCTAACTAAAGGGTGTCAGCACTAGTGCGGTGCTCAGCTAGGTTAAAGACCTGACTGTTGGGTCGGAGTAACCGACCGCTATAGAACACGGTAATAGCTGATAAAAAAAATAAAATAATTTTGTATTATGATGGTCAGTGACTAACGAGTAGGGTCTTATGTGATTAAGTGACCCCGCTCACGACGCTTTGAAGCTGTTGGGCTCGTCGGCTAAAAGCCAGCCAAGTAAGGATAGTACGGTTCTCTGTATGCAACGAATTTGCTTCTCGTGGCATACACCTCATTGATGATGTAAAGTATGATGATTGTTTTCTGGTGAATATGAGGTATTAGTGGTTATTGTGCCAATACCTCTCATGTTTTGAAATGTTGTTGTGGTTTCGACTAGCTTATTTCCTAGTATACTTTGTGTGCGTTAGTGATGATTTCGGGTTACCTTGTTGAACCTCGGTCGTATACTTGACTGAATTTTTTGTTGAGTGGTTTATTGAATCAAGGACATGGGGTGAACTGAGTTCTCTTAGTCCGTTCAGTTGTTGTGTTATGTGCTTTGACAATGGCGTGGTTTGGGGACGAACAACTCTTCGTGAGTTCCCTTCTTGTGCTTGCTGTCTTTTTTATTTGTCTGAGACTGAGATGAACATCCTGGAGCACGGGACATTATGTGAAAAGAGGGCCAGTGAAACATAATCACCGGCAAACAGGATGTAGGGCGCGCGATTCGAGTCAGTCGTGTCAGTTGAGTCCAGTCAGTCCAGTCGGTGTCTGCATTGCATTTGACTTTACTATAATATTGTGATTTTAATTGCTTGTATTTTATTGATGTTTAATTTGGCGATTTGATGTTCACGTGCATGGTAGTCGGTCAGTCAGTTCTGTCAGTACAGTTCATTGAATGTGGTGATAACGTTGTTCAGTTGGGCCTTAAAATCGCTCAGTCTGGCAAAAAGAAAAGAAAACATGTTTCTTGATTCATTGAATTGATGTTGTGTTATCCTTTGAAATTCTAGATTTTTGATATCATCGAGATTGATTATCATTTTTCCCAAGGCTGTCACTTCGTTGTCTGTGTTGTTTCTCGTATTATCTTTACTGGGCGATTTGCGCTCATTCCTTACCTAAAATGTTTTAGGCAGTCAGGGCAAAGTAGGGGAAACTTCAAAGAAAAGGGAAGGAGAAGGCGCTTATTCAGTGAACAGAAAAGTAAGACGATGAGGTGAGTATTTTGGGAATTAGACATTTTGTGTAAATACTTCCGCTGTGCTCGTATTAAGCTTTACGATAAATTTTTTTGTACAGATGGGTTTTTGTGAAACCTTATGTATATTCAAGGATGTTTTAGAATTGCTCTGTATCAACAGGGTTTATCATGCAGTCATGACTGACAACCCGGCTCTAGTGATGTCACTTGGGTTGGGGGTGTCACAGCACCACCTTGGTTCAAGAGTTTCCCAAGCCTTCACCTCTCTCTCTCTCTCTCTCTCTCTCTCTCTCTCAATTTATATGGCTAGAACCAAAAGGGCTAGAAAGGGAATCATAAAACTATTTATATGGAATAAAAATTAAGTTTTCATTTGATCGAAATAGAGTTATCATTCGACCAAATCCGACAGTGGTGAAAATGGTTTCTCATTTAAATGGAAAAGGGTTTTCAATTGAATGCAAACTTTTCACTCGAATGAATCCGACAGTTGCAATTCTCCGAAATTTGTTTGATTTGACCGAAGAACAGATTTTATTCTACCAAAAGTGATTTCATTCGAACAAAAACTTTTCATTCGAATAAAATCTTCAGTCTTTGCTCCCTCTCGATTTTAAAATACCTTTCATTGGAATCAAACCCTTTTTTCAATCGATTGAATATTTCAGACAATCCAAATCATCACCACCTTCCAGTTTTGATTCGAATAAAACACGATCGAAAATTTCAGAATTATTTCCAAACCATTTTCTTGCTATTAATAAAAGAACACAACTTATTTATTCAAAATAATAATTTCACACAAGGAAAAGAAATTTTTTGGGCATAACAATTTCAACAGTCCCCCCTTCACTTTTTACCTCTAAAACCCACCATAAAACATTCACTATGCTGCCCCTTAACACCACCATACACCCTCCTACTTACACACCATAAAGCAAACGCACACACCCTTCTTTCCCAATCTCACAAACCCACACGATTTCAGTCCCACTTAACCTTATAATACATTGAATAAATTGAGAGAATAGGAGTAGCAGGCTTACCGCGCAACTCACCGGAATATCTTGTCGACAGGTCTCTCTTTCCCTTTTTCTTCTCTGTAGCTGTGACCTCCCCCCTTTTCTTTTTGTATACAGTGCTCTTTCTCTGCTATGTAACAATAAATCCCTTATTATGGTATCTTATTCTCTCCGTAATTTACTCCTTGGTTCCGTCTCTTTCCAAAATAAAAGGGTTGACAAAAGAAAATTATTTTTTATTTCTTTTTATTTATCTAATAACCCAAATAAAATTTACATTTTTAGCTATCCCTTGAACTATAATAAATTTTCTATTGTAACCCACTTCAAAATACTCACTAAATATTTCTAAAAATACTGTTAACGCTACTTCTCGCTAAACATTTAATTAACCAGTTAGACGATTTTACGGTTCGAGGTGTTATATTATCCACCACTTTTAAAAAAATTTATCCTCAAAATTTTACATATTTATAATATCGAAGCACTATGCCTTTACTACGTAACTCCAAAATGAAGGTGTCGCCAAAAATTACACATAACCTCCAAAATATTAATCAATAGCAGCTTCCCACCACAGACACACACTATACTCATCTTGCACCCACAAACACCACTGAACTAACACGGCTATGGTAGCCTTGGACCCATTCCATCACCAACCCATAACTTTGTAGAATGCAACTACGGCAGCCCATCGTGGTTCTTCTCTGCTTCTCATTCCAACACTCACATATACACAACTTAGTGCATACAATACACACGCACACACATGCCCAAGGCAGCTGCTTCATGCACTCCACACTCACAACGCACATCACCACGCCGCACATCGTACCCATCTTCTGCACCTTCATCCCCTGACTCACGTATACACCCATGTCTCACGGTCGTGACACATTTATACACTGAAATCTCACAGAAACGCACGGCCATGGTAGCCGTGAACCCGGTTCTATCACCCTCATGATAGTCGCAGCTTCCACTCGATCTCACAAGCACAACAAACCCAAAGTCACCCAAAATCCAACCCTTTAACAACCTTATCATACTGAACTATACCCATTTTTACACATACTGAAATAGACATATATATGTATACATGAAGCATGAATTTTTAAAGTAACCTTACCGGAAAAGCTTCGCCAAAGAAAAATATCCCTTCGATCTGTTCCCTTCTTCTCTCTCTCTCTGAATCTCTCAAGATAACGTTTCAGATGAAAATTGGAGGAGTATGACTGCTGCCCACATTTTATAATATATATATATATACACACACACACACACACAATAGCCCTAGATTGGAATCTAACCAAAAGTCCTCATATTTTTCAATTAGTCGCTCAATTTTAACCAAAACTTTTATTATTGCAAAATGGTCCAAGATAAACATTTACAAAAATTTATGTGCTAGGAAAATTTATTAACGGGTCGTTACTCTATACCGTTTCACAAATCGTCGCTAAACAAGCACACCGAAATTAAAAAAATATTAATTGTTGCTAAAAGTATATAGATGCTAGGAAAAATAATTCGCCACTTAAAAAAAAATTCACGTCGATGCTAAGTACAAAAATAAATATCGTCGCTAGAAAATGTTAATTTAATTTGTAACAAAAAAATCGCTAAATGTCCTTAATGATACCACTCATAATAATCGTCGCAAAAAGATCCTATAATATCACTTACAAAAATTGCCACTAAAGAAATGAAATAAAGTTGCTAGAAATTACTAAAAAGTTTAACCCTAAGATCGGGGTATTACTTTATCTCCCCCTAAAAGAAATTTCGTCCTCAAATTTTGGTGTTTCTTACACAGCTGATCTTAATCATGTTTGATCTAAGATAACCACCGACCTAACATCTCAAGTTACTACACAACTAAATTAATCCAAATGTTTGACAACCAAACCCGAAAATACTTTCAAGCGACTATGCACTAAAGACTCTAAAATACCAAGCTATGTGATACACATTTAGCACACTTTAACCTACTGAAAAGTCGAACTCAAGTATTTATACTATTAAATCACAAGCTCCGCCGTACTAGAATGTTACCTATACGTTTATACAACTAAATTGTCGCTAAACTATGAAGTCTCACCAATTGAACAATTTTCTACAGTATCAAGTAAATCAAAATCAACCATAAGACCACTTTGAGACTAAGTTATTACATTCTCTCCCCGTTAAAAGAAATTCGGTCTCGAATTTCATAATACTTACAACTTCCTGACACTAGATCTCGCTACAGCCAACATAAAGAAATTCATGAACCAGAATCTTAAGTCAACTGGAAACATTTCCTTTCCAGCATCATAAGTCAACTTCACTCATATGACAAGCATCCTCGTGACTTTAAATATAATTGTCTAAAATATTTGTCAAAATGCAAAATTGCAATTCAGAAACTTCAAATATTTCATTATATACTATAGGATTCTGATTATAACTTAGGTTTTTGGAAACTCAATCAGCTTCATCGTTACTTAAGATCTAAATACTACGGCGCCTAACCTTGTCACGCCCTTAAAATAAAAACTGGAACTGCTATCAAAGTTCTTAAAAAGAAATTAACTATTAACCCACTATATCACTAGTAACACAGTGTATTGAAAGAGCAACTAATATGAAAGTCTCTATAAGACCACAATTAAAAAGAGCTCATTCTCTTAATAATCCCCTTCAGAAGAAAATAATAATAATTCAAATGCAGCGGTAAAAACAATTTCATAAACCGTAGTTCAGTTATTATCAAGAACTTTTCAGAACTTAAATGCTGCCTAAATAGCATGCTTAACTTCAAGCTGCACTCTATAGGATCCAAACATTGAGTTTAACTTCCATTCTCATCAAATTCTCAATTAGAGTGATCTTAATCCTCTCTTAATAACATTTCACTGACTATTGAGGTTAACTCAGAACTAAAGTTGCTACATTATTGGCACGCTTTCAGCCTAATGCATTTCCAATCTTATTGCCAACATTAGACTTTAGAGTCATATACTCTATGGCCATAAACATTTCAAGTCTTCAGACCCGTGATTACTTAATACATAATCAAACTCATTCTTTCTATTTGTTTTCCATTGACTGCCAAGACCCTAACTCAATGTTTAAGGTCTAATAAAAATTGTAATTGTTATGTCTATTAAG
This sequence comes from Escallonia herrerae, assembly GCA_033070095.1. Lineage (NCBI taxonomy): Eukaryota > Viridiplantae > Streptophyta > Magnoliopsida > Escalloniales > Escalloniaceae > Escallonia > Escallonia herrerae. The sequence continues at coordinate 244,416 of JAVXUP010000582.1, forward strand.
TTCCTAATCAAAGACACGAGATCACTTGAAGGGAAATATGTTTCCCATCTCAATTTATTCAACTGTCACCAAAATTGATACCATCAAATGACCTTTGAAGCATACCGCTTTGACTTAACCAACATAGATTGCAATTTTTAAAAGCATCTAGTGTCACACAAAAATACTTAAACATCAACCACTATGATTTTGCTACGCACTCGGATATCAAACCAAATCAGTTTGAACTATTACCGAATCCTTCACATTAAAAGTATTACCTTAAGGACCCAAAATCTGATTCTACACACACATATATCACACATCCACTAGCAATCACAACTTTTACCGTTCATATCTTTTATTTGATTGAGCTACTCAAAGAAACCAAAAAGATTATAGTCTTGTCCTTCAATCATCTTCTTTGATTAATACTTAAAATCCGAGAATTCTTCGGTAAGTCATATGTCCACTATTGCGTACTCAGCGCAAATCTCAATCTAATGCTGAAACCTCAATTAAGTCTTCAAAGCCTAGTATAAGTTTTCAAAGTCCGTTCTCAGCCACAGGTTATCTTAGGATTATGAATCTACAGAATCTCAGACCTAAGCTCTGATACCAATTGTAACATCCCAGAGTTTTTTGGAACGCTAACCGCTCACAGTTCCTGTTATTCAATCATCTCAATTTCGCTATGAACCCCGATAAATATTTATGTCAGAGCTTCTACATTCAACTCAATTTCTCAAGTCATTGTTCCTAAATGCAAAGACTACAATAATGAACTCAATTAAGTAAGTTAAGCATTAGGTCCCTCGTAGGGGCTTAAATAATAATTATTGAAAACACTAAGCTATTCCATAATCAATCTCACTGTTCCGAAATCTTACTGATGATTATTTCCTGCAGAAAGGAACAGAAAAGGGAGTGAGCTTTTGAGAGCTCAGTAAGGTTGCTCAGAATTTGGTAGAGAATACAAAGATTTGGAAAGAATATATCAATTACAATATGGAAGAAAATTCTTAATTTCTCAATTCAAAATTCAATATATACACTTTCCATTTTATTGAAGCAATGCAAATAATATTGAACATGAGTATAATGCAAAGCCACACAGGCAATGCAGGGAAATCACTTAGCGAAGCCACAAAGGTGATGCTCAATAACACTGTAGTTACATATGTATATGAACACTAGCTAGACCCTCAAGGTACTAGCATATATATGTGAGTCAGGGGATGAAGCTGCAGAAGATGGGTACGATGTGCGACGTGGTGACGTGCGTTATGAGTGTGGAGTGGATGAAGCAGCTGCCTTGGGCATATGTGTGTGTGTGTGTGTATATTGTATGCACTAAGTTGTGTATATGTGAGTGTTGGAATGAGAAGGAGAAAAGAACCACGATGGGCTGCCGTAGTTGCATTTTATAGTGTTATGGGTTGGTGATGGAATGGGCCCAAGGCTACCATAGCCGTGTTTGGTGTGAGTTTAGTGGTGTTTGTGGGTGCAAGATGAGTGTAGTGTGTGTTTGTGGTGAGGTATGTGTACATATGTATATGTTTTGGATGTATATGTGAGTGAATCTGATGGAAAATAAAGGGACAGAGACCCACCGTCTGAAAATGGAGGGCTTAAGTGCTTTGTATATATGTGTGGTGTGTTTATTTATATATAAGTGTGTATGTGTCAAAGAAAATAAAGAGAAGGGAGAAGCAACAGCAAAGTTCTGCGATGGTGTGAAATGGGGTGAATGGGGAACGGTTGGAAAGAATAGAGGAAGAGGGAAAAATCTGAAGTGTCTTTTTAGGTGCATGTGTGTGTGACTGTGTGTGAGTTGTGTATTTTGATGTGTGTATGCGGTGTGGCTTGGAGTGTAGTGTTGTTGTGTGCATGTTTGTGGAAAGTGTGGGTATGGGTGAGTGCAGTGGGTTGGCTAAGTGAGTGGCGCGTGTTTTGTTATTTCAACAAATGGGTTTAAATGTGTACAGGTGATTTAGAGATAAGAAATCTTGAGGTAGAAGATGAAAAGTGTCGCTAAAGAGCCATTATTTTATTACTGTCCTAATTCCTATTTTTTAAAAAGCCAATTCTGCTATGATTTTGGCTATGTGCAAAACTATAACCCCAGTTATTTTTGCAATATCTATGACATACAATTTTCTTGGATTTTTCAGTATCCTCAAAGAGCGTGAAATGATTTCATATGAAAATATAATTCATGATTTATTAAAAATAACAAATTAGATTATGTTTGCCTGAAAATTTTATAGTGACTTTTTACGACTGAATTGTTTTAGTGTCTAAAGTTTCAAGAATTTTCGATATCAGTTATCATGTGTAGTGACTTTGGTCGCCTTATGCGCCGTTAAGAGTCGGAGGGAATTTTTTTTAATAAAATAATATTTTTAAAGAACTTTTTAGACTGATTTCAACCTAATACATATATAGAGGAGTTTGAAGTATTTTAAAATTATTTCTAGTCATGTTGGCTGTTAAGGGTATTTGGTAATTTTACATACATCAGGGAAATACTTTCATATTTTTCATTCTCGATGGTGAATGTAGTGGTACCATGCTCAGGAGTGTCCTATACATGTATTCTGTGTATTTTTGTGGATTATCGTATGAGTGTTATGGGTGATGTGTGTGTGAGTCATGTTATATATGTATGGTAAATATATGAATATAAGTGGGTGCATAATGGAGAGGAAGTGATAGAAGCGAGATGTGCTCCATGGTGTGCATAGGTAGTGTTCATTGGGAAGTACTGTGGTGTTTAAATGTGTTAAATGAGAGAGGAGGGTGTACAACTGTGAAATAAAAGGTATCAAGTTAGCGTTAAGTGAGATGCATGCATAGAGTAGCATATAGTGATTGTTAATGTGTGAAATTTCACCCTAAGATGTCAGGCTATAATAGAATTTTTTGGTAAAATTTCATATTTTTCTGATAATGTATATTTATTATATTTGTTGCAAGTTTAGATTTATAAAAAAAATCTTTTGGAGCCTTTAAACCCATGAAAATATTTTGAAAATATTATGGTAATGTCTTTCTCAGTATAAGAAAGACTCAGTAAAAATTTGGTAATTTTTGGAGTTGGTTTATTATCATTTTTTGTATTGCATCAAATTTAGCAAAACAAAAAATAAAGAAATAGTTTTAGTGCCTTTTACTTCTAATTTTTATTTATATAATTTTAATACATATATTAAGGCTTTTATAAAAATTATGAGCCTCCATTTTCAGCTAGAAGAAATTATGGCAATTTATTGGTTTTTAGTGTATTTAAGGAAATTATTTTTTAATTCAAAAATATTAAAAAATTATATTTTTATTCCATATGCTGTATTAAGCTATAAAGAGTGCTTAATGAAAAATGATAAATATTTTTGAATTATTTCTGAGCCTCGAGAAGTGTGAACGAGTTTTCTGATTAGATTGGCTGCGTGTAGGACCCGCTTCGAGCGGTATCGTTTCGGGTAGGGGAATGAGTACGCTTTGAATAGTAATATTAGGTTTATAATATAGTAGTGTGAACAATGTTCTAATAAGTGATTTGTCAACCTAGGTCAATTCAGAAGATTTGAGTTAATTCAGAAGATTTGATCGAGGGCATCTTTAACTTCATCTCACTTAGATCGAGGTATGGGATTTCTTCCGAAACCCCATCTCATCTATTTGTTTTTGTAAATATTTGTTTCTAAATTGTTATCAAATTTTCTTTGGACTTGGTTATAATTGTTATGAAAATGTATCGTTTGCCCTTAATGCCTTGTTTTGAGCCTTACACGTTTATTGGAAATCCTTATCGATGCTCAGAATTCGTTACTCGTTGTGCATCAATTTACTCATTGTATTATCGATTATTGCATTCTACATATTGACATAAGTTAGTGTATTGAGGAGTTATAAGGATGGTCTGTATCGGGGGTGATATAAGGATGGTCTATTATTGTCGGGAGATGCTAGTACCTCGAGGGTCTAGCTAGTGTTCATATGCATATGTAATTACAGTGCTATTGAGCATTGCCTTTGTGGCTTTACTAAGTGATTTCCCTGCACTGCCTGTGTGGCTTTGCATTATACTCATGTTCAACATCATTTGCATTGTTTCAGTGAAATCGAAAGTGTATCTATTGAATCTTGAATTAAGAAATTGAGAATATTCTTCCATATTGTCATTGATATATTCTTTCCAAATCTTTGTATTCTCTATCAAATTCTGAGCGACCTTACTGAGCTCTCAAAAGCTCACTCCCTTTTCTGTTCCTTTCTACAGGAAATAATCATCAGTAAGATTTCAGAACAGTGAGATCGATTATGGAATAGCTTAGTGTTTTCAATAATTATTATTTAAGCCCCTACGAGGGACCTAATGCTTAACTTACTTAATTGAGTTCATTATTGCAGTCTTTGGATTTAGGAACAATGACTTGAGAAATTGAGTTGAATGTATAAGCTCTGACATAAATATTTATCGGGGTTTTCATAGCAAAATTGAGATGGTTGAATAACAGGAACTGTGAGCGGTTAGCGTTCCGAACAATTCTGGGATGTTACATATCTGGTACACATCAGGCTTAAAGTTTAGCATGTTATCCAGATTGTGTAAAGTATATGGTTTGGTATATTATCAGAGTAGCGCAGTGGAAGCGTGATGTATTAGAGATTGCTTTCGTTCATTGAATTTTGAATGTCGTAATTTAGCTCAGAAAATTTCGTAGGCTAGTTAAGCCATACATATTTCAAAGTTAGAATTTTAGTTATAGTATGAGGAGTGTATTGACTCATGTTGGAAAGCATGAAGTTAGTTGATGATTAAGGAACGTTCAATTTCGAGGACGAAATTATTTTTTTTGGGGGGGGGGGGGGGGAGAATGTAATGCCTCGGATTTTTGGCCACTTGTGTAGGTAATATTTCAAGATTATACCAACTTTGGATTAAGTATTAGACCTTATAGGACTTTCTTGGACTTCTTGTAGCGATGAATTTCTAGCTTTATATATATATATATATATATATATATATATATATATATATATATATTCGTTACCTTGAAGTAAGGGTTCTTATCCCATCTTTCGTTTTATATACGAGAATTTATTTGCTATCTTTTGATTTCCAAAGATATGTTCGTCTTTGAACCTATGGTCAATCGTCGTGTTTATTTGTGATATTAAGTTTTCACCAGTAAAAGTAAACAATCAAAATCATTCCTGAAGAATTGAATAAAATGAAATCACTTTGTTCTGAATGAAAAATGTGTAATTTGAGGAAGAATGGGGATTGAAGTTTTCGGTTGAATGAATAGTTTTTAGTTCAAGTTTTTGGTTAAATGAAAAGTTTTCGGTTGAATGACAAGTTTTCAGTCAAATGGAAGGGTTTTTCTTTGAATGAAAAGTATTTTGTTTCGAATGCAAAGTATTTTAAAACGAGAAGAGCAAAGACTGAAGTTTTCATTCGAATGAAATCAATTTTCGATCAAATGGAAAACAAGTTTTGAAGAAACCATTTCACAACTGTCGGATTCAGTCGAAGGAACATTTTTTTTGGTTGAACGAAAAATTAAATTTTGTTCAATATAATTAGTTTTCTTATTTCCTTTCTAGCCTTTTTTTTTTTGGGTTCTCCATTTCTTTTTCCTTTGCAGTGGAGAGAGAGAGAGAGAGAGAGAGAGAGAGAGAGAAGAGAAGGCTTGAGAAACTCTTGAGTTCTAACATAGTGCTTAAGGATTTATATTCTTAAAAGCTTGATTTAGGTAAGGGTTTACTTTTGAAATTTGAATCAGCGATAGATCGATCGTTCATGTAAGTGCTTAGCTCATTTTGAAACCTGAATTTCTTTGAACTGGGTTAAGTTATTCTTCTTCCCCTTTCATTTTGAGCTGCGTTCTGAGTAACTTGTTTCTCAATGCTATGACTTGTGGAATTCAGTTTCCGTCGGATTGTTTGGCCTTAAATTAGCCTATGTTGATATCGTTCGTTTCAGGGATTAATGATTATCATTATTTCGTAAACTCTGCTTATTGTTTGACAAGTTCGTTATTTGATAATGTTATTTAGAAATCTTTGTTTTGATCTCTAATCTTTGCATTAGACATTATTGGAAACTCTATGAGCCATGTCACAATGTATGTGACCTATTTCTGACTTTCCCATGTGGATTGGAACATGGGCTAGCTCAGCGGGATGAGCTAGAGATCGCGATCTTATTTTCTGAACCCAGTCTCACGTTTCAGCGATGACATATGTTACCATATATCTAAATAGCTCTATAGTGTATGTCTCTGTAAAAGCTAAAGTCCGACATCTGTTTCATTGAAACTTTTGTGTGTCTCCGAGATATCGTTTCTCAGATATCTTTGCATTCTTGTGATTGTTCTTTTGAGCGACCTTACTGGGCATTTTGCTCATTCCCTTATTGTTTTTCCTTTCAAGTGATTAGTAAGTGGGTTTGGAATTAGGGCTAGCAGTTCGGCCGAGTGCTAGCTGCTTTTACCCAAGAGTTAAAATTGACATTTTGAGATGTAACACTTAAAACAAGTTGGCAATTACTTAATTTTTATTGTGAAACTCAGTGTCAGAGTATTTTGAACTATACGAAAGCTTAGGGCCACTATGGCAGTTATTAATAAATACTTTTTGGGATTTATCAATGCATGATCTGAAGGACCCCTTTTGGGATATTTTAAGGTTTTCTGACTCCATTTATTCGTTATTAATGCTCAGAGAAGTTTAGGGCGTTACAGCGTCTCTCGACGCCTTGTGGGACTCTACAAGGGCCGTGGAGTGGTGGCTAGATCAAGGGGGCTCTCCCGCCACACCAGCGCTGTGTGAACCAGTCTTTCCAGACAGACAGAGCAGCACTATGAGGAGCAGGCCAGGTGAATATGTGATCTAACAGTCTGTGGAGCACCGACACCCGTGGACCCTCAGTGACATGTCACTCTTATGGAGTGCCACGTGTTGCTTGATGACATCATCATCTAAACCTCCATAAATAGGGGTCTTGAGAATTTGCTTGCGACTTTTGAACATTTTCAGATTTCACATTCACTTTCTCACTCTAGAATTTCAGAGAGAGAAAGATACATGACCTTGACTATGGGCTTAAGCATCGGATTGTGACTGTCATCGTGCATTCACCCCTCGCCATCTCCCTCGCGGCACTACCATCCTTAGGCCCTGTCTGGGAAGCCCTTTGTCTCTGCCCTTGCTTAACTTTTGTTGTGTCTTACATCAGCATACTTGGCATCTGACTCGGACTGCATTCCTTGTGGCATATCCACGTCGACTGCGAACCCACTTCCTTGGCATCAAATCTCATATGTGAGTTTTGTGTTCTAAATACATGACTTTTATCATCGTATGACCGAGTTAGTTTTAAGGACACAATAGTCAAAATTAAATCCTAATAAATTAGTATATATTTTTTTAGAACTAGTTCTCAAATTATATAAGGCTTCCTAATATAGCCCTCACATAGTTCCTTCAAAACTAAACAAACTTAAAAATATGGATCACATCCAAACTTTGGTAATTTTGCGCACTTGGGGGGAGGGGTGAATTTAGCAACTAGGCATGATTGAGCGGCAATAAATAATATCCATATGGTTTAATGTTTAGGTTCAATAGACAAGAGCTAGGACAGGTTTGGTAACAATAACCTGAATCGCTTAGCTATCCAAATAAGTACTCCTGTCATGTTTTGGTAATTTTACACAAGTTTAGGGGTATTTTGATAATTTTGCGCCAGGGGGGGGGGAGGGGAGAATTTAGCACGTAGGCATGATTGAGCGGCAGTAAATAATGTCCATATGGTTTAATGTTTAGGTTCTGATAGACAAGAGCTAGGGCAGGTTTGGGAACGAAAAGCTGAATCGCTTAGCTATCCAAATAAGTGTTCATGTCATGTTCTTCCATGGAACCTATTTTCCCACATATGTATATGTATACGTGAACGTGATTTTACCAAACGAAAGTTTTAAGTTTTTGTTATGCTTCTGTTATTCTGAAATTGGTTTGATAAGGAAAATGAATTAAAAATGCCATGGAATGTTTCTATGAGTACTATTTTAAAGTTGGCTTGGTTGTTGGGCCCCATATCCACAAGGAAAAGTTGGATTGTGGGTCCTAGTCGATAGGACGATAAAATGACGCACAATAATGTTGGTCATGGTTCGCCCATGCGTCCACAATAATATGTATCTTGGGTGGAGGAGGGATTAGGGACCCTAGTCAGGGAGGCTTGTACTTTGTCCAAATAATATTTATCCCGGGTGGAGTAGGGATTATGGGCACTAGTTAGGGGGGATTGTACGCTGATCGCAGCATACCTAAGTTAAAATGAATTGTGATAATTGTAAATGAGCCTTCTTGATGTCATACTCCGGTTTTGAGAATTTTGGATGAATTACTTTCACAATATATATATATATATATATATATATATATATATATATAGTATCTCCCATGAAATTGTTTGCTAGTTTAAATCGAAGAAATCATGGCATAATTTATAGACCCTAAAGCTATTTTAGAGATATGCTATGTGTACTTACTGGGCCCCAAGCTCATTCTTTTGTAAATTTTTTCTGGTAACTACTTAGATGAAACCGACATCCATGTGGGAGACGAGGACGAACTCGCGGGAGATGGTTGTTTAGGACTTAAGCTCTCTTAGAGAAATCCTTAATCTTTAAATAATATTATAGTACAAATTTATGTTTTTGAGAATTGGTCGGAGCATTGATCTCCAAGGAGTTCAATTATTATTTGAAGTTACTTATGACAGTTGTGGAAATTTCTAGGTATGGCTCGCAATAGTCAATTAATTGTTTTAGAACCTAGTAAGTTTAATTGAATCTCAAGTACAAACTGCAGTAGGCCTCCATGGAGTTAATTATGTATTTGAAATTACTTATGACAATTGAGGAAATTTCTAAGCGAGGTTCTTGATAGCCCATTTGTTCTTATATAATTTAGCAAGTTAGAATGAATTTTGAGTACAGGTTACAGTAGGCCTAACAGAGCCTTGGTGGACATGTAATGGGCCTGAGACCAATCACGGGCCTAACTTGTGGATTCACCCTTGGGTTTGGGTCGCAACAGAAATGGTATCAGAGCATAAGTGTATAATTTGTAGTCTCGTATCTAGACTAATGAGAGTGAGGTAGGATGGGAAAGGAAAAGATTTTGACTAAGTAATTTTAGGAATTTGTCGATATGTGTTTTTATTACGAGTTTAGGAAAAGGTTAAGTGATTGATTATTAAGCTAAAACAGTACAATTTGGTGGTACTTAGGGCTTAGGCTTGATATTCTTTAGACTCCTAAGTCTAAAAGTTATTATGTGATTGAGATTAGACTTTGAAAAGGTGGATTAGGTTTTGACCATTTTATTATCTGATGTTTCAACATAAGATTGAGATTTGTGCCAATTACGTAGTAGTTAACTGAAACTATTTGCCTTTCAAATTGAAAGATTTTAAGTAGTACCCAAAGAAGATGATTAAGGGATAGGACTATGATCTTCTGGTGAATAGCTCTAATAGCTAATGGCTATAGGTTATGCTGTGATTGAGAGAAATAAGTGATGTGGTATATTAAACTTTGGTGGATGCATGATATATGTGTGTAATTATATTTTGGGTACTTTTAAGGTAATACTTTTCTCTGTGATGGATTTTGGCAACAATTTGAACTGATTATCTTGAGGCATCAGAATTCACAATGAAAGCATTACAGTCATAATTTTCAGTCTGGGGTGTGATGTGTAAGTGCTCATAGACATTGGTTAAACATATTGACTAAGTTCAAGTTATCTCACTGTTTTGGTTAGTGAACTTCAAACACATTGTACTCGATGATTTACATAAGTGAGACATATTGCGCCTTAAATCTGATGACCTCTATTTTGTTTTAGATGTAGGATGTCTAGCCAAGGAACCCCTATCGAATCTGCTATGGAAAAGGGAAACTCCTCGCTATCTTAGAAGATATCATCGACCAAGCAACCTCAAGGGTCTAACCTGAGGACGTTCACGAATCCACCTTTTAGGGCCATATGGGCACCTAAATCTAGTAGAGAAAGAAATAGGCATTGTAGAATTAGAGTAGCAATGAGAAATAGATTTTAGGAAGAGGACGCCTTTCCGCGGAAGGAACTGCACAAAACTTAACCAATGGAAGAACTTCCAAAGGAATTTAGAGCATTAGATGAGTGAAAAAGCTAGATCGCTACCATGCCTTAGGTGTAATCACTTTCATTCCAGTTGACTCTGTATGTGGGGAACGAAGGAGTGTTTTGCATGTGGACAATGAGGTCATTTCGTTAGGGATTGACCTAGAATCGAATCACAGAGTCTACCAAAAGAGGATGAAACACAAAGCCCCAAGCCCTAACAGAACTCATTGGCATCCGAATAGATTGTAAATCACGAATTTTTATTATGAAAATATTGAAAAACTGCTAAATATGTCCTTGAAAAAGATGTAAAATTTTTTTTGCTTCAAAACATATTTTTTGCTCGATAGCAAGCTTTACTTTCTTCTGTTGATTTTCAAGTAGCATTTATTAAAGGAGAAAATAACTCTCTTCTCAATTTTCTAACCAGAGAATTCTTCCAGGAAAAATGACTCCACTAAATCTGGCTTGCAAATATCCGACAAAGGATAATGTCCGCTCGGTAATATCTTGCATCATCCTCGTCGTCACAATGTAAGAACAACATGTTTGAAGCTTCCATATATAATATCCATTCTCAATTATGGGATGTGGTTGTCATTGAAGATGAAGAAATAAATTTACCTCCCATTGAGGTGGAAAATATTTACTTTAAAAAAGATTGGGCAATTATCCAATGTGCTTTTAGAAATTTCAAATATTATGAAGAAACTCTTCAACTGACAAATTCTATGGTATGCACACATCATTACGACAAGCCTCCTTCTCACTCATAGCAATATTTAAAATTAAAATTTTGAAATTTATGCTAAAAAGACAATGGGGAATTAACCCCCACAAACAAGGGACCTTCATTCAGATGTCTATCCATGACATTTCAATTATCTTGATTATATCAATGCCTAGAGCAATGTTTTATTCTATCGAAATCCCAGCATCTCTATTTTTGCGAAACATTTGACGGAATATTCCCAAATTGGGTAGTAGACTGGTGGTTTCAATTTAGGCCTGAAATTAAAGAATGGCATCATCAGATCAAAGACACATATGAATTATATGCTTCAGTGGTCAAGGGAGGACAACCAAGATTGCGATTCATCTCAGGATTCAATATTCCTTGGATCCTCTACTAGTAATATGCAACCCAAAAGGGTAATGGAACCCTAAGTTGTCCACCAAGATTAGTTCGGCAATTTGGTTCCCAATGGTGGTACTAGTTTGATTATTACCACTGCACAATTGATGCAGTCATCCAAAACTTCCAGCTTTAATGCCAGCCAGGACTAAACAACTTAGTCCAACTACTAGCTAGCGCTAGGGCTCTCATGTTCGAAGCACAATTTTCACGAAGAAAAAATGAGATTCTCTTACGCTTGGCTCAAGAACAACCCTATCTTAGCAAAGAAGAGTTATTCCAATAAATTTTGTGGACTTTGTCATTTTAAATGAAGAAGAAGATAACTGAGAGCTTGATGAAGAGGCTCAAAACATTTCAGATAATGAATCTGATGACACCATGATGTACAATGAATCGAATAAAAGTGGTCCTAGTAACAATCCTATCCTAAGAGACCTTAAATTCAGGATCAGTTTGAAGCCCAATAAAGACAAATATATTGAACAGTTCCCTACAATCTAAGGGAAGGAATGTGCTTTACATAAGGCAAAGTGGACAAAGATGCTTTATAAAAAGCAAGGACAATGATGTAAAGTTGTTTATGGAAAGCAAAAGATGATGATGCAGGCTAATCGACTCCACCACACATCCAGGACATGTGGCCAACATCATCACTCAAACTAGAGTTACTTTAATAAAAGTAACCATAGTTCATCTTTAAACCCTAGTTGATGTATGCCTACATAAGAAAGCTTCCCTCATTAGAGCAGGCATGCATTAGGCAGTTAAAAAATATTGTATAACTTCTCTTATAAACTTCCTTCTGCTTTCCTGCTTCAAGTATCCATGTAATCTCCTCACTTTCCACTGTATGTCTTTTCTCTTATAAACTTCCTTATACTTTTATGTCTAAATAATAACAGTCTTTTCTCTTATTTGTTGTCATATCTATCAGTTTGCTACATTTCAATTAAATTATATATTAGCTTGGCCTATTCCTGGTATCAGAGCCATATTTAGTGACTTTGAGATTAACATTAACTATCCATTTGTTTATATTGAGTGTGGATTGACACCCAAGTCGCTTAAGGTAGTTCTCAGTCTTCAACCATAGAGCGCTCTTGACCATTTTTAACTACTTGGTTGATAGTCGTGCATTCAATATTGATACAGTGACTGGATTAATCAAATCTATTTCCACTAATGTAGCGAAGAACCAGAGTAGCTCTAGTGAGAATGTTCAGGATTGTAAATTGAAAACATTGAAAAGGACCTTAATAATTGGTTTATTCCAAAGGTAAAATCATCTTCTTTATATGTCAAACAATTTGAATTAAAAAAAAACTTAATTTATCAAAACTATTGTACAAACTATGAATATTTCAAAAGACAATCATCCAGCCATCCATGTTGCCTAGTGGACTGTCTATATCTTTGTTTTTCCAAATCTTAGCAGCAGTTAGCATTTGTTACACAATCTTCCATAGCTTCCCTCTGACAGTTCTGTGCAATTGGAAAAATCTAACAAGGTCACCACTTCCGTCAATGGGGCCAACAAGCATCAACCCGATTTGCCACTTACAACAATTGCCACCACAGGTAAAAACCCATGCACCACCGCCACTGCCATCATGGACACCCACCAACACTACAGGCCCCACCCACAAACACAATTGTGCCTCCCCAACTCCACCATGCACGTCAAACACCACCATCGCCAACACCTGTCCACCACTGTAACCCAACCTACAATGCTTCCACCAACACAACTCAATGATCACCGTCCCATCACTAGCCACCTAATCAGTGTACCCATAACCCAACCAACTAGCACCGAACCTACCAAAAAACCTCTCCATCAACACAACCCCAACCAGCACCCACACAACAACACTAGTGCCACTTCCACAAAATAGAGAGAAAGAAGAAAGAGGAAACAGAACAACCATGCACGCCCACCACAGTTGGGGTAATAGCCACCCAACACCGCCCATAACTCCACTGTTATAATCTTCTGAAACTTTATCTTAAATAAGATGGTCGACATGACAAGCTAAATGACATTTTGAACCCATAATTTACCAACCAAAAGCATCAGATTTACTTGAGATTTGTGGTGGATCATTAGAAATAAAAGAAGTGCTTTTCGGACACATGGATATGAAGATTAGTCAATTGTTCTTAATAGATTACAGAATACATGGCCGATAACGATATGTTTACGAGCATTAGAAAAAAGAATATAAAATTTAATATGAGCACACATTGTACCCGTTGCTATAAATTGAGACAAGTCTCAAAAAAGCGAAAAATAACTTAATTGTTTTATACAAAAAGATGAGGAGAAATATCAAATAACCCCAAGCTTTATATGGAATAGTTAAAACATGGGATTAAAATTTCATGAAGCACATAAAATATATGTTAACTACACAAATAATTGAGATACACATAATATAAGGAAATCCCAAAATGTGCCGAAGTCAATTTAATGCCAAAACAAATATGATGTACAATTAGCCAAGTGTCTAAATAAGTTTCAAAACAAGTACAAATATGATACTTATAAGAATTCTTAGTAACAAACACCAAAAAGTAAAACTTTGACAAACATTTTGATCAAATAGTAAACTTGCAATTAAAGAAAATACATGTTAGTAGAAAAATCTCAAATTAGCCAGAATTATCTTCAATAAGAAAATATGAAATTGTTTAAACCTCTGGTAAGCAATCACATAAATGATACATAAATATTATTTAAAAATAAGTGCACAAATTACCAATATCAAATTTGACTATTTACTTTAATTGCCAATACAAATTTGAAAAGAAGTGCAAAATCCATATGAAGAACATACGCATTGAAGAAAGCTCAAATTAGGCAAATTATATTAAGTATCAGAAAATCAGAAAACAAGAACTAAGCTTTAGTAGATAAAGCCTCATGTCGAGAAAGGCAAAACTAATTGAAATAAAGGTTTTAAAGAAATCATTAAATTGAGGAAGACGTTATACTAATAGAAGTATACGTATAAAATAAATTCAAGTAATCTGTAACATTTTTTTTCAAAACTAGACAATATGGCTGCATTGCCATGACTTTGAATAAAAATCCTGTTATGAGTCAACTCAACTTCATAGTACAAATTTAAAAGTAAATATAAGAAGTTATAGAAATGCACATTCAACATAGAAAAATTTTAAATTCCTTGAAAATTTAACTAACTAAAAAATATATTAGTTGAGTACCAACAAGACAAGTAACAGGGCAAGTAAGACTATGCAAGCCCTAATTTTAGAAAAAAAATATACATACATAAAATATTGTATATTTCATAATCTCCCAAGAATTGAATAAACTAACTTTAATAATTAGATTAAGTATGAATAGAAATTCTACCATCTTAGCATTATTTTTTTAACATATTCAGCAAGCACCAATCAGGAAGAGACAGTTAAATGGTATCAGAGCTATAAGGTAGCATAGCCAGGATAAGATCCTTGGAATTTGAGTGTTGGAGGTTGGTAAGGTGTGAGTACTGATTTAAGTTATTGATTGGATATATGGGTAAGAATGATGCCTTTGAAGCGATTGTTGTTAAGTTTGAAAGTTTGGTTTGATAATACGAAAAGAAGTGTGGACTCCTACCTATCATCTCGTTCATTGCATTGTATGTTTAATCCAATTGTGGTTTAATCGAATGCTAACTTGTTATGAGACAACGGGGAAGTTGTTAATCTTATTGAGTCATCACTTCTTTCAATTCCATTGGAACTTGGTGGGATAGTACCTAACCCACTAGCCATGGGAAAGCTACGAATCCTATTAAGGACCAATAACCCCTACTAATCGTTATTTACTTTGACTCATTGGGTTGACCTTGTTTTGTCATACCTACACCATTATTTCTGTACTCGTTACCTTTCTAGGATGTCGTATATTTGCATTGTGAGTCTCAAGAGCCAATAGTTATGATCTCTTTAAAGATTTTGGTGTTTAGTTGTCCAGGTGTGATCATTATTATTTTCTGTTCCCCAAATGCTTGATTAAAATAATTGTTTTGCTGTGAAAAAAGTTAGATGTTTTATTGTATAATCATCATTGTCTCTTCCTGATTGGTATTTGCTGAATATGTTAAAAAAATGCTAAGATGGTAGAATTTCTATTCATACTTAATCTATTTATTAAAGTTAGTTTATTCAATTCTCGGGAGATTATGAAATATAAAATATTCTATGTATGTATGTGTATTTTTTTTTCTAATATTAGGGCTTGCATAGTCTTACTTGCCCTATTACTTGCCTTGTTGGTATTCAACTAATATATTTTTTAGTTAATTAAATTTCAAGGAATTTAAAATTTTTCTATGTTGAATGTGCATTTCTATAACTTCTCATATTTACTTTTGATCCGTATTGTGAAGTTGAGTTGACTCATAACATGATTTTTATTCAAAGTCATGTGAACGAAGCCATATTGTCTGATTTTGAAAAAAAGAAAATAGAAAAAAAAAGTGTACAGACCACTTGAATTTATTTTATACGTATACTTCTATTAGTATAATGTCTTCCTCGATCTAATGATTTCTTTAACACCTTTACTTCAATTAGTTTTGCCTTTCTCGACATGAGGCTTTATCTACTAAAGCGTAGTTCATGTTTTCTGATACTTAATATAATTTTGCCTAGTTTGAGCTTTCTTCAATTCGTATGTTCTTCATATGGATTTTGCACTTCTTTTCAAATGTGTATTGGTAGTTAAAGTAAATAGTCAAATTTAATATTGGTAACTTTTGCACTTATTTTCAAATAATATTTATATATCATTGATGTGATTGCTTACCAAAGGTTTAAACAATTTCATATTTTCGTATTGAAGACAATTCTGGTTAATTTGAGATTTTTCTACTAACGTGTATTTTCTTTAATTGCAGGTTTACTATTTGATAGAAAAATGTTTGTCAAAGTTTTAGTTTTTGGTGTTTGTTATTAAGAATTCTTATAAGTATCATATTTGTACTTGTTTTGAAACTTATTTAGACATTTGGCTAATTGTACATCATGTTTGTTTTGGCATTAAATTGACTTCGGCACAATTTGGGATTTCCTTATATTATGTGTATCTTGATTATTTGTGTAGCTAACATATATTTTATGTGCTTCATGAAATTTTAATCCCATGTTTTTAAATATTCCATATAAAGCTTGGGGTTATTTGATATTTTTCCTCATCTTTTTGTATAAAACGATTAAGTTATTTGTCACTTTTTTGAGACTTGTCCCAATTTATAGCAACAGGTAAAATGTGTGATCGTATTAAATTTTATATTCTTTTTTCTAGATACTAATTACTCGAAATTCTTATATTTTTGTATTTTAATTTGTAGTATCTTTCTTATCTGAGATTGACATTTGTCTAATTTTGTGTTCATTGATTTTGGCCGCGGTTTTGCTTATTTACAGCTAGAAGTACAATATGCCTTTTTATTGAAGTTCAAATTTCTTAATTACTAGTTTTTTGAAATTCTTCTATGCCTGCACTTTGGTTATATGATATTTTTTTATTTTATTATTTCAGAGTTATGTAACCTTATTGTTAATGATATGACATTGGTCTAATTTTATATAAATTTATGCATGTTCTCTTCTTTTCTTCCATACTTTCTTGACTTTCGAATTTTCTAGTCTTGTTTACCATTTACCGTCAATTACTACCATTTGCTTTGTATTTACATGTACTAATTTTGATATCTTTGGTGCTAATTTTAATTTTGCAACATGCACATTGGAGTTTTTATGTATTTATGTATATCGTGTGTATGTAGTTTTATTGTTTAAGTATGAAACACTACTGATTAAGAAGGGTACTTTGAGCGAGACATTAGGAACTACGCCTTCCGCATATATATGTTTGAAGAATAATAGTAATGCTCTGCTTACTTCTGTGGTTGACTCGCTAATGATGTACTTAGTCGGTCAGGCACGTTTCGGGCCATGATAGTTTACTGTTCTATATCTTCTCTGTTTCAAGTTGAGTATTACTAGTTACTAACAAATGGCTTATTTTGTTACTGAAGGCATATGAATGATATACGTCTTATCTGGGAAATTAGGATCACTCTCGATAGCTTGAAATAGTCTGTAGGATATAATAAACAATTAACTGAAGAAGTTCCCTAAGTGTGCTTTTAAGCTACGAGTTACACATACGTCCTTTACATGAGCAATATAAGCACGTCTAGTGCATATGCAACTTGTCAGGAAGATTCAATTGGTAAGCTTACATATTATATGATCCATCCATACTCGTTTTAGTGTAACTGAATGCATGTTGTCATTTTTATGTATTAATTTCTTTGGACTTTCACTATACAAAATCAGTTTCATGTGCATGCCGTTCATAGTAGAGAATCTAATTCCTAAAATATGTTTGTTACAAGTTTTTGTTATCAGTTATGGATAGATAACGGGCCATTCATGGTCGTGGTGGACACCAAGCTACGTCAATGCTGATGGCTGGGTCCTCGGCATTGCCTGTTGATGACAAAGCACATAGCATGAGCATCTAGCAGGCCTGGTCCCAGCCGTAGCCTTAGCCCAAGCCCTCTCAGCCACACTTCAGTGGTTTCGATGACATCAGGTATATTTAATATTAGCATTTAGTCGTCATGTCTATCTTACATTTAAATTTATTTATGAACTGCATTAATGTTAGTATTTTGTAGGACCTTGTCAAGACTGTAGACCCACACGGGGAGTGCACATCGATCCCCAGCAAATACAGCGTGTCACTCTCATCGAGAATGGCCAGTAAGTAAATAAGATAATGCAATACTTGACACTTTAATGATTTTGATAGTTATTATTGTTCACTTATTTAATGATATTAATACTATTCTTTGTTATGATCCTAGAGTATCCTGCAAAAATTAAGATCGATGTCCTTGTGAAGGGCCACTTCTTTTAGCCACTGCTGTACTGGAAGTGTCGGGAGGAAGGAGGCCTAGTGGGAGGAATGACAGGTATGGTTTGATAAATTCTCAGCTAATATTTGTTTAATTAGTACCTTATATTTAAATTAATCATACTGATTGTGTAATTGGATGCATTGCACGAAAGGTTCAAGTTTGATTCGCTTGAGCAGCAGGCATTGGGGATGATGGCTCTTTTTGTCTACATTGCAAAAGATTACCAACGATGGCTCCACGACGCACATGAGCGAGCCAGGAAAGTGGTGCCGAAGGCTGCCCCGATGGAGGAGTGGAAGGGTTATCCCCCTCATCGGATCCCAACCATTTGTATGGGGGTAAAAGGTTGAGAGGTGGATCACTAATCCACCATCAAATATATATATATGTACACACATACACGTACATACAAATATATATGTATGCACACACACACACACACATATTAGCTTTTGGATGTTCGAGCAGCTTAAAAAACTAAAATCTTGCGAACTTTTTCAATAAGAAAATGAGAGAGAGTTATTTTGAAAATATTAGAAGAAATGTAAAGGATCACAGGAGTTACAGATGATTTATAAATGAAAGTGAAGTTAGGTGGAGAGTGGGACTATAAATTAGAAATCATATAGATTTAAGTTTATCTGCATATTACTCAAAGAATTATTATTAAGTTTTTCTATGAGAATGATTTCCAAAAATAAAAAAAAAAGGACTGCAATAGAAACTTCAAAAGAAGACTTCACGTAAAGATGGCCGTAAAAAGGACCACGAAGGTGCTCATTTAATAATAGAGAAAGTATCACTGAAAACCATCGAGGTTAGAGCCTAATTAGAGTTAACCCCATTGTCTTCCAAAATCTTGAATGTAAGACCAAAATCTTAATGATTTATAACACACATACCACTCTGTTATAACACCCTTTCTATTTCGTATACTTTTGCTTATGTCAGCAGCCCATAATTTCAAAACGGCACTACTGACCGTTTCAACCCTCAACTCTTAAGTATGTATACGAGTTTTACCCATATACCCCATCTCCCCTTCTCTCTCTCTCTCTCTGAACACTAGCTATAAGAAAACGCACAACACCTATGCCGCCACTACCCAACGCTGCTCCAAATCCTTCCACCTCTTAGTATTCCCATACCCCTGACACTCTTCTCGATTTACTCTCCCCATTTCCCAAAAAAACCACCGCCACCCCTGCCCCCTCCACATCACCAACACCTTCTCCTCCTCCCAAAAGCTAATAATCACCACCCCAACCCAAACCCTTCATTTCTCTATCCACCGAGGTGTGTGCTTGCATGTCTACAATTCAGTCAGGCGTTTATGTGTGCACGCGGGTGTCTGTGGGCGCGCTTGCATATTTGTGGGGTGAATTCAGACCTACTCGTGCGTGTGTGGGTCTGATTTAATCATTGTGCGCGTGTACCTGTGATTGTGGGTGACTCCAATCAATCGTTGTGTGTGCATGCAATTCCATTAGTGTGTGTATACTATCAAACTAATGCGCGCGCGTGCACACACAAACACACTAAAGAGTAAAATTATGCATAACTATAGTTATGGTTAGCAGTGTTGAAGTGTATGCCTTGTTTATTTTTAGTTGTTGGTGGTGGCAGTGTGGTGGTGGTGATGGACTAAGGGAGAAAACCAAGAGGCTGGTGGGTGTTCTGTTAGAAAGGAAAAAGGAAAAGAAAAAGGGAAGGTGGAGGGTGGCATATGAAAGGAAAATTCAACACAAATCAAGGGGTAGATTCATCTTTTTGTCAAATATGTTAAAGTCATCTGTATTTCCTCCTGTCAAGGGATGTATTTGACATTTCATAGTCGAAAGACACGCGCGTAACTATACCCTAACTTCAAGGGTTTCGTGATATTTTTCTTTATCTTTTTGGTGTATTTATCTATTCTCTAATCTCTTTGATTGAGTTTCCCCCCTCAAATAGTACAGTAGTTCTATGTTTTCCATATTTGTTGGCGTCAAGATTTTTGTAATATTGGTCATAGCATTCATCCAAAATAGAAATTATATGTTCAGGTCGCCACCCCTACCCCATATAAGTGATACATTAGTGTGAAATAAAATTTTTAACCTTTTAATGAGTATTTATAAAAATTGCATGGGGAATTTCGAATAAGTGCTGCTATTGCAGCCTGCAGAAGGATTAAAGAGGTGGAGCAGCATGTGGCAGGGTGGTCCTCGACCAAGTCTCTTTAACTTGCTAGGTCTAATAAGTTAATTGTTTTCTGGGGGCCCACAGTTAGTGACAGCTGCATATCGCAAAAATATTGTGACAAAAATTTAGGGGCTGTACGTTTATATTTTTCTGTTTTCGTTTTTGTAATGATGAAGAAAAAGATGCTTTTTTCGTGTATGTTTACATTTTTTCGGTTCCGTTTTGGATAAAATTTCCGAACAGTGCCGAAAAAACAGTCTCTGACACAGTTAATGAAACGTGGAAAAAGGTGAAAACACCCATGTTTTCACCTTTTTCCACGTTTCATTAACTGTGTCAGAGACTGTCTCCTCTTTTTTTTTCTGCTCTCTCTCTCTCTCTGTCTGATGGAAATGAGAAATGAGAACAGAAATGGAAATGGGTCTTTGCCGCCTCTCTCTCTCTCTGATGGAAATGAGAACAGAAATGAAAATGGGTCTTTGCAGGAGCTTGCCTCTGTTTCAGTGGCAGGAGCTTGCCATTGAAACAATGCGTGAATTCGCTCGAGCTTGCCTCTGTTTCAATGGCAGGAGCTTGCCATGGAAATGGGTCTCTGCCAAATGAACTGATGGCAGGAGCTTGCCTCTGTTTCAATGCGTGAATTCGCTCGACCAAGCCATAATAATTTGTGAAGGTACATCTCCTTAATTCCAAGTTCAGATCTGATCTCTTTCTTTTCTTTCTCCCGTTTCTCTCTCTCTTAATTAAAATCTTTCACCGGTGGTGGCAACCCACATCTGGCAAGCCCCTCTACGGCAACCCACATCCAGCACCTCTCTGGCGACACCCTCGTCTTCTCCCTGGCGCCGCGCCACCTCCGGCGGCGTAGTTTGCAACTCCAGCCGGATCTAGCATAGACAATTTCTAGAATCGAGCTCCGACCAACTCCGTAAGTCTCTATCTAGATATTATTACTTAGGAAATTTAAATTTGATTATGATGTAGCAATTGGTTTTACTTACATATATACATTATTACTTATTGAATTGTATATCAGTTCTTGAAATTTCTTAACTATGTTACTGTCTATATCAAATTTCTTAATGGTTGTAAAAACAATGCTCCCTTACTGTCTACATCAATTTCGTGGGTGGTAGAAAGAGAGCGATGACTTCCATGGGCTGTGTGATTTTGAGTGTGGTGATTATGGCAGCAATGAACTGTCATGACTTGCAGGGTATGGTGTATGCATGGGGGAAGGGTTACAGTTGTGTGATTGTGAGAATATAGGTGTAGGTATATGGGTCTGTGTGAGAGGTGCAATGAATCTGGGTTCCATCTTTCATGTGTGGTGCTGGGTACTCACCTGAGCTGTTGGCTTTTAATTCTGGTACAAAACACTATTGCTAGTACTGAACTAATGGTAAAAATATAGAGAGGCATTCTCTGCATAAACTGCCAAGTCCATTTCCACTTTACTCTCCAACATATCCTCCTTAAATTTCAAAGCCATCGCTAAAAGAGGGACGAACTTTTAGTAATAATGTAAAAGTCTGACAGGAGGTAATAATGTAATAATGTAAAAGAGCGACACTACAAGAAAATGTGTTTTTCTTACAATGGAGTTTTACCTACGGATTGCCTTCCGTCGCTAAAACGACTTTAACTGACAGATAACACTGTTGGTAAAAGTCTGTCGTTAAAAACTTATTATCGACAAAGTAAACCGTCGGCAAAAGTTTTTGCCAACTGTGTATTTGCGACGGTCTTTTAGCGGCGGAATTACCGTCGCTAAAACTTTCTTACACAATTTGTTTTTTTCGCTGGTTTTATAAAATTGTTTTAGTGACGGAATTATGCCGTTGCTAAAACTTCTGTCCGTAAAATTTATCGACGACCTTTTAGCTACGGGTGTTCCCGTCGCTAAAAGTCCTAGATTAAAACACTGAGATCTGCTTCTTTCTCTTTCCCTGTTTCTCTCTCTCAAAATCTCCCACCGCCATTTTGAGCTCCGGCGATCAACCTCCACGGTAACCTACCTCCAACGATCCCCCTCCACGGTGACCCCTCCACCACCGCAAGTTAAAAGCCCTCCATTGCACTGCCCCAACATGAAAAGCCCTCCACTACAGCCGCGTGAAAAACCTACCACCGTCGTCGCGCCACCAACATCGCCGCCCTAAATTAATTGAATGCCCTAATCTAATCGAACCATAAATTAAACTAATTGAACCCTAAATTGAATGCCTTAATCCAATCAAACCCTAAATTGAACTAATTGAACCCCCTAATTGATATGCGAAATTGAATGCCCCAATTCAACCGAACCCTAAATTGAACTAATAGAATCCCCTAATTGAACCCTAAATTGAAGTAATTGAACCATAGATTGAATGCGTTAATCTAATCGAACCCTAAATTGAACCCCTAATTGAACCCTAAATTAAATGCCCCAATTGAACTGAACCCTAAATTGAAGTAACTGAACCTCCTAATTGAACCCTAAATTAATTGCCCTAATTGAATCGGACCCTAAATTGAAATAATTCAAGTGTGAAAGACGTAGAAAGTGTTGAAGACGATGTGACTGAGTCTACTGATGAAGAGGATGAATTAGAAGATGAAGAGGACGACGAGTCCCACGAAGAAGAGGACGACGAGTCTAGTGAAGAAGATGATGATGATTCCCAAACTAAAAATGACTGACTTGTAATGTTGTAACATCACGGAAAAAATGTAGTAACATTCTAGAACTTGGTTCATATTGATGTGTTTTTGCACCTCCGTTCATATATATAGTGCCGATGATGATTTCTACCAGATTATTATTTTTAATGTGTTAATGTCTTTGCAATTTATCTATACGAAATCAGATATGGATAGAATATGAGTTATTCATGGTCGGGCTAGACGCCGAGCTGCTTCTACCCAGGTGGGTCCCACCTCGTCATTGCTCACTGATGACGAGGCACGGAGTGATCACGTACAGCCCCAGCCATTGCCCTAGCCCGACGCAGATTCATCCCACACGAGCGTTGATTCTCCTTCTTCCGTGGGTTCTACCTCAGGTACAGTTGATAACGGTATTTAGTACATTTTTGCTAATTTATATTTGAAGTATATTTGAACTGTATTAATGTCTGTGTTTTGTAGAATCTCGACGAGGAAGTGGCCCGACAGGCGGGGTACGCATTGACCCCCAGCGTAAACAGAGAGTTAAGCTCACCCAAGAAGGCCTGTAAGTAAAATAAAATCACATCATGCCTTATTTTGTTCATTTGGGATGCTAATTTATATTTGAACTGTATTAATTTATTTATTTACTTCTTTGGCAGGATCATGGAGAATCAGGCGAGGACGAAGATCGGTGTTCTTGTGAACGGCCGATTCATCGAGCCACGCCTGTACTTGAAGGACTGGTATGCCGTTACGAGGGAGTCCCTTTGGGAGGAGTGGCTGGTACGTTGAAGTATTTTTTCCTATGATAGTATTTGTTTAATTAGAGTTTGTTTTTAAAATTAATTTGTGTTATTGAATGCCTTGCAGGAAGGGTTCACGTTTGACTCGGCTGATCAACAGGCACTGGGGCGGCAGGCCTTCTTTTCTTACATCGCCAAGAATTACCGCCGATGGCTCCATTACACATGGGACCGGGCGAAGAAGATGCTGCCCGATGGTGCCCCGATGTCAGAGATGAAGACATATCCCCCACATTGGATATCTCTGACTGTATGGGGGGATATGATAGATTAGTGGGCTACGGATCCAAGCTGGGACGCCAAGAGTAAGAAGGGGGCCAAGAACAGACAAAACAGAGATCTGACGCACACGGGGGGTCGGTGCCACACAACATCGTCCGACATATGAATGCAGTCCAAAACCCGGATCTGGAAGAAGATGAGGTCATAGCTCTGACGTATAATCAGACTCTCGTGCGGAATAAGGACAAGGACGAGGTGCGCCGGGCCAGCGACTATGTTTTGGATATTACCCGGCGGATCGATGTAAGTCGATGTGTTTAATTAAGTTGTTAATTTTTTCTTACTATCCTCAATGTCTGTTGCGTTAATTAATATGCCCTAACATATCTTTAAATCACTGTTTTTGCAGGCCTCGTATGAACAGCTTAGGGAGTCCGGACAGCCATCAGCGTCCACTAGTACGGGTGCAAGTACTGGGGCATTGAAGCGATGGCTGGATACCCCAGAGGTCGTCAATCGGCCGAAAGGCCGCATACGCGGCCAGCCTAGCATGACTGCTCGTGCCTTGATAGGAGCACCCTCACCCCCCGCTGCCCCTGCACAAACACAGGCTCCTCGGCATCCGTTGGACGAGGAGGAGATCCAGCGCATTGCTACGGTGGTGTTGAGGCTGATCAAGGAGCAGGATCAGCAGGCTACCACTGCCGGACATGCCTAGCCGGCCCCGGATCAGCAGGATCCAGATCCGGGACTCGGCAACCCCTGATGAGCCCCTTCTCGTGCCCGGTCCCAGCTTGTCCCCCCTCCACCAACCCGGTCCCAGCTTGTCCCCCCTCCCCCCGCCCAGCTTGTACATCATGACTATTTTTTATAATTGATTGTATATATTTCTTTGCGTATTGATTATTGTGTGTTGTTGAGAATTGTGTATTGATTATTGTGCGTTGTTGAGAATTGAAATTTTCATTACAGGTCTGGGTAGTAGAAAATAAAAAAAAATTTAAAAATTAACTTTTGGCGACGGATTAATTCTGTTGCCGAAAGTGTTTCTTCTATTTATTTTTTAGCGACGGAATACTCCGTCACCAAAACTCTTATTTAGCGATGGAACATTCCATCGCCAAAAAATTATTTCGTCGCTAAATTCACAAAACAGAAAATAAATTAAAATACGTAAAATATAATTAGCAACGGATATTCCGTCGTTAATTAATAAATAAATCCGTCTCAAAAAGTGCAATATTAGATGACGGATTTGAAAATTCCATCGCCAAACTTTTAGTAACGGGCTTTTATACGAGAGACTTTTAGCTACGGTATATCCGTCGCGAAAACTTTTGGCGACGGATTTTGAGCTTTTAACGACGGATTTTCCCGTCTCTAAAAGCCTTTTTCTTGTAGTAAGATTGTTCATTAAGATATAAGACCTGATTGGATTGAGATTTTTAACTAAGATTGTTGATCTAATTGGGCTTTTCGTGACGGATTTTGGGCTTTTAGCGACGGATTTTCCCGTCGCTAAAAGCCTTTTTTCTTGTAGTAAGATTGTTCATTAAGATATAGGACCTGATTGGATTGAGATATATGACCTAATTGGATTGTTGATCGAGATATGCGGTATAATTGGATTGAGATTGTCTATTGAACCAACCAATTTTAGAGTAAATTCATTTTTGATTGCTGAACGATATCCAAAAAACTTTGCAGTTTAAAATCTACAACAAAAACGAGATAACCACCTTGGAGCACTGTAAGAAGACAAAATCCATTCAGCTCATATGAGGATAACCAGATTAAGTGGTTTTTAGGAAACTCATCAGGAAAATTTAAGTGTTCATATCACTAGTCTAGATTACATCTAGATATTGAAAATAAATTCTTGCTAGAGTAACTATAGTGTAGGACATTGTTAGTGTTTTGGGGTGAATTCTATATACTAGTACAGATTCAACTCCTAACTTTGTTGGGTTAAAATATGATATCTCTGTGTAAAAGCAAAATGACTCCGCCCAAAGCAAGGTACACCAAAAGAATCGAATGGTACATCTCCTTAAAACATGACATGACTTTGATAGAAGCTACCCCTGCAATTTATCTTTAACAAGAAATGCAATTGATAATTTTACTTCAGACTGAACTAAAAAAACTCTACTGAACCAATCCATTTGGAGTAAATTTATTTTTCAATAAAACAAAGAAAAAATAGAAGGCGCGTTGAGCCTTTACTAATAAGAAACGTAACTATTTGTTGCAAATATTAAATCCGCTCAGAATAAAAGAAAACAATGCAAATAAGCAGTAACTTTAAACGTCAATATGTCTTCAAAACTATTGAGAATGAGCCTATTAGCAAACGCTACTAATCTTCGGCGCCTCATTGAGTAGTTATTTAGTGCTTTCGTTTGTAAATACTGAAGTATCGATTTTGCATTTGCTTCTTTTGTGCTGTAAAGAGTCTTTATTGGCTCTCAGGAAACTTAACAAGAACTTTTGGATGTTTTTTAGTGTATTATCAGAAAGTGTACTATGTTTTAGTACGCAATGGGATGAAATCCTGATTCTGCCACTGTGATTAAAACCTTCAAATACATATCAGAGCTTCTAATCCGGGCAATATCTCAATTCTTTAAAATAAATGGTCACAAAGGAAATTTTTTAAGCTCATTATAGTACGAGCTAAATAGTGTTCATCCATGCAGGGGTCTTACTAAATAAAATAATCACATATAGGTCTAGCTTCTCGCTCAGGCTCTAAACCCATCCCCAAGCAACCTACTGGTGATCGTTACCTAAAGAAGGAAATCAAATGAGAGTAAGCTTTTCAGGGCCCAGTAAGATCGATCAAGAGTTTAAAACGGTGCGACTTGAATGATTTTTCTTATGCAGTCAAATGACAACTCTAAAAAGGATTTTAAATAAAATCAAAGAATCTTGATATAGATATGGGGAAGACTATTAACTCATTCCCTCAAATTATAAGACATTTCAAAACATTTCAAATACGATAAAGCAAAAACAAATAACATTGAACATGAATAGTACTAATTAGCAAAGTCACCCCCGTAGTGCTCAGAAGATACAAATACAGAGTACATATGCATATGTATGTGTATAAAACTAGTCCAATTAGGTACTAGTTGTAACCCAAACAGAACAGACCAACCTTATAACACCCATAGAATGAGAGATGTCAATGGGTCGCGCTTGGGCCAACCTAGCCCGGGCCTGCCGTGAAATCAGGCCGGGGCCAGGCTAGTGGGGCTACAAACTGAGCCGGACCGGGGCGGGCCAGATGAAGGGGAAATTTGGGCCCAGTCCAAGCCCTGGCCCTAGTCCCAATATCTAGGGCCGGGCCAGGGCCCTTTCGTTTTTGCATTTTCTTGTTATTCAAAGTAAAGGCTTGAATTACGGTAATTTCTTGTTATTCTTTAAGCAAATTGTAATGTAGTACTGTGACTAGGATTCTTGTTATTCAAAGTAAAGGCTTGAATTACGGTAATTTCTTGTTATTCTTTAAGCAAATTGTAATGTAGTACTGTGACTAGGATTCTTGTTATTATGTAAGCAAATTGCTCTCTCTCTCTCTTTCTCTCATTTACATCTCTCAATTTTAAATTTCTTCTTTCATGTACTCTAGGCTTGTCCAATATTCACAATTTAACGAACCTAATCTTTATCCTTTTATTTCATTATAAGTCATATACATACATATATATATATATATAGTATGTAGATACATATTTAGAGCAAAAATAATTGCCGCCAACTCCAGATCGTAAGTCGGATAATTCTACTCATGAGTCTTCAACTGCCTTGATGCATAGGCAATAACCTTTCCATGCTACATTAAAACATAACCAAGTCTTCTCTAAAGGCATAACTATGGAATACAAACCCTTTTGAACCTAATGGCAATGTCAACACTGGTGTTGTCAGTCGTGTGTGTTTCAGTTCCTGAAAGTTGGACTCACACTCATCGGTCCGAACAAACAACATATTTTTACGAGTTAACCGAGTCAACGGTCATGCAATCTTGGAGAATCCTTCCACGAATCATCTGTAATAACCTATTATGCCCAGAAAACTATGCACTTATTTCATTGAGCTAGGTCCTTACCACTCAATCACTGTCTTAATCTTCCTCAAATCTACAGAAATACCATCCTTAGACACCATGTTCCAAGGAACCCAACCTGCTGAAGCCAAAACAAGTTATGGCCTATAAGTCGTTGCAACACCAGTCTCAAATGTTCCATATGCTCCTCTTCAGATTAGAGTATGCCAAAATATTGTCAATGAACACGATGACAAACTGATTCAAATTGTCCTTGAATACCCCTATTCTTCAGATCCATGAATGCTGCTGGGACATTCGTGATCTTGTTCTACTTGTTATGGCTCGTGATCTTGTTCTACTTTTTGTAATCGATATAAAGTCTCATTGTGTGGTCCTTCTTCTTCACAAAGAGGACTTGGGCACCCTATGGGGATACACAGGGACATAAGAACCCCCGATCAAGCAATTCTTACAATGTCTTCTTTAGCTCTTTCATCTCAACTAGAGCCATATGATACGAAGCTTTAGATGTAGACCCCGCACTAGCAACAAGATCGATCACAAACTTTATCTCACGATCAATAGGCTCTCCTGGCAACTCCTCAGAAAAAAAATCTGAATACTACTTTACTACAGGATAGATGACAACTCAGGACCATTCTGACGCATATCAACGACATGTACAATAAATCTATGACAACCCTAGCGCAGTAACCGCTTTACTTTGATAGCAGAAATAATACTAACCAGCCCACTTGATTTAGATTTTTGATAAACAAACTCATACTGTCCCCTGAAATATCAAAACAAACTACTTTCCCATGACAGTCCACAGATGCATGCTTGGTAGATAACCAATCTAGGCCCGGTATGATATCAAAGTCCCAAATAACTAATGGAATGAAATCCGCACGAAGATCTCTATCACTAACACAAATAGTGCAATCACAAAGAACAATCAAAATTGTCAAAGACTCTTCCATCAAAGTGCCTATTGTAAGGTCAGTCTCTAAAGGATTAGTTTTCACCCTCAATTATCGTGCAAAAGTAAGGGATGCTTTAGAATCAAATAAAATACAACAATCTAATGAGTTAACCAGAAGTCTACCTGACACCACATCATTAGATGTCGTACAATCCTGAGCAAACATTAGAAAAAGATGGGTTGATGTCATGGGCCTTTGCCCTTGTTTAGGCTGCTGAGTCTGGCATTGTTGACTATGTCCTTCTCCGTGACGAGGAGCACTGTGCATTGTTGTGCTAGTTGTAGGTGCAGGGCAGAAAGTTAGCAGGTTCTCTCTGACAGATGGACAGTCTTGAACCTAATGCTCCACAATGCCACACCTGAATAATCCCCCAGTAACTTTATAGCATGGCCTACCATGATGGACTTTTTTGTATGTGGCACAAGGAACGACCTAAAAAGTTGATCCAGCACCTTGACCAGCACTCTGTGTAGGTAGAATTTAAGTCTCTACTATGGTCCAAATTTAGTACTCTGAGTTGGTCTAACTCTTGTGCTCTGCGTTTCTCTAAACCTCATACTCTGACCTGGTCGAGCCCCAATGCCCAGGTCTAACCCCCTGAATCGAGGCAGGCTTAAATTCGTGACTCTGCCTCATCTGCAAACTCTGAGCACCCTGTGGCAATGCGAAATAGAGCTGCAGATGCTTGTCAGCCTCTGAAGTTCTACTTTCATGTTTATCCCTCTTGGCCACCCTGCTGTTGCTTAAACCTCTTTTCTTGTCAGACCTGGACTGCTCCAAACCACGTGCTAGGTCCATACACTCCACATAACACAATAGCTAAGCAGAGATTACTCCATCTCTCAAACTAGGCTTGAGGCCGCACTCAAATTTTTGGCATCTGTCAGCCTCTATTGGCAACCTCCCATCTGAAAACCTTGCTAGCCGCAAGAACCTTTCCTCAAACTCATCTACCATCTCACGATATGCTTGAGTCATATTAGTGAACTCTCTCAGCATCTGCTCGTGATAACTCGTAGAGAAGTACTGGTTATTGAACAGTTCCTTGTACTGCTCCCAAGTCATCTCAGCTCATTGCTGAGGAGTCTTGCTAGCCTCCACCATCTTCCATTATTGGTCGGCCTCTCCCCTGAGCTTGTACATTGCAAATTTGACTTCTGCTTTTCCATGCATATATGGCCCAAAAGATCTTCTCCAACTCTATAACGCAACCCTCTACCTCAATAGGGTCCAATGATCAGCTAAAGTTTGCCACGTTATGCATATTTAGCTCGCTCAGAATACTCCACTCCCAAGGTTGTGGCTGTGGCACAATCGGATGTGGTACTCTCAATTCTTTAAAAATAAATGGTCACAAATGAAAAATCTTGAGCTCATTATAGTACGTGCTAAATAATGTTTACACATGCAGGGATCCTACTAAATAAAATAATCACATATAGGTCCAGCTTCTCACTCAGGCTCTAAACCTATCCCCAAGCAACCTATTGGTGATTATTATCTACAGAAGGGAATCAAACGAGATTGAGCTTTTTAGAGCCTGATAAGTTCGATCAAGAGTTCATAAGAGTGCGATTCAAATGATTTTTCATATGCAGTTAAATGACAATTGTAACAAGGATTTTAAATAAAATCAAAGCATCTCGACATAAATATAGGGAAGAGTATCAACTTAATTCCTCAAATTAATAGACATTTCAAAACATTTCAGATAAGATAAAATAGAAACAGATAACATTGAACACGAGTAGTATAGATTAGCAAAGCCACCCCGACAATGCTCAGATACAGGTACAGAGTACATATGCATATGTATAAAAACTAGTCCACTTAGGTACTAGTTGCAACCCAAACAAAATAGACCAACCTTATAACACCCACATAACAGACCATCCATATAACGCCTCAGAATTACTATCTCGTGTCAATATTGAAAGGAAAAATGCATAATTCAACATGTTGTATAATGCTCGAATTAGCAAAACATATGAACATCAATGAGAGTTTCAAATGATTGCTTTAAGGTTCAAGATAGCGTTTCGTGGGCCATTAAAAAAAATTCATAACAGTTGTACAATCGAAGTTCAATGAAAATCAATAACAAACTCGATCAACAATCATTTGTATTAACCTTGATTGGGAAAATTATTTATCTGAACACAATGTACGCTATTATACCATAATCCTAAATGAGCTACCCATACAGTACTCACTTTTGATCCCGAAATGATGCAACTCAAAGCAAGTCCCGAAACAGCCAACCTAGCTAGCCAGAAAACCTTACACACTGGGCTCAACAATAACCCAAAGTTGATATTAATTTTCCTAAAACATTTTTATGTCTTTAAACAGCATATAAAATAAAAATATAAATGTTTCCTATTTTTGAATATTTTTAGTTAAACATAATTTCTTTAAATGTCAAAAACGCCACGTGTCTCTAGTACGAGCTTTTCGATCATCATAAACGGGAAAACTAATGGTTTCTTTTGGGGTAGGGGAGGTATCAGGCAAGGGGATCCAAATGTCCCCCTACCTTTTTGTTATATGCATGGATGTTCTTACAGGGATGGTGCCGAGGTTAGTAGTTCGTAGTCAGTTTCGCTACCACTAAAGGTGCCTAAAGGATAGTATCTTTCAACTTGCCTTTGCCAATGATCTCATACTTTTTTTTGGGTGACCTTCCTTTGGTTCAGGACTTGAAACATGCTCTCATTGTCTTCCAGCAATTCTCGGGACTCATTCCCAATCCTAATAAAAGCCATGTTTTTTTCTCTAGTGTTGAGCCCACTACTAAGACTTTGATCTCTTCTTGTCTTGGCTTTGTCGAGGGAGAGCTCCCGATGCGATATCTGGGAGTCCCTCTAATTTTCACTTGTTTGCGGAAAGAGGACTGTCACCTTCTTCAGGACCACATCGTGAAAAAAGTCAAGCATTGGACTTTTAATTACTTGTCGTATGCTAGTAGGGTCCAACTGATTAGATCAGTTTTGTTCTCTATCCAGGTGTACAGAGCTTCAATTTTATCCTTCCAAAGAAAGTGATACTAGAGATGGAGAGGATATTTCGAGCTTTCCTTTGGAAGGGTACAAGACTTTGTATCACGGGAGCCAAGGTGGCTTGGGCTGATGTATGTTGTTGTCTCGAGGAAGAGGGTGGTGTGGGTATTAAGCAGATTAAGGTGTGAAACTTTGCTGCCATCTCTAGGCATATTTTGTCCATCATTTCTTTCAGGTCAGACTCCCTTTGGCCATGGTAAATTAAGTCCAATATTTTGATAGGTATGAGTTTTTGGGAAGTCTATTGCCCCAGTGATTGTAGCTAGTCTTGGCATAAGATTCTCATGGTTAGGGATATGATTCGCTCGTTCCCCCGGTATATAGCTGGGGATGGAAGTAGGATCTCTTTGTGGTTTTATTGGTGGCATCCAATAGGCCCTATCATTCTTACCCTTACTGGTAGGATTATTTCTGACTCGGGTCTGGTTAGGCGAGGGAGGGTTTCTGATGTGATCTTGGGCTCCTCATGGTGCTGGCATATTTCCAATACACTTGTGCTCATGGAGTTATGTGAGAGTACCCCTAGCTCTTTTCGTTCTGTCTTGATATGCCTGACAAAATCGTCTGGACGGTTAGTGGTTCTGGAGAGTTCTCCATTGCAAGTACGTGGGAAGCCCTTCGTCATAAGCGGCCATTAGCTAAATAGGCTTGCTTATTGTCGTGCAAGTGACGTGTTCCGCATCATAACTTTGTCTTATGGTTGGCCATTAGGGAGAGTTTAAGTACGCAGGATAGGCTTTTGCTTAGCATGAGCTATGTTTTATGTCGCATTCCTTTTGAGTCCCATGAGCATCTATTTTTTAATTTCCCTTTCACGTAAAGATTATGGTATATTATTCAAAAGAAATACAATTTTAACAGGCATATGTTAAGTTGGCAGGGTATGGTTGATAGAGCTTCCTTTAAGTGGCAGGGCTCTGGATTCCCGGCATCGGTCTGTCGGATAGCGTTTGCGATGTTGGTTTACTATATCTGGAGAGAGCAAAATTCTCGTTCCTTCTAGAAGTGATGTTGTTTCTTGTTCTGCAGGTCTTGTGCAGGTCATCCGGTGGAGGTTATTCTCTTGTAGAAAAATAGCCAATTCCCTGACTAACCGATGGTTTTGGGTGAATGGAAGCTCCCCGACTCCATATTCGCCCGATTCCATCATGGTTTAGTCCAGATTGATTTCTGGGAGATCAGTCCGTGTTCAGACAGACCGTTGCAACTTTTAGCATGATTTATTGCTGTTTTACTGTGATGGCCACCAGGATCTCCAGACTCCACGTGGCTTCACCTGTCTTCTTGTGGTCACCTATTTTCTTTTGTTGCCAGTGTGGCATGTTTCAGCATAATTTAGGTTTTCCTTTTACTCTTACTTAGTAAGACTTGCGTTTCTTTGTAGTATTCCTGGAATATACCCGTTGCATTTGTTGTACTTTTGTTTCATCGGTTGATATATATTTTTTTATTTACTGTAAAAAAATAGCATAATTGCTTCCAGCAGAACATAAAGTTCAGTAATTTTTGTAACATCTTCAAAAAAATATAAAAAAAATTATAGAACTTGAAATCAAAATTTGAAAGGCATTAAAACTTTTTTTAAATTATTCGTTTTGCTAAGTCAAATACGATGAGTTAATAATACAGAATCAACTCTAAAAATTATCAAACTTAAATTGAGACTTCTTTATACGATAAAAACAATACTACAATTTTTCTAGAATTTATCATGGATTTTAAAGACTCCAAGGAACTTTACAAAATCTGAATTTACAGAGAATTCTAACAATACAAACGATTTCAGAAAATTATAAAATTTTGCTTGAAATTTTAATTTAGCCTTAAGGTAACCTAACTGCAAAATTTAACACACTAACGATCACTATACGCCACCTAAGACACATGTCGATCATAGCGTGAACCCGTGATATACCTGTGCAAGCACAGAGTACCACTAACTACACAAACCCACAAAGACCCACTTCATCTTCTTATTCCATTCCACACTCCCGTAAAAATGCCCAGTTTTCCACAGGTTGCAGTTATGACACAAACACTTACACACATGCATTACACACACCATACACATAGACACACACTCATGCACACAACACCCACACATACAAACACTACACACACACAAATTCACCCACGCACACAGCACACACGCTGCCCCTTGGCAGCCTCATCTACGCACACATATAAACATAAAGACACACTCATGCATACAATAACACACACCCATACACAAAAAAAATATACATATACACATGCCCCGATTGCCATCACGACAGTCCACCCATATGCACACACAGTCGTTTACACACACACACACATAAGTAGACTGCCTTCACAATTTTCCACACACATACACACTTGTTTGTGCACACACATATACAACATACAAGCATACACACACATACCAAACTGCCTTCAAGGCAGCCTTCCCTCTTTCGTGAACCTTACGCTCACACACATCATGCAAACACACACTCAATTACCGTCACCCCACGACTGAGTTCTCTCCCCCCTCCCTGCGTCCCATAGACACACGCACGCACACACACATACACACGTACACAGTCATGGCCACCGTGACTGTGTAATTCTTGAATCACACCCATAGTGTCCCCACGATAGCCATCACCTCACGGCCACCCTTCTTATCCCCTCAACACACACAGGTACAAGCCACCAAAGCTATGACTTGCTTGAACCACCCCTATTACACTCACGGCAGCCATCTCCTTTGGCGGCACGGCTGCCCAACACACCCTCTCACTAGTGCACACACAACTAGCACTATCCTAGCCCCATTTTCTCCTTAATACAATGAATAATTTGAGAGAAAAAGAATAGAAGACTCACCAAAAATTCCACTCGATTGCTAGAATTTTTCTTCACCCTCTTTCTCTCTATCTTTCGTGCATCAAAAGAAAAAAGAAGAGAAAAGTTTGGGGACAGCTGGTCCCCCCCCCCCACCCCCAACACATATAACCTAAAAGGACAATTACCGAAACTCTCCTCTGACTTTAGGTATTTTTCAAAGTTCACCCAAAACTTCCTATTATTACGAAAAGGCCAAAAGCAACTATTTACAATAAATTAATGTACTACAAAAATATTGACATGTTTGGACTTGTAGTAACTTTTAGATTCTTTTTCCCTATCCATTGTAATATACATAACCACATTATTTTGAATCCTAAGCTTGCTATCACCATCCCACCGCCATCATCAACTCTCAATTAGTGATTGTTGCATCTCCACCATCTATCCAAACTCTACAATCGCAAGCCCACTGGTGAGTTATCTCCAACGATCACGACGGCACCACCATTGACAACAAGTCCAACACACCCCGTCACCACGCTAACATGAAGATGCCTCATCAACCACCACCCAAATGATCACGATGGCACCACCACTATCAGCTAACATCCAAACACATAGATTCCTTGCTCCACTAACCCACCTTGTTTTGATGATGGTTCCGCGTCTTTAATGCCAGGCGGTAGCATGCGGCTACAATACAATACTTCTTAGCCCACACCTCAAAATAGGGGGACAAATATAGCGGTGGTGAGGTAAGGTGAGAAAGGCAGCAAACTGTGTGGTGGGGGAGGGATGTGGCGGTGGCAATATAAAGGGGAAGGATGCAGCTGCATCAGGGTGCGAGTGAGGGAAGAAGTGCCCAATGGGGTGGGGAGAGGGGATAACAATATGGGGGGATGTGTTAGGTTTTTCCTACAGTTGTGAAAAATGTATTCTAAAGGAAATATTAAGAAAAATAATATTTTATAATTTGAAGATTTGTATTGAGATAGACTTAGGGTTTTATATCTAGATTTGGAAAATTAGGTTTTAAATCTTTACATAATATATGCCATTTAGATATCGTATAAAGGTAGTATTTCCATTTTAAAAATATGAATTGATGACATCAGAAAAAAAAAATCTCACTTTTTTAACGAATCAATGACGGATGGGCACCCGACTGAAACATTTTTAAAGTTGTTGGTCTCATAGAAAATATATTACATTTTGAAAGTTAGGGTCCTTGGCTTTAGTATCACCCTAACCTTAGAGATATGGGTATAATTAACCCAAAACTAAATAATAATTAGGATTTGATTAAAATTTATATACTTTCAAATGCATATATATACATTCGGTTCGGTACGGTATGGAACAATTTCAAAAGAATCGAACCAAATAAACAAAAAATGAACATCAGTTTGAAAACAAAAAACAAAAAAAATAAAAAATAAACCGATCGCTTTTTTTTGAATCAGTTTTGTTGGTTCTGTTTGACCGATTGGATTGGTTTGAACAATTTCAATGCTCACCCCTACTCATAGCAACAAAAAAAAGGCTGAAGTGCCACTGTCCACCAACCCTATCATCGCTAACGTTCCACCTCTCCCAGCGACTAACCACCTAATCCCCTACCTAACCCTAGCCGCCACCCACTCACGCAATTATCATTACAAATCATGTAGTCTCAAAGAGAAAAACAAAAAAAAATAGTGGTGATGTAACACCCCGAATTCGAATAAATTTTTACAGGTTAAATAAAAAAAACTAGCAACGAATTTTTTAAATTAGCATCAATGCAATTATTAGCAATATTTTAGCGGCGATTAGCGTAACGGGATTATGTAATACCCATTAAAGATTTCATTATTCTATCATAAACAGTTACTTTGGGCATCTTTGTAATAAAAGAAAATTTTTGGTGAATTTTAGAAATAGGAGATTTTTGGTAAATTGCCAACTTAGGGTTCTGGCAAAGAGAAGAAAGAGTGTAGAGAGAGAGAGAGAGAGTGGAGAGAGAGAGAGTGGAGAGAGAGAGTGAAAGAAAGCGAGAGAAGAGAGAGATTGGATCAAAGTAAGAGTTGGGGAATCAAATATCGTGGTTTAGAGGAGAACTTCTTCAGGTAATCAGCCCTAAAATTTATTGATAATTTGGGTCTATATATGTATATATATACACGTGTATATATGCATATATTTATACGTTTTCTTTACATAAAACTCTGCAAATTCAATGGTGGATCATATATTACTATTATAGAATGTGTAGGGTGTTAGAGGAACAAATCAGAGCAAGACAAATGAGGAAAAAAAATGAATCAAAAATGGAGAAAATCGAAAATTAGGGTTGCTGTTTTTTGGTTACTGTTCACGAGAGAAAGATGATGAACAGTAATCGTGCACTGCATACCTCCGGACACTTTTCCTGCCCAATGTTTTTACAGTCTTAAATTTACTTCAATTTTAGAATTTCTGAAAAAATTTCAAAATTTTCTGATATCGTTTGGTATTTTTTATAGTTTGCGCAAGTTGAAACTTCTAAAATTTGTTTGAACTACTTAAAAAATTATTAAATTCTGAAAAAAAAATTGTATGGTTTATATGATTCTAAGAAGTTACAATTCAAATTTCAAAATTTTTGGAGGTGATATGATAAGATTTTCATATCACATTAGTCTGGGCAAAATGAATTATTTAATAATAGTTTTAATGATTTCTTTGACCTGATTTAAGTTTTTATTTTTTTTTCTTACATATATAAGGCTATTATGAACATTATGGGATTTTATTTTGACCTAGAAATATATGGCTATTTTTGGGCTTTTCTAGTATTTAAGGAAATTATTTTTAAACATATAATATTTGAAATTTTAGATATTTAGTATTTGGTCTTATATATTGTTTTTCAGCTATAAAATCAATTTATGAGATTTTTATTGAGAATTTTGAGGTGTGCTTAAGTCTTGGGGTTGTGTTAGGGTTCTTAACTAGTTTTGGCTATATGTGCGAACCGTTACGGATTGAATTATTCTAAGAATAGGAATGAGCACCGTGCAGGTAGTTAGTATTGATCTTATTGTAACTTAGTTGAGATGACATTCTGATATCTGTGTTGCCCCATCTTAGGTTACTCAGAGGACTTTTGATTTTTGGTTGATCAAGCGATTAGCTAGCTTCGGGCTATGGTAAGAAATTTCTATCCGAAACTCAATTCATCAAATTGTCTTCGTATATATATTTTTGAATCGTTATCAAATTTTATTTGGCATCTGTTATAATTGTTGTGAGAACGCATTGTTTGCCTTTAAATATCCCGTTTTGAGCCATACACGGTTATTGAACATTCCATTCGATGCTCAGTATTTCTTACTCGCTGAGTATCGATTTATTCATTGTGTTATCAATTATTGCATTATTTTAAATTGACATGAGATTCTGTGTTGGTGTGTTTTGGGCTAGAGTTGGTGTATGTTGAAGGATATTGGTGTGGGCTAGTACCTTGACGGATTAGCCGGTGTGTTGGTGTGGGCTAGTACCTTGATGGACTAGCCGGTGTAAAATGTTAGTGAGCATCAATTTTGTGGCTTTGTTAAGCGATTACCCTGCACTGCCTGTGTGACTTTGCAATTGCTCATGTTCAACAACATATCTCATTGTTTGCATCGCATCTAAAAAATGTTCTTATTTGTATCTAGTTTATGGCATTGAGCTGAATCTCCTCCATATTGCAATCGTATTACATATGTAAAATTTTCATATCTCTTTACTAAAATTTGAGTGACCTTACTGAGCTCTCAAAAGCTCACTCCCATTTGACTTCCTTTCTGCAGGTAGTAACCAGCGTTAGACTACTTGAAATTGGACTAGAAGCAAGGGAGCTAGCGAACTTAAGTGTTGTTTCTCTTTAGAACCCTTACATGGGTGAACCTCTGTAGTTCATTATCAGATTTAATTTTCGTTTATCAATCATGATTGTGCGCTCAGGATAATACATTAATTGATGGTTAGTTGCTTTGACGGATTGATGGCATATTATTTGGTTAAGTTTTAAGGATGTTATTGTCTTAGAGTGAATGATTAAGGAGTGTTAACATTTCAAAAATTTCGGGATGTTTTAGTTGACCACCACCACTATCTGTTTTCACCACTCAACAGTAATGAGAAAGGCAGTGATGCACGGTGGCCGATGAGAAAAGGAATGGGTTTGGTGGTCGGACGGTGGTGGGTGGTACAGATATGTGGGTTTGGATATGTAGGCGCGGTGAGGGTAAGGGGAAGAGAGGGGTTAATGTAATATTCCAAACTTCGGGAACCGATTAAAATAACCATTCGGGCTCCAAAAAATAAACGGACGCTAATTTCGAGCAATACTCGGGTATTTGAAGCTTGTGGAAGCTTAAAAGAATTTTAGGGCAAAAATATAATTTTTGATTCATCATGCACTCCCCAATGTGGGATATTGTGATTCATCATGCACTCCCCAACCATCCTCTTAATGTGGGATATATGCGGGCTTACCATTGTTTTCCCTAACCATCGGCAACACTATTCATCGATTGAAAACACTATCCATTCGAATCAAAACACTATTCATTGACTGAAAAACACTATTTATCGACTGAAAATACTATTCATTCAAATCAAAACACTATTCATCAACTGAAAACACAATTCATCGATTGAATCCATCGGAGATGGTTTAACGACCGATTTTCTCTAATGATTTATCCCTTAATTTATTTTTTCAACAAATATGATCTTTATTAGCATAAAAAAGGGCTCTTACATCCATGGCTGGGGGGCATAATCCAAAGCAGCCTTAGAGCCACGTCTTTCGCAGTGGCAAAGACTTACGGCAAGTCATCGTGAAGCGTGATATGCAACGAGTGATCAGGAATCATCAAGTATATGGCCGTACAGTGTATAAGTGGGCAATGTCAAGACATCCCTTCTCTTTTATTTGGATAACATTGAATTCTCAAAAATAATGTAGCACATAACCTTTGCTCCATATAACAGATTTGTTGAGAATAATGTTGTGTAGATTGGCGAGGGCCTTGAGTTTATTGTAGTGGCTCTAACCAACGTTTCTTTTCATTCTCACTAAATCCTTGCTACTTCTGTCAAAAAATAAAAGCTAAACGATTTAACAGAAAGTGTGAGGGTATGAGCATAGTCGAGACTAAGAAAATGACCAAGAGCTGTCATTAATGTAGTTCAAAAGTTGTTGCCTTATATGAAGATATCAGTAAGAATATCTTTGGGGTATTCCTCACCCTTTTGCTATAGATGTTGGATTTATGTGTGACATACTTATACGTATCAATAATGCCACACATGTCAATATCATTTCCCAACATAAACAATTGCATTAATATATGCATAGACTCTTTAGATCCTAGCAAAGAGCGAATGTTAGGTGGTCAATTAAGGGAAGGTTTAAAGTAACATCATGGCGTACAACGAAAAGAAGTACTGCAATTTAGATGGATCAAGTCAATGCAATTGCCAAGTAGAAGATGAATTTTATCCAAATAATTCCAAGGAAAAATGTTAAAAGGAAATTAATAGTGTTTTAAGCAATCTATGACTATGTTTGACCTGCTGAATAAAAGTGTTGAATTTGATGGATATAATATCCAATTTTGATACAAAATTAAGAATCGGATTAAGAATCACCCCCCCCCCCCAACACCCACCCCATACAAACGCACTTATGCAAAGCTCTGATCAGTTCCTAATAGCTTGAGGGTGGACTAATCTGATGTGTTGCTATTAATGTTGAGGAATTGATTCAAAAATTAGAGATAAAGGATCTTATGTTTAGGTTTTTTTTAAGAATATTGGAGATCTCAAATTTTTGTTTTATTTTCTAGTTTCTTTTCACTCTTGTAGTTTTTTAAAAAAACATATGACTCTCTCCGTCCCACATCTTGCCAACTTTTCTTTTTGGACCGTCCCACAAAAATTGCTCATTTCTAAATTAAGAAAGATTATGTAAGTACTTATACATATTTATCCTTTTTATAATTTTTTTTATTCTATTTCTATCTCCACATTTAACACTCCACTAACTCATTTTCTCTTTCCTGGACCATTTTCTTTCCCTCCTCTCTCGAAAGGGTAAAATGAGAAATACACAATATGTAATATCCCAATCTCAAATTTGGTTTACGATCAATTGTAATAATTTATTAGTGACCATTTCTCGTTAGGTGAGACTTTACTGTTTAGCAACATCTTAACGGTATAAATGAAGTAATGGTGAATTGTAGAGATAGCATATACAGTGTGGCAGAGCTCTTCATTTAAGAATGTTGATATTTTGAGGTAATCTTTAACAATGGGTATTTGGGATCAGCCATGATTTAGAAGAGCGATCTGAGGAATACCAATTTTGAGGATGCTTCTCATTTAAATGAACTGACTTACGATGGTGGAAGGAAATATTTCTGGTTGACTTATGATTGTGGGACATGAATTTCGGCGAAGAGGTAAAACAGTGCTCAGCCATTATGTTGGCTATTATAAAAGTTACGTAGTGGAAGCATAGTGTTTTTGTCCTCAAAATTTACAGCACGGTTAATTTAATAATTATAGACACTATTTAGCATCGATTGACTTGAGTGATTTTTACTTAACCTTTAGCGACAAATTTGGGAAGCATTATAATTATGATATTTAGTGACACTTTTAGAATCATAAGTTATAATTTAACGGTAGCAGATATAATTGATATTGATTGAAGTCTTTAGCGACGAATAGCGTTAACGGCATTTTAGAAACCTTTAGCGACATTTTTTATACCCATAGTTAGCTTCGATGTTTGATTAGCAACTTCTAGTGACGATTAGTGAAGCAGGGTTATGTAACACCTTTAAAATTTTCTAGTGCATTAATTTGTCATAAATAAACTATTTTGTTTTGTAATAATATAAAATTTTGGGTAAATTTTGAATAACTAATGAAATTGGGGGGGGGGGGGGGGTTGGTAAATTTCCATTTTGGGTTTTTTATATAAAGATACTTTAGATCAGTCGTCTCACATTGTTTTCCTATGCTGCACGATAGAAGGGGGGACGGAAAGAAAATTCAGGCGATCGTGGTTTTTCCGGTAAGTTTTTGCCGTGATGTACGTTCTTTTTACACACACACAGGTCTGTGTTATGTAAGGGAGCTGTTTAGATGGTTTCATTTTTTGGCTTGCCATGGCTACGATGAAGTGGGTTAGGAGTGTGTGTGTGTGTGTGTGTGTGTGTTTTTATGTGATGTTGTGGAGTGTCTTATGGGTTTATGGGCATAAGACAAGGTGTTGCCTTGAGGATTATGGGTGTACATTGAGAAGGTTACGGCCATGGAAGCCATGGTTGTGTGTAGGTTGTTGTACAACATGTGTGAGGGCATGCGTGTGTTGCGGGGTGTATTGCTGTGTAAATGTGTGATGCAGTTATGTGTGGGAGCGTGTATTTGCTGTTTGTATGTGATATGCGTGTGTAGAAGAGGCAATATAGGGACTGCCGTAAGGCACTTTATTTGTGAGTATTATGTGTGTGTCGTGTGTGCATATATGTGTGCGTGAGTGCATGGCTGTGTTTGGGTGCTTCTGTATGTGCACGTGTAATATATATATACACACATATATATATATACATATATGTATACATACATACATAATACATACGTACGTACGTATATACATATGTCTATATACATACGTCTACACACACACATATATACATATATATAGACACACACACATACATATATATATATATATATATATATATGTGTGTGTGTGTATACACATATATAGATACACACACACACATATACATATGTAGATACACACACACACATATATATATATGTGTGTGTGTGTATCTATATATGTGTATACACACACACACACACATATGTATGTACGTATGTGTTTATATATATATATATATATATATATATATATATGGACCGTGATCCATTACTAGCGCTAGCAGCGCTAGCACCGTCCGCTATATAATGTAGCGGACGGCCAATTTTCGTCCGCTACATTATGTAGCGGACGGCCCAACAGCGCTAGCAACAGTGCTAGCGCTAGCAATGGATCACGATCCTATATATATATATATATATACACACACACACGCACATGTTGACCACATTGCCCGCGTGATCTGGCAGTCCATACGTAATCTGTGGACAGTCTAGATCTTTTTTTGTTTTGCGTTTTTAAGTCCGTCCGCCACATAATGTAGCGGACGATTTTTTGACAAAAAA
Source organism: Escallonia herrerae (assembly GCA_033070095.1). Classification (NCBI taxonomy): domain Eukaryota; kingdom Viridiplantae; phylum Streptophyta; class Magnoliopsida; order Escalloniales; family Escalloniaceae; genus Escallonia; species Escallonia herrerae. The sequence continues at coordinate 287,707 of JAVXUP010000582.1, forward strand.
ATCATCGAGCAGTACAATACAGAGCTCATCCGCTGCATTATGTAGCGAACAAATAAAATAGTAGTTGAAACCAAAAAAATAACCCTAGAGGGGGAGATGAATAGGTTTTTTGAAAATTAATGGGGAACTTAAACAAAATACAAGCATGAAACTTAATCAAGTCGAGCAATATTTCAATGAAGATGCTTGCTACACAATCTTAAGCAATTATAGAGCAATAAGTAAAAAGATTGAGTTAGAGATACTTGACAAGGAGATTTAAATGGTTCGGCTTGAACTACCCTCAAGCCTACATCCACCTCTTCAAGGAAGTCCCTTGCAAGAGCACTAGAATCCACTAGCAACAGTCTTCTTCCGAGTTAAGATCAAAACCCTTACAACACTTGGTGATATCCCCACACCAAGCACAAGCCTTGAATCCACAAAGCTCACCCAAGACTTGACAAACCCAAGCCTTGATCACAATTCTTTCACGAAGATCAAATGTGTGTACAAAAAAACCCTCTTGAAAGGAAATGAGTACAATTGAAGCTCTTGTACAATAAAGAGATGAGAGAATCGATGACTTACTCTTAATCGAAGAATTGCTCACAAAGGTGCTCTCTTTAATGATGTAAAATCATGAAGATGAAAAGAGAAAATTTTAATCTATGAGCCTTAATGTTTCTCTAATGAATGGAGGCTTACAATGTGGTTTCCATGGTGTATGATGAAGCCCCAAATCAATTATATAAAGAGCAAATGAAATATAGCTGTTATGGACAAAATATGAGCAAAACTGCCATTGCAGTCGACTATATTTTCAATGCAGTCTACTGGGTTTTAGAGTCTTGTCCTCGAAAATAGCCATTACAGCTGAATTTTGACCAATGCAATCGACTGGATTCCTATGCAGTCGACTATATTACCCTACTGCCTATTGGCTACCTCACGGAACCCCCTTTCCTATTTTGGACATAACTGTCTATAGAAATATCGGATTGAGGTGCCGTTTTTTGCGTTGGAAAGCTAATAAAAAGTTTTATCAAGATATGAAAACATTAGCACCAAAAACAGTTTTGATAAAATCTGAGTGAGCTCCAAAGTTCACTCATTTTTAAGAACAACACTTGTCTAAATGGTTATGAACTCACATGCAATGCACAAGGTGTCCTAAGATATTTTTAGGTCATAGTCATCAATCTAAGCATCAAACCAAGACTAGTTACATAACAATAAAGATCAATCATAATTGATAGTAACTTAGCCTTTGCATCCTTTCTTGCTCTTTGACATTGGACTTGATAAAGCTTCTATAGCATGTCTACTATAACTTTAAGCTTCTTTAGCTTTAATACATCTATTCAACTTCTCAAATGTGTCTTCTTGAGTGTGCATGTATATATCTACTAACAATACACTCAAAGTACACATTAGAACATAATCAATGTGTAGTTATCATCAAAATAAGATGTAAACCTAGGTTATCCAACCATAGGGCTAACAATCTCCCCCTTTTTGATGATTACAAACATTGATTCTATATAAGGTAAGATGTATCATATTGTAGTCAATTAAGCACAACAATCTTACTTAGAACATTCAATCATCTCTAGTATACTCAAGAAATGTCAAGTTATCTCATATAGCAATTAAGCTCATAGCTAGCTTACCCTAGCTAAAACAAGATATGCTTTTCCTTTAATGTTCTCTCAAAACACACAATCACATAGCATATAGAATCAAGATTATTTTTCCCCCTTTGTGATCAACAAAAAGACAAGGGTATGCATGTATGAAGAGATAGTTATAAGCAAGATAATGGCGTGAGGAACATATAACTCATGGATTCATACGGATGACATCAAGAGTTCCATTAGAATCCAAAGAAAGATAAGCAAGGTAGCTTAATAAGCTCATTTACTTCATGCGTTTTTCAAGAGTAACAAGATAGTATGTGATTCGAGCATGTAAGCTTCTCTATCAAGTTATCATATGCATATTTCATCCTAATATATGCTCCCCCTCAATCAATGCCAACAATCTCCAACGAACAAAACTAAATGTCTAACTGAGCCATGCTCTTCCTTTAGGATTACCAAAAGGTGTGTGTGTGAGAATGGCAATGCAAAGCATTAAGACCACATAATCTCAACATGGAATTTCTATAAACTCAATAATAGTCATCAACAATCAATGTTTCTAATATAAGTGCAAGAGGACCATTTATCATCGGTATCCAAGATTATAAGTAAACAATCAAGGATTGATTGCAAGGTACACATCAATTCTTAGCAAGCTATTTATATCCTGAGGAATAAGTGTGACAATTTAAGCATGCATAACGATGTATAAGTTTAGCACATACCATAATGTTTAATAGAGCATTAGGTTTTACCATCTTGGTGAACTACCAAGAAATTCAATATAATAAGGGATCATTTTGTAGTCTTTTTTTTTTTGACAAATTTTGAGGCTCTCCTCATTTAAAGTAACATGTCCAATCATGGAGTTCTTAATCCCCCTTAAGATTTAGCTTATTGCTCCTCCTTTTCAAATTTTTCTTGGAGCCTTCTCCTTGTTGCTATTTGCCTTTTCTTTGAACAACCTACAATCACAATTTAGGTCTAACTTTTGGTACCCATATTTTCTTGGGTCCATAAGTGTTAGTCTTAGTAACATTAAGAAACTTTTTAACAACCCACATTTTCTTTCTACATCTAACATAAACAATTCTACAAGGACAATAATTAATCGTATGCCCCCCTTTCTTGTTGCACCAACCGCAATGTGTAAAAGGTGTGCAATAGTTCTTTGGTTGTTTTGTAAGAATATTCAACCTAGCTTGTTGTTGAAATATTTTAGGAGGCAAGGCCAAGGAACTAATCCAACACCGCCTTTGTTTAGGCCAACTCTTTGGCGTCCAAGCATAACATCCAAATTGTTTTGACCATTAACAAATTTTGCAAGACATTTTTTCAAATCACAAATCTCAACTTTTAAATTTTCATTTTGTTTTTCTAAAGCCAAAGTTTTGGAAGAGATTTGTTTTGAGCTAGGAGTGTTAACAGTTAATTCAACCAAGTCATTATTCACATGTTCCACATATAAATGGTTGAAAATGCATTCATTCTTGGCATGCAACTCATTATTTTCACTTAAGCCATCTAGCTCTTTTGAAATCGCACGCACTTGTTTTTTCAAAGAACAATTTTTTTTGGCTAATTTCGTGAATTCTTCATATAAAAGAGCATAAGCATCATAAATATCATCAATAGAGCAATTGCTATCACTATCACTATATGAAGAATTTACCTCATCTTCTTTTTGAGCCATGAAGCATATATTTGAATCTCTATCATCGAAATCACCACTTTCATCTCCACTTGAGTCATTATCACTTCAAATAATGGCTTTAATTGATATCTTTATGGAGTGCTTCTTTCTTGTCTCGTTCTTCTTCTTATTCTCGCTTGAGGTACTCTCTATACTTGATCCGTTCTTGCTCTTGTGCGAGTTTCTATCTTTCTTCATTTTGAGATACTCATTAAATTCTTTTGCAGGTGTGATACCCTGAAAATACCGAAAATTAATCTAACCATGAGTTTGATTAATTAAGGGGTACTATTTTTATTACGTCGCAATATGTTGATGATGATTAAGTGTTAGGGAGCTAAATGGGAGGTTAGTTTGGCCTTGGGGGTCAAAATGTAATTTTAGAAAGTTAAAGGGGTAAAAGTGTAATTTTGAAAAATATGATGAACGGGATGCATATTTTTATTAAGTAGCATCATTTTGATGATAATGAGGTGTTAGGAAGTGAAATGAGGGGTTAGGGTGATTTGGGGGTCAAATTGTAATTTTGCCAAAGTCGAGGGGTCAAAATACAATTTTAGAAACTTGAGGGGCTATTTTGTAATTTTTGAACTCTTAGCCTTAAGTGTCAATTTTTCAGAAGTTCGGATAATGAAATGCCACCTCTTGCTTGTGTGGATGACTAATCAATGTGTATTGTAAACAATAGAAGGAGGATAAGTCAAAAAAAAAAAAAAAAGAAGAAGAAGAAGAAAAACAAAAAGGGAAACCTTTCCCTTTCGAGAAAGAAAAGAAGAACAAGAAGAAAGAAGAAGAAAATGAGAACAGAGAAGAGAAGCAGAAAGAAAGGAAGGGAAGCAGAGAAGAAGAACAACAGAACAGAGCACGCAGGGAAGAAAAAAAAATTGGAGATTCCCTAAAGGTGATCACTTCCTTTAATTTTCAGTCCGTGGAATAGGGTGTGTTAAAAATTGGTGTGTGCTGTGCGTTTTTAGTGTGCAAGGAAGTGTGGGTTGCTTCCATGGTAGCCGAGATAGACGTATGTGGGGGTATATGTGATTGTGTGCAAGTGTATTCATGTGTGTATTTAAGAGGCGTGGCAAGTGGTAGCCGTGAATACAACGGCATAAATCATGAGGTGCGTGTGTGTTTCAGTGTGTGCCGTGGAGGTGCGTGAGTGTGTGTTCTTGACAAGGTGGGTAAAATGCTTCGGGTGTGTGAGATAATGGGTATTGGTGGTGTATAAGGTGTTACCGTGTGTGTTGAAATAGGTTTAGGTGATTTAAAGTAGGTTTAATGGGGAATTAGTGGGTGTATGTGTATGGTGTGGGTGCCCAGGTGCTGCGGCTGAAGGTGGAAGATGAAGGTGTATGTGTGTTTGGGGTGAAATGGTAGGTGTAAAAATTTGAATAGTGACTGTTTTTGTCACTAAAGGTGCAAATTTCATAACCAGGTTTTAATTCGAATTTTTAAAAATAGTTACGGTCATATTTAGCCAAAGTGCAAAACATAGACCCCAGTTACTTTTAGGAGACCAACATTGTGGAAAAAGTTCAGATTTTTCCGAGATCAGAAATGGGGTGAACGGATGCGGGATGTTTGAAACTTTATGGAGAAATTTAAAATATCAAACGAATGCGGTTTTGCGCGAAAATTTTATGAGGACTCTATAATGCTGAGAAGTTCCATTTTCCACGTTTTTGGGTCATTCTAAAGTCGTTAGCTATTTTTTGCCGAACGGGCTTTTAAGCGCTCGGTCCGGACACCGGTTCGGGATTTTCGGGCAAAAATTTTGTAAAATACTTTTTAGCTCAAGAATGAATGTAGGAGGTTTAAAATATCATTTTAAAGTGGTTTTGAGATTTTTATGGTGCCGGGAACCCTCAGGGGGCATTTTGGTAATTTATCACCCGGAGATGGGTATTTTGGTAAATTTCCCGGTAAAGTTTTTCAAGGGACTTTTTAGTCCATAAAGGATTGTAAAACACCTAAAAGGTTGTTTTGAAGCTGATTCGGGGCGTTGCGGTGGTAGTGAATCCCGAGGGCATTTTGGTAATTTACCGCCAGAGGGGGTATTTTGGTAAAGTTTTTCTATAAAATGCTTCAAAGGACTTGTTAGTCCGAAAAGGGATGTAAGACAGTTGAAAAGTTATTTTAAAGTAGTTTTGAGCCGTTTGTTGGGGCGATGGCCGCCAGGGGGTGTTTTGGTAATTTTCCCTTTAAAATTTTTTGAGGGAATATTTGGTCTATAAATGATGCAGTACATCTAACAAGTAGTTTTAAAGCGGTTTTGGGGTGTTGGTGGGGGTGTTGGTGATGTAGCGGCCATCAGGGGGTATTTTGGTAATTTGCCATATTGGCGCTAAATTTTTGAGGACGCGCATAATTTAGCGTTCGGAGGGGTGGAAAGCAAGGAATAGTGGTAGTATGTCTAAAATGAGGGTTGTTATCGATAATAAGTCGATAAGGCTAGATTAAGGATCTAATTATCGGATCGAATTAACTAGCCATCGTAAGATGCTATGAACGGTTAAGTGGGAATGGGTAGAATAAGGAGTGCTTATATGATGAATGATGACTAACGAGCATGATATGATTTGACTAGGTGATGCAGCTCGTTGCGATCAGAGATTGCGAGTTGCTTCGGCTATAAGCCAAGCAGGTAAGGACAATGCGGTTCTATTATGCTAATGCATTGTTTCGATTAGCATACTATGTTGATGACGTTTATGTTGGACTCTTGCTGTTATGGGTTGACACCGGTAGTCATTGTGACCAGTATACGTATATTTGAATTGTGCTGTTGAGGACTTAGGGTAGAAGAAATTCCCTTAGTCCGTCCTGTTGATAGAATTTAGTGAGGATGATGGGCGTCCTTGTATGCTATGACTTGATTTGATTAGCATACCTGAAGTGGATGATGATGTTGTGTAGGGTTGTTGTGTGGTGGTTGTGAGATGCCGGTAATTATTGATAGCCGATATCTCTTCTCTTTAAGAACACCATTGAGGACTTGCGGTAATCTTCTCCCGAGTCCGTCCTATCGTTGATAATGATGTCGTTGATGTTGTTGAGGTCGTTGCGTGTTGTTGTGAAATGTTGGTATTTATTGATAACCGACATTTCTCTTATGTAATAACGTTGTTGAGGGCTTGCGGTAACCTTCTCCCAAGTCCACCATGTTGATGATGTTACGTTGAACTCTTGTTGTTAGGTCTGAACACCAGTCAATCTTCTGATCTGGTATTCCTTGTTGAGCTGTGTTGTTGAGGACATAAGGTGGAATAAATTTTCCCTTAGTCCGCCCCGTTGATGATGTCTTGTTGCTTGGCTGTAATGTGATTAGGGAAAGCACTCTAAATGAGTTCCCTGCTTGTTGACAATGTCTCTTTTGTTTACTTGAGACTGAGATGAACATCCCGTAAAATGGGACATCAATATGAGGAGGATGGCCTGTGAAACATGATCACTGGCAAAGAGGATGTAGGGCGCGCGAGTCGAGTCTAGTCTGTCGTGTCTGAGTTGCATTGCATTTGATTTTCTTTTGATGTTAATGATGTTAATGACTTGTATTTCGTTGATGTTTATCTTTCAATTTCCTGTTTTAGTATTCACTTGCATAGTCAGTCAGTCTGTCGGTCAGTTAGTCCAGTCCATGAGGAAGTGGCAGTAATGCTGTTCTATTGGGCCTTAAAGCCGCTCAGTCTAACGAAAGAAAACTTTTCGTTTGACAAGTTATGCTGATGCTGAAATTTATTGACTACTCTTGATTCATTGCTATCGTTGAGATGATTATTATTCCTTCGAGTCTTTGAATCATTTGTACACGATATTCCTCGTGTTGTCTTTATTGGGCGATTTGCGCTCATTCCTTATGTTGTATTGTGCAGGCTATAAGGAGAACCCTCTGGAGAAGGGAAGAGAAACAAGTTAGAAAAGTTGAGCAAGGAGATGCGTTGTGTGAGGTAAAGATTGAGCCGTGAGATCGGTTGTTAAGAATCCTACGACTACAGTCGTGTATTAGGTTGTACATATGCATGTTGTTCATAGACTTGAGAGTCTTCCACTGCAGTATGATGTATATTTGTAAAAAAAAAATTTGTAAGGACGCATTTTGGAACGTCTATTAATGATGTGTGAGTATGAGGATATAGTTGCTCTGTATTCAGCACAGGGTTTTGAATCTGATTATGGTCGATAACTCAGCCCGGTGATGTCACCAGGGTTGAGGGTGTCGCAGCAAGTATGTCCATCTCCTTGTTATTCAAATCTTCTTCCTCTTCACTTAAAGATTGATCTGTCATTGACGAACCTTTAAGGGCAATGCACTTCTTCTTCTTCTTTGTACATTTTTGCTCAGATGATTCGAGTTGCATTTCATAAGTCATCAAGGAGCAAATTAATTCATCCAACGGGAAGGTATTGAGATCCTTTGATTCTTGAAGTGCAGTGATTTTTGCATCCCATTCTCTAGCTAATGACCTAATCACCTTTCTCACAAGATCACCGTTAGAGAAATCTTTTCCTAATTGTTTCCAAGTATTAACAATTTTAGTGAAACAAAAATTCATTTCCATAATAGATTCATCAGAAAACATTTGAAACAATTCATATTCTCTATGCCATAAATTCATCTTTGAATCTCTCAGGAGAGAAGTCCCTTCATGAATGACTTGAAGGATATCCCACAGTCTTAGCCGAATCACACATAATAACTCGACTGAGTTCATTTGTGTTTAGATCACAAACAAGACAATTCTTAGCTCTAGAATTCATGCAAAGCATATTTCTATCATAGTCATTAAATTTGGATTTCTCTTTTGGCACAAGCTTGTTCTTAATCCACTTGGTTGGAACATAAGGGCCATCTTCAACGATTCCCCACATTTCATAATCTAGTTATTCTAAAAATACTCTCATCTTAATTTTCCATATACTATATGATGACCCATCAAAAAGTGGAGGCCTAGTAATAGAACTCCCTTCAAGACTAGGAAACCTCATGATCTTTAACTCTCTAGGCGTTAACCGAAAAATCAAGAGTCGAGGCTCTGATACCACTTGAAACCAATAAAATAACCCTAGAGGGGGTGAATAAGTTTTTTAAAAATTAATGGGAAACTTAAACAAAATACAATCATGAAACTTAATCAAGTCAAGCAATATTTCAATGATGATGCTAACTGCACAATCTCAAGCAATTATAGAGCCATAAGTAAAGAGATTGAGTTAGAGATACTTGACAAGGAGATTTAAATGGTTCGGCTAGAACTACCCTCAAGCCTACATCCCTCTTCAAGGAAGTCCCTTGCAAGAACACTAGAATTCACTAGCAACAATCTTCTTATGGGTTAAGATCAAAACCCTTACAACACTAGGTGATATCCCCACACCAAGCACAAGCCTTGAATCCACAAACCCCACCGAAGACTTGACAAACCCAAGCCTTGATCACAATCCTTTCGCAAAGATCAAATGTGTACAAAGAAACCCTCTTGAAAGGAAATGAGTACAATTGAAGCCCTTGTACAATAGAGAGATGAGAGAATTGATGACTTGAAGTATGCTCACTCTTAATCGAAGAATTGCTCATAAAGATGCTCTCTTTAATGATGTAAAATCATGAAGATGAAGAGATAGAAATTTAATCTATGAGCCTTGATGTTTCTCTAATGAATGGAGGCTTGGAATGTGGTTTCCATGGTGTATGATGAAGCCCCAAATTAATTATGTAGAGAGCAAATGAAATATAGTCGTTATGAGCAAAACTGCCCTTGCAGTCGACTGTATTCCCAATGCAGTTGACTGGGTTTTAGAGTCTTGTCCTCAAAAATAGCCATTATAGCTGAATTTTGACCAATGCAGTTGACTGGATTCCTATGCAGTCGACTGTATTACCCTACTGCCTAATGGCTACCTCACGAAACCTCCTTTTCTATTTTGGGCATAACTTTCTCTAAAAAATTTGGATTGAGGTGCCATTTTTTGCGTTGGAAAGATAATGAAAAGTTTTATCAAGATATGAAAAAATTAGCACCAAAAACATTTTGAGAAAATATGAGTGAGCTCCAAAGTTCACTCATTTTCAAGAACAACATTTGTGTAAATGGTTATAAACTCACATGCAACGCACAAGGTGTCCTAAGGTGTTTTTAGGTCATAGTCATCAATCCAAGCATCAAACCAAGACTAGTTACATAACAGTAAAGATCAATCATAATCGATAGTAACTTAGCCTTTGCATCCTTTCTTGCTCTTCGACATTGGACTTGATGAAGCTTTTATAGCATGTCCACTATAACTTTAAGCTTTTTTAGCTTCAATCCATCCATTCAACTTCTCAAATGTGTCTACATGAGCGTGCATGTATATACCTACTAACAATACACTCAAAGTACACATTAGAACATAATCAATGTATAGTTATCATCAAAACAAGATGTAAGCCTAGGTTTTCCATCCATAGGGCTAACAATACTCTTCTCTTTCTCTCACCACTTTTTATTTTCTCTATCATCCTCCTCTTCTTCCTCACTTCTCTCTCTCTCCCCTCCCTACACAAGATATTTGTGGCCATAACAATGGGAATTGCTCTTCTCAAGAAAATACTATTAAAGTTGGCCTCTATCTTGCACTGTTTGGGAATAGTGGCTTGTTCTTTCAGAGTGAAACTTTCTTGCTGTGAGAGGAAGGACTTGAAGAGGAGGGATGATGGTTATGGGTTGTTGGTGTCTATGTTTTTGTTGGTTATGGTGATAGTGGTGATGATGTTTGGAGTGGATGGAAAGGAGAGTACTGAGCCATTTGTTGCAGAAATTATCAAGAGAAAGGGGGATCGGTGATTATAGGGTTGAGATGAGCCAAGAGGATTGGTCATAACTACAGATTTAAGGCCACTATGTTGGTTGCTAAAAGGGTTTTGGAGGGATTGCATGTGCATCGGGTTATGAGATTGGGAGTTCAAGAGCGTTGACAGTGGGTTCTCAAATTCAAGCAAAGGGGGCATGACAGCCGTGATGGGAGATGAGTAGTCTTGTTGTCCATGGAGCATAGCATTTTTCTTGTCTTCCTGTTTGTGAAATATTCCGCATATCACCCATTCCTCTTGTGACCAATAACATCAACTATTTAGTTTCATTCTAAAACCCTAATAAGAGAGAAAGAAGCACTATTGCCACATCACAGAAATATCCACAACCACCTCCTAGTTCTCCAACCTCATTTCCCCATGACACACCATCCACTGCCATGCAAATCAGCAGCAAGACCACGACAATACCAACCTCAATCAATTACCTCCACCACTCAAGATCGACGACAATGATTGATAACCACCAAGATCAAGTTTCTTCTAGTGATCAATCGAAAAAACTTCCTTACCGCTGTTAATTCCGAAGCCGATGTTGTTGTCGCTGTCGCCATATTCGACTCTGGCTATCTATGATCATCATGTTTATATATTCTTTGAAACCAATTGAGAAGATTTCATGCTAATTTTTTCTGATCTGATTTTCTTGCTTTAATCTTTTCTTAGATGGTTGCCCGTTCTACCATCTATGTATTTCTTGGATAGTAGATTTGATGGTGGTTGAGGGTGGTAATAGAAGATGGGGTATTTCTTTGCACTAGTGTGTTTGTATAGGGTGGGTGTTGGGGCAGGGGGTGATTCTTAATTCAATTCTAAATTTTGTATCAAAATTGGATATTATATCCATCAAATTCAACACTTTTATTCAGCAGGTCAAACATAGTCATAGAGTGCATAAAACACTACTAATTTCCTTTTAACATTTTTCCTTGGAATTATTTGGATAAAACTCATCTTCTACTTGGCAATTGCATTGACTTGATCCATCTAAATTGCAGTACTTCTTTTCGTTGTATGCCATGATGTTACTTTAAACCTTCCCATAATTGACCACCTAACATTCGCTCTTTGCTAGGATCTAAAGAGTCTATGCATATATTAATGCAATTGCTTATGTTGGGAAATAATATTGACATGTGTGGCATTATTGATACATATAAGTATGTCACATATAAATCCAACATCTATAGCAAAAGGGCGAGGAATACCCCAAAGATTTTCTTACTGATATCTTCATATAAGGCAGTAACTTTTTAACTACATTAATGACATCTCTTTGTCATTTTCTTAGTCTCAACTATGCTCGTACCCTCTCACTTTCTGTTAAATCCTTAGCTTTTATTTTTTGACAGGAGTAGCAAGGATTTTAGTGAGAATGAGAAGAAATGTTGGTTATTAGAGCCATTACAATAAACTCAAGGCCCTCGCCAATCTACACAACATTATTGTCATATGGAGCAAAGGTTATGTGCTACATTATTTTTTGAGAATTCAATGTTATCCAAATAAAAGTGAAGGGCAGTCTTGACATTGTCCACTTATACACTGTACGGTCATATACTTGATGCTTCCTGATCACTTGCTACGTATCATGCTTCACGATGACTTACCATAAGTCTTTGCCACTATGAAAGACGTGGCTCTAAGGCTGCTCTTGATTATGCCCCCTCAGCCATGGATGTAAGAGCCCCTTTTATGCTAATAAAGATCATATTTGTTGAAAAATAAACTAAGGGATAAATCATTAGAGAAAATCGGTCGTTAAACCATCTCTAATGGATTCAATCGATGAATTGTGCTTTTAGTTGATGAATAGTGTTTTGATTTGAATGAATATTATTTTTAGTCGATGAATAGTATTTTTAGTCAATGAATAGTGTTTTGGTTCAAATGGATAGTGTTTTCAGTGATGAATAGTGTTTTAATTTGATGAATAGTGTTTTTCAGTGGGTAAATAGTATTTTGATTCGAATGAATAGTTTTTTCAGTCGAATGAATACACTATTTTAATAGTGTTTTTCATTTTGATGAATAGTATTTTCAGTCGATGAATAATACTTACAATCGAATGAAAAGTGTTTTAAATCAAAAAAGAAGCGACTGACGGATTCATTCGGATGAAAAAATTTCGGTCTAATTGAGGCCCTTTTTGTCGAACGGAAATGTTTTCGGTTGAATGAAAATCAAGTTTGAGGAAAACAATTTCGCGACTGAAAGATGCAACCGAATGGAAAAGAATGAGTGCAAAGGAGACTATTTTGCGACTGAAGGATTCAGTCGCAGAAAAATTCTTTCCTTCGAATGAAAGTGTAAGATCCCCTTTTCATAAATATTAGAAAGTTTTGGGTGTGACGACCCGAGTCGTTAATCACCCAGTTCGATATTTTCCAACAAAATCACAACGCAATCCCAATCAGATTACTAGACTTAAGTGTCTGGTATTATATCTTCACACAAGTACAAGTAATCCCAATCATATTGCAAGTCATATAAATAAGTTGCGAACGTTTCTAAAACTCCAAAACTTCAAGTCCGGCTCACATCCTTGCTTGCGTATGCTCACCAAATTAATCATCTGCAATGGAATGGTAAATGATGGGGGTGAGCCGGGTAGCCCAGTTAGTGGAATAATCATAGCACCATAGGATCAGAATCAAACATGCTAAACAATTTAACATCAGTTAATATATTTGACAGTCAATCTATCAACACAACCGTGGCTTAGTACCCCGAACAATTAGTAAACCAATTCAATATCCAAGTTGCAAATTGAACATAACACTTCAGCATCTTGCTTCCGGTCTCCTCAAAGGGATCTGCCAAAGCTCAGCTGTATCATATCATGCACATAGACAAATCACTGGAGCACTTTCATTGATCAAAAGTACTTAAGCCACGTCACACAACTGTATTTCAAAACAAGCATTTGAGTAGGATTTCAAAACAATAGTGTTTAAAAGTACAACGAACGTTAAGCAGCAACCACGTGGCATGAAAGAATAGTGATATGGAATTCCCCTTACCTAAATCATGAAGAATCCACTTAAACAATTCTTCCAAATTAGTCCTTATGATTCTTCTTCCATAATCACAACCGAACTTCTTCTCTCACTCATTATCTATGTATCCATTGATGAAAGTCAAAGATAACTTGAAATAATGTGAAAAGATCAAAGGCCTATTTATAGAAATTTTTAGGATACACGAGATGTAAAGAAACATGATGTGGTGAAACAAGGCTATGCCACCTAGCAAGCACCACAATGCTAACCAAAGCACGACAAGGCTCGAAGCACAAGGTATACAAGGTTGTGCCACCTAGCAAGCATGACGATGTGAACCAAAGCATAGCAGGGCTCGAAGCACGAGGTGGCAAGACAAGGTTGTGCCACCTAGCAAGCACGACAAGGCTAAGCAAAGCACGACAAGGCTTGAAGCACAACGTGTCGCAATACAACGTTAACATGTCATAAGCATGACCATGATAGGTAGCATAGGGTGTCGATCGGATAAGTAATCAACACTGACTCCTCAATAAGCACGAGGTGTCACGATTGCGTGAAGACACCCAACAAGCACAACAATGCAAGTCCTAATTGTCACTAAAAATCATCATCATCATTTTTATCTCAACTAATTGGGGTGTTATATTGGGTACATTTTGAATAAGTATCAAAAGTTGGGGGAGTGTTACTAGTAGAAATTTTTGAGTTCGTAATTCGTAAATTGCATATGATCATTAAAATAAACAACCTTTTTGTTAAAAAGGGAGTCTTTAAGACTTTTGTGGTCACATAGTGACTTTTGTAGCCACCTTAGTGGCTTTTGTAGTCACTTTTTGTGACTTTTGGATAGTCCTCATGATGACGGTTATTACGCTACCGGTATGCGTTTCATACCTTCGGCTTTTGAGTTTGATTTGGGCCTATGGCCACTAATGATCATTTCGTATATTGTTTCGCCTCATTTGCATTATTGTAAATGGCTATCGCTTGTTCGTCAAGTTTTGACATTGTTTCAAAATACAAATTAATGTATTTGCTTAACATTTGATTTCTCCTTATTGGATTATTTCAGCTCATCCCCTATTTGTTTGCTATGTCCGTTACCACAGGTGGTAGACTTGATTGGAAGCATGGCATGCATGGAGAATTATAGCATCTATTTTGTTAGCATATCAAAACAATGTATTCCTTTTTGAGAACTTTACCCGAATGTGGGTAATTTGATTTGGCATTAGACTTTTGTAATAGAATTTGGGGATGGATTATTCTTTTGTGATTAGATGGTTTGTAAGAGGCAAGGTTGCAATTAAGCCTCTATCTTTTGGAGATATTGTCACTATTTGATTAGATTCTCTGTTTATTCCTTGGTGTAGTTGAGTAGTTATTAGAATGCATATAATATTAAGACTGATATTTTTTTAGTAACGGCATCCAAAGTCAGGGGCGTTACAGTTTGGTATCAGAGCTTAGAGGCTGAAGATTTTGTAGACTCTTAGAACCAGTTTAAGCCATGTTAGTTTAAATTAGGATTAGTACTTGATTAGTGTGTAAGCATTAAAATTATTTATGTTTTATGGTGCTAATCAGGATGAGTAACCGAGGAGGAATTCGTGGTGGCGGAGGAGGCCGGGGAGGCCGAGGTGGAAGAAGATATGAAGAACCCAACTTTACACAGGTTGCGGGTAACGCTGTGATCTTGAAACAATTCACGACTTTGCAGCCAAATAAGCTTGATAAGGCTACATATCATGTGGATGCAAGGACTCGGGTTAATGAGTTGGACAAGGTATTCGAGGTGGTAGGATGCTCAGATAAACAAAAGGTGAGGTTAGCAATTTTTCAGTTGACAGGCGAGGCAGACCAATGGTGGAAGATGACCTCAAGGATGATGACGGTGGAAGAGAAAGGAGAGCTCACATGGCAAGAATTTCAAGACCGTTTCTTCACGAAGTACTTTCCTCTAAAGTGAAGAAGGCTACGGAAAGTGATTTCATGA
Organism: Escallonia herrerae; assembly: GCA_033070095.1. Lineage (NCBI taxonomy): Eukaryota > Viridiplantae > Streptophyta > Magnoliopsida > Escalloniales > Escalloniaceae > Escallonia > Escallonia herrerae. The sequence goes on from JAVXUP010000582.1 coordinate 302,870, forward strand.
GGATCGCTCAGCATCCAAATGAGACGATCATGGAGTATGAGGAGTGATTTATGCGACTTTCAAGATTTGCCTCGCATGTTGTTCAAGATGAAAGTCATCGGGCATGCAAGTTTCGCGAGGGACTGCGCTTTAAGATAAGGTGACGATGTCTATTTTGGATAACCCTACCTATGCACAAGTGGTAGATGAGGCGCAACGTCTAGAACGCATTCATGATGAACAACTGCGCATCTGGGAAGGCGAGAGGAAGAAAAGGGACCGTAATGAAGAGAACTTTGGAAATGGAAGGAAACCAGCATCAGATGCAAAGAGAAGGTCGGTAGGTGGATCGGGGCAGAGGCAGCAGACTCGAAGCAGTACTAGAAATTGCACTACTGTGGAAATATCATAGGAACTCACCCTGTTATAAGGAGACGGGGGCGTGTTATAATTGTAGAATAGTGGAGCACATAGCCAGAAACTGCACAAAGCCTCCACGTGATCAAAAGTGGAATAAGAAAGAAGATGATAAGCCTAGAGCACAGGAGGGACGTGCCAGAGTCTTTGCCATGATGACTCGTGAGGCGGGAGCGTCAAATGATGTTATAGTAGGTACATTTAAAGTCTGTGATAAGAAGGCATTTACGCTACTATTCCACACACTCATTTGTTTCTGTATCTTTTTGTAGCACTTGACTATCAGACCAGTAAGCTTGGAAACCGAACTCTTTATTGATACCCCCATTGGGAACTCTGTGGTTTCCTCTAAAGTTTATAATTCTTGCTCCATCATTGTCGATGATAGGGTGTTGACGGTGGACTTAATTCTGCTAGATATGAAGGACTTCGATGTGATTTTGAGTATGGATTGGTTGTCTTACAATCATACCAGGATAGACTGCTTCAGCAAAGAAGTTCTATTTTCGATTCCGAATCAGCCCAAATTTAAGATTCAGGGGGCTACAGTCAGTACCCTACCTAATTTGATTTCGTCTTTGAGCACCAAACGTCTTCTTAGGAAGGGTGGTAGAGGTTATTTGGCTCATCACATCCATGACACTCGCGTAACTGGAGTTGGGCTTGAAGAGACCCTGTTGTTTATGAATTTTCAAAAGTGTTTCCAGAAGACTTGCCTGGTCTTTCGCCAGATAGGGAGATCGAGTTTACCATTTATTTGATTCCTAGTGCAGCACCTATCTCCAAAGCACCCTACAGGTTGGCTCCTACTGAACTTAAGGAACTAAAGAAGCAATTACAAGAACTCTTAGACAAGGGCATGATTCCTTACATGTCTCCCTGGGGTGCACCGGTACTATTTGTTAATAAGAAGAATAGAAGCATGCGTTTATGTATCGACTATGGGGAGCTTAATCGCCAGACAGTCCAAAATTAATATCCTTTGCTTAAAATCAATGACCTATTTGATCAACTTCAGGGTGTAAGGTACTTCTCAAAAATAGACTTTTGGTCGGGATACCATCAACTTAAGGTGAAGAAGGAGGATGTACCAAAGACTGCTTTAAAAACACGGTATGGCCATTATGAATTTTAATAATGCCTTTTGGTTTGACAAAAACTCCAGCCATATTTATGGACCTTATGAACAGGGTGCTTAAAAAGTACTTGATCAGTTTGTGATTGTCTTTACAGACGATATCTTAGTTTATTCCAAGAGTAAGGAGGAGCATGAAAGACATTTGACTACAATTTTGCAGATTTTGATGGAGCATGAACTCTATGCCAAGTTCAATAAGTGTGAGTTTTGGTTAAACAGGTTTCCTTCTTGGGTCATGTAGTGACTAAGGATGGGATATCCGTGGATCCTACTAAGATTGAAACAATTGTCAACTGGGAAAGACCGACCTCTATGACAGAGATTAGAAGCTTCTTGGGATTGGCAGGTTATTATAGGAGGTTTGTCAAAAGTTTTTCTCACATTTCTATTCCTTTGACCCAGTTGACGAGGAAGTATGCTAAATTTTTGTAGACAAAAGAATGTGAAAAGAGTTTTCAAGAATTGAAGAAACGTTTGATTTCGACACCAGTCTTGACACTGCTATCTGAATCTGGAGGATTCGTCATCTATAGTGATGCATCACGATAAGGACTCGGTTGTGTGGTTATGCAACGGGGTAAGGTAATTGCTTATGCCTCCAGACAACTTAAGCAGCACGAACTAAATTATCCTACCCATGACTTAGAACTAGCAGCTGTGATTTTTGCACTAAGAATTTGGCGTCATTATTTGTACGGTAAACCGTGTGAGATCTTAATGGATCATAAGAGTTTGAAATACATCTTCACATAAAAGGAGTTGAACATGAAATAGAGATGGTGGTTGGAATTGTTAAAGGACTATGATTGCACCATTTTGTACCATCCAGGTAAGGCTAATGCCGTGGCTGCTGTGCTAAGTAGAAAGATTATGGGAAGACTTTCTAGTATGCTTACTACACAAACTCATTTGTTGGAAGAATTCGGGAAGTTAGAAATCGAAGTAAGATTTTCTAATCGATGGGTATTTGGCACATTTGAAAGTTCAACCATCATTGATAGAGGAAATTAAGGTAGCTCAAGCGTTAGACCCTGAATTGGCCAAGATTAGTGACAGATGAAAGAAGGTGGTTACACATATTTTAGATAGGATAATTAGGGTATTCTTCATTTGGGTTCTGGACTATGCGTTCCTTCGAATTCGAAATTGAAGAAGGAGATTCTCCTGAAGGCTCACAATTCACCTTTTTCAGTTCACCCGGGTAGTACCAAGATGTACCAGAACTTGCAAGATGCTTATTGGTGGAATAACATGAAGAGAGAGGTAGCGGACTTTGTGGCTAGATGTTTGGTATGTCAACGGATTAGAGCAGAACACCATAGACCCATTGGAAAGTTGCAACCGCTTGCTATTCCAGAGTGGAAGTGGGAGCATTTAACAATGGATTTTATGGTTGGACTGCCGCCAACTACAAAGCGACACGATGCAATATGGGTGGTAGTTGACCGGTTGACCAAAGCAGTGCACTTTTTAGCCATAAGGAGCAAGGATTCGATCGAGATACTTGCTAATTTGTACATTCGGAAAATACTTAGGTTACACGGAGTGACATTATCTATTGTGTCAGATAGAGACCCAAGATTTACCTCCCGCTTTTGGGGTGGTTTACAAAAGGCTATGGGCACATGACTTAATCTTAGCACAACTTTCCATCCACAAACAGACGGGCAATCTGAGTGAACTATCTAGACATTGGAGGACATGCTACGAGCTTATGTTATGGATTTTTGAGGTAAATGGGATGATCTCTTACCATTGATAGAATTTGCTTACAATAAAGTTATCATGCTAGAATTCAGATGGCACCATTTGCGACACCCTCAACCCAGGTGACGTCACCAGGCTGAGTTATCAACCATAATTACATTCAAAACCCTGTGTTGAATACAAAGCAACTACATCCTCATACATCATTAATAGACGCTCCAAAATGCGTCTTCACAAAAAAATTTCTTACAAACATACATTATACTACAGCGGAAGACTTTCAAGTCTCTAAACAACATGAATGGTTACAACCTAATATACGACGGTAGTCGTGTGACTCTATTCAACCTATTTCGAAGCTCAATCTATATCTCACCATTTTAGCTTGTCTTACCTCACACAACTTATCCCCTTGCTTAACTTTTCTAGCTTGTTTTTCTTCCCTTTCCTAGAGGGTTCTCATTGAACAACCTTATAGCCTGCACAATACAACATAAGGAATGAGCGCAAATCGCCCAGTAAAGACAACACGAGGAGTATCATGTACAAATGATTCAAAAGATTCAGAGAAATAATAATCATCTCAACGATAGCAATGTATCAAGAGTAGTCAATAATTTCAGCATCAACATCACTTGTCAAACGATAACTTTTCTTTCGTTAGACTGAGCGGCTTTAAGGCCCAACAGAACAGCATTATTGCCACCTCCTCATGGACAAGACTGACTGACTGACCGACAGACTGACCGACTGACTATGCAAGTGAACACTAAAACAGGAAATTGCAAGAGAAACATCAACGAAATACAAGTCATTAAAATCATTAACATCAAAAGAAAATCAAATGTAATGCAACTCAAACACGACAGACTAGACTCGACCAGACATGACGACTCGACTCGCACCTTACATCCTCGTTGCCAGTGATCATGTTTTACAGGCCATCTTTCTCATATTGATGTCCCATCTTATGAGATGTTCGTCTCAGTCTCAAGTAAATAGAAGAGACGCTGTCAACAGGCAGGGAACTCATTTAGAGTGCTTTCCCTAACCACCTTACAACCAAGCAACATGATTTCATCAACGGGGCGGACTAAGGAAAAATGATTCCACCTTATGTCCTAAACAACACAGCTCGACAAGGAATATCGGATCAGAAGATCAACCGGTGTTTAGATCTAACAAGAAGAGTTCAACGTAACATCATCAACAGGGCAGACTTGGAAAAAGATTATCGTAAGCCCTCAACAACGTTCTTACATAAGAGAAATGTTGACTACCAATAAATGCCAACATTTCACAACACGCAACAACCTCAATAACATCATCATCAATGACAGGGCGGACTCAGGAGAAGCTTGCCACAAGTCCTCAATGGTGTTCTAAAAGAAAAGAGATATCGGCTATCAATAACTGCCAACATCTAACAACAACCACGCGATAACCCCTACGCAACATCATCATCCACTTCAGGTATGCTAGTTGGATCGAATCATAACATACTAGGACACCCATCATCCTCACTAAATTTCATCAATAGGGCGGACTAAGGGAATTTCTTCTACCCTAAGTCCTCAACAACACAATTCAAATATACGTATACCGCTCGCAATGACTACCGGCTTCCAAGCATAACAACAAGAATTCAACAACACATCATCAACGTGGCATGCTAATCGAAAAAATGAATTAGCATATCGAACCGCATTGTCCTTACCTGATTGGCTTATAGCCGAAACAACTCTCTATCTCTGATCGCAACGAGCTGCATCACCTAGTCAAATCATATACTGCTCGTTAGTCATCATTCAACATATATGCAATCCTTATTCGGCCCTTCCCATTTAACCGTTCATAGCATCTTACGATAGCTAGTTAATTCGATCTGATAATCAAATCCTTAATCTAACCTTCTCGACTTATTATCGATAACAACCTTAATTTTAGACATACTACCACTATTCCTCGCTTCCCACCCCTTCGAACGCTAAATTATGCGCATTCTCAAAAATTTAACACTAACATGGCAAATTACCTAAATACCCCCTGAGGGCCGCTACATCACCAACACCCCAAAACCACTTTAAAACTACTTTTTAAATGTACTGCATCATTTATAGACCAAATATTCCCTCAAAAAATTTTAAAGGAAAAATTACCAAAACATTCCCCGGAAGCCATCGCCCTAACGAACATCTCAAAACTACTTTAAAACAACTTTTCAGGTGTCATACATCCCTTTCTGGACTAAGAAGTGCTTTGAAAAATTTTATAGGAAAAATTACCAAAATACCACCCTCTGGGCATCAAATTATAGAAATGCCCAGGGGGTTCACTATCACCACAATGTCCCTAAATCAGCTTCAAAATAACATTTTAGGTGTTTTACAACTCTTTTCGAACTAAAAAATCCTTTGAAAAACTTAACCGAAAAAATTACCAAAATACTCCTCTCCAGGTGACAAATTACCAAAATGCCCGTGAGGGTTCCCGGCCTCAGTAAAATCTCAAAAGTGCTTTAAAATGCTATTTTAAGCCTCCTGAATTTATTATTGAGCTAAAAGTATTTTACAAAATTTTCGCCCAAAAATCCCGAACCGGTGTCTGGACCGAGCGTTTAAAAGCCCGTTCGGCCAAAAAATAGCTAACAACTTTGGAATTACCCGAAATCTTGGGAAATGAAACTTCTCAGCATCTTAAGGTCCCCATTAAGTTTTTGCGCAAAACCGTATTCGTTTGATATTTTAAATTTCATCATAAAATTTCAAACTTTCCCGCGTCCGTTCACCCCCTTTCTAACCTCGAAAAATCTGAAAATTTTCCACGATACAGGTCTCCTAAACATAACTAGGGTCTCTTTTTTGCACTTTGGCTAAATCTGATCCTAACTATTTTTAAAATTTTGGATTATAAACTGTTTAACTAATTTCCACTTTTAGTGACAAAAACAGTCACTATTCACATTAAATGCACACTACTTCACCTTCACGCATACACACTCATCTTCTTCAGCCTTCAACAGTTACACAGCTGGGCACATTTCTCTTCCAATCATACATGAACTTCTCACAAACTCATCTTAAATCACTTAAACACATTATAATGCACCCAATTCATGCCCTAAACTCATTGTCATGCATCAATTTTGTACAATTAAACCAATTGAATCCAAACTCATGAACCAAATTGAAGAACACACACTAAAACACACTGAAACACACACCCACGCTCACTGAACTCCCACCAGGGTGATTTTGGGGTCAAATTGTAAATTTTCAAAGTCGAGGGTCAAAATGCAATTTTGAAAACTTGATGGACTAAAGTGCAAATTATTAAAAGTTGTAAAATGTGTCACAATTGGAGAGAAGTCAGCTGAAACGTGGCCACCTCCAGCTAGAGTCTCGGATGACTCATGAAACCTAAAGATAAGTGAAGGGGGTGGATGAAATTGAAATAAAAAGAAAATGAAAGAAGGTGCTAGGGGAAAAATGCAAATACAAGGAGGTTATGAACATGAATAGTGTGTGAACAGTACCCCGTGAAGAACACAGTAAAAAGAGGAAGAAAAAGGGAGGAAAAAGAGAAGAAAAGAAGAGAGGAAAGGGAGAAAGGAAGAACCCCGAATTCATTTCGGTATGATTTTGAATCATAAATCGTGAAGTTATGGAAGAATTGGGTGAAATTTTAGTTGAAGAAAATGTGACATATTTGTATATATATATATTTCAGTTGTGTATGTATAATAGGGCATGGGGAATTTGAATGGATTCTTGTTAGAATCATTTTAAATCAAGAAAAGAAGCGACTTGATGGGTTCAGTCGAATGGAAAGTTTTCGGTCGGATGAAAATCAAGTTTGAGAAAAACATTTTCGCGGCTGAAGGATGCAGTAGAATAGAAACCCTTTCAGTCGAATGGAAAAGAATGAGTGTGAAGGAGACTATTTTGCGACCGAAGGATTCAGTCGAAGGAAAACTCTTTCCTTCGAATGAAAGTGTAAGATCCCCTTTTCGTAAATATTAAAAAGTTTTATGTACATTTTGAATAAGTATCAAAAGTTAGGAGAGGGTTAGTGTATTTGCCGACTTAGAACTTTCCTTTAAATAGCTTCCGTCACCTCGCTTCCTCCGTCTGTTTTGCCTATTACACTCAACCAGTACTATTTAATATACTCCAGTTCACAACCCCCATCAAGTTGGTCAATGAGTTGTGTGTCACATTTAATATTGGAACAACAGAATGATGACCTGCTAGTACAGGCAGCAGCCTTGTAGTGTTAAATGGTGCAGACCCTAAATATGCGGCATAAGCCCCCTTCTGCACTGCACGATTATACACAATAATACAACGACCATGCCACCTTTCATCCTCCATAGCTTTCTAATTAATTGTATTACTATTATTGTTATTATTATTATAGCCAAGTAGCTAGCATAACTATCTCATCACTCTCTCTCATCACCATTATAATAGAGCCTTAACTGCCTCACTACCCTCTTGATCAGTACAACAGTATTAAAATCCCACCATCATTCAACCACCCCCCCCCCCCCCCCTCTCACTCACGCATAGGCACATCAATATTATTGCTTTCCTCACACTCTTGGCATGCTCTCATTTGCATAATGGAACTGATTAGCCTGTACGAGGAAATCGTATAAGAACTTGTGAATACTGTTTATATCAATCTATCTACTGAGCAAGTAAAATTATGATTTGTGTTAGCACTGTCTGTCTGTCCTCAAGCGCTAGGAAATATAGGGTGTGATATATAGTTCCATGTACTGAACAAAAAAAAAAGGCACAAATTCCATTCGATAATTCAGTGCCATGTCTCACTAATTTCATTTGGTCTCACATAAGAAAACCGAATTACCCATGTCACACGCACCTTAATGATTACATATGAGAAGATTAGCTCTGAAGAGAATGTTATTGTTTTGTTTTCTCATTGTAAGAGCTTTTCAGTTTCTCACCGACTTAAACGCCCACCAATTTACATTATTTACGATGAGAGATATCAATCACTCATAAGATATCAATTACACATCAGATAAATAGCAAATAATATTTTAATATGTAAGCCTTGTAGACCTCTCCTCTCATTACTAATTAATTTTGAAATGGATGCTTTTTTAATGTATCAAAACTGATCGTATCAGGCTTAACAGACAATTCAAATATTAGTCCCCACTGCTAGTTAATTCTTCACGTGCTAGGTCCACTTAAGATCAGTCAAGGCACACGAGAGGAGGTGTGTTGAGATATATCAAGCTCACATGGGTAAATAACAAATAATACTTCAAGAATAAACCTTGTATAGACCTCTTCCTTTATTACCAATTAGTTTTGAGATGAATGTTTTAACAGTTTAGCATCCAGTACTCCACTATTTCTTAAAAACATTTGATGAGAAAATAAGCTCGAGGCACTAAAAAGGGTCAAATAGCTAAGTAGTTACCGTCATTCATTGTCTTCTACCGACTACAAACGAGAAAATGGGCTTATATTTAATACTTTAGCAAGTTCAGTTATTAACGTAGAGCCCTAGAGCTCAGCTTTCAATCATCTTACATTGAGTAACCAACAGCTACATAAGATGTGAAACACTGAAAATGTCCTAATGCAAAGTATATGACTTTTTCCCAAAGCTGTTTATAGTATTAGAAGTAAGAGGTAAAACAACCCCTCTAAATTAAATGTTGCTTTGACAAAGTCAAAGCTATTTAATAAAAACTGCTTTGGCAATAAAGTTTACGTTGAAAAATGTGAAACATGACCATTTTTGGTTTGAACAAATTTTAAGTATGAGATTTTAATGATTATAGTTCCTTTATTACAAGATTCGGAAGCCTGTAATTAGGGATTATGGGTGACGATTTGAATGGTTAAAACGAATTCTACAGGTGAAACCCGACCGACCTATCCAACCGTTTTCGTACCAATCTAACAATCTAATTGGGTTAGTTTTTCTTTTCTTTGACTAATTGAATAAGCGATTCGACTAGTTCAGTTTGTTTTTGTAATAGTTGAAGCTGAAAAAAACCCCAACAAGTCTTATTTGAGACTAGAATTTCAATAACATTTGAACTTTAACTCAAATATTTACTATCAAAATTACCACAAATTTAAAAACCTTTTTACTATCTAGTGTCTACCCTAATTAATTCTATTTAGCTGTTTTGTTTCTCCCTTTTTTGTGAATTATGTTGCATATTATTCCATTTTGGTGCGGTAATTCTTATTTCTTGGAGATGAGTACTGTGGATCGTGGATTATGCTCTCCTTAAAGCTTGGTGATGCCTTCTTTTTGCGATTCGGAAACTCTTTTGCAATGACTCTTCACATTAGAACTTCTAAATCATTGAGTATGTAAGGACACAACCTAACATGGAGAAGGCAGATGTATTGTTATGTCATAAGATAATTATACCCTTATTTGAAGTCTACTTGTGTTAATTCATTAAGGGCAAAGAGGTTTTTGTTTGAAATTAGTAACCCTAATTCCTCTCTCTCTCTCTCCCCCGACCCCTCCCTCCCGCACGGCAGCACCATCACCGTAACAACTAACCGTGTGAGGGATCTAATGAACATGCTAGTTCGATTTAAGGACAATAGGGAGGGGAGAGGATGGAGTGTATTCCCATCATATCTCACTTCCTCACCGCCACCACACGCTGTGGGTGGTGGTGAGTCTAAGGAAGAAAGTGGATTTGCAAAATTTTAAAAACTTGAAATTACCTATCTACCCTTAGTGAATTAATCCGTTTAGGAACGATATAAGGGCATAATTGTCTTTTTGATTCTATGCCATAGAGAAGCTTTATATGGCATTATAACACATCAGTTTTTCCCATTAATTTTTTTAGTTTTCACCAATATGATTTAGAATGTTAGACTCTTGCATGCTTTCTTTTGGAAATTCGATGTCTTTTTTTTTTATTCTTTTATTTTTTGGCTTCTTGGTAATATAAGGATTTGATAATCAATGACTAGGCCCAAACAAGTTCAAAATTAACTACAAGTCCAAGTTGGTCTACATGTTCAATGGATCTGCCACATTTGTCCAAATTGTTGTAATCAGGCCATTCTATTCCGGTTTGGTTCTTTGGTTTGATAAAGTGATGTTGGCCGGTTCGATTTTGTATTCAGCTTCCAAATGAAACGGACCCTTAAACCACTACCTCTAAGCTAATTACTCATACAATTCAGAACTCCAAAAACCAATGAACTATCTTATAAACACTTCATTTCAAACGAACAGAACACGAGCAGACCTAAATGAGCTGAGTACTCATTCACTTGCAGTCCTAGCTAGGGATGACAATGGGGCGGGTCGGATGCGGATCTTATAAAATCCGAACCCGCCCCGGTAGCCCTAGAACCTTGCCCCGCCCCGGCACCGGGTCATGTAAGTGGAATACCAAAACCGATCCTAAGCAAATGCAGAAAACCCGCACCCGCCCCAACCCGCCCCTGCAATTCACTTGAAGCCACCCACAATTCTTCGAATTGTGAGAATTTCTCTCATCCAAAGACCAAAACCCTTCGCAATGCACCATCCATTTACCACGCCACCCTGACCCTAATCCTTTCTCTAGCCCTAATTCCGGTCACTTCTTCTCAATTCCCGTTCACACAAAGCACAGGCGCGACAAGCCACGCAACGCGATGCCGTCCCTACGCCCACAGGTACTTCACATGCCTCCCATCTCAAACAGCAACTATAGCCCATAAAAAAGCGAAAATGCAAACCCTAGTCCAACGTCTTAAGTCGTCCCCGATATTGCCTGTGAGACGCCACTAACAAAGCGCTAATTAAGGTTGATTCGCTCATCGGTGGAATCGACAGGTTAACTACATTCTAACAAGGATCTGTGCGGGGGAGAGGGAGAGGAGGAGGAGGCAGCGACGGCCGGCGGGATAAATCGGCAGATTCGCAAAGAGAGCGGGAAGAAGCTGGCGGCCGACGGTGTGACTGGGAATGAGGCAGAGAGTGGAAGTCTTGAAACGGGGAGAGGTGAAGTGGTGAACTAAGGGACATGAAATGAAAATGGTTTTGGCGTAAGGATAGACGGCTAGGATTAAATAAAGGTAATGGTTAAAATAGCGGGGCGGGTGCGGGTCGCGGGGCGGGTCGGATACCGGGGCGGGCCAAATGAAATACCACACCCGACCCTAACCCGCTGCGGATTTTTTTAAAAAAAATCATACCCGCCCCGTGATCCGGTCAAAGTCAAAATGACCCGCTCCTATCGGACCGGGGCGGGGCGGGGATCCGCCGGTTGCGGGTTGGATTGCCATCCCTAGTCCTAACTATTACTCAGTAGGTCATGTCAATAGATTAAGTAGTTAGGTTATTGCTTTGGGGTCCTACACACCATGGTGAGGGTCTAACACTGGAAGCAATTTTTCAGTTCAAAATTCTGTGGTCGTTCAAAAGCTTGAGATCAACAGATGTTCCTTTTTTTTTATTTTAGTTTAATCAGGAGAATTTGAAATATAGATAACACGAGTCTTGTCTTCTTAGTTACACGAAGACTAATTACATGAAATATGCAGGAATATAACATCAGGCAAAACTCAACCTAATGAATCTAAATAGACATTAAATAACACCAATGATAAACTTGGTGGATTTAACTAAGAAATGATTTTTCCTTTTAGTGAAGCTTTTTCTTGGATCGGGAGGCTCATAACTTCAACTAGTCCCCACCCTCAACGCAAAAAAGATAGGATGGAGATTCATTCAATCACATAGGCTGGGCTCCTAGAATATGGCACCAAAGTAAAAAAGCTTGGAGCAGGCTAGATCAGGGTCACTGACAGTTCTCCACCACGAACAACCCACATGATTTCCTCCACCCAAAGCCATCTTCTCCTAAGTGCTTTCCAAGTGCTTGCAAAAGTAAGACTGGATCTTCAATCTGTATATCTCTGTCGTCATAATGCAAACCACTAGCACTTAACATCACGACTAGCAAACCAAGTGCTACCATCACTTGCCAGAACTTCCACAAACCAAGTGGCTAATAGAGTCAGGCTACCTTCGCATGCCAGTAAGAACTTCCTAACAACCCCAAAATAATCCCAAAAATGGCTGTCACTACACCTCAAAAAGCAATAAGCCCTCAATGCAAACAAATAACCCTCCAAAACTGATCGACCAACATGTTCACTGAAAAGGCAAACCAGACGCTCACTCACTCACCTAAGACTCGAGTTATTAACCTACAAGGAGTGGAAGGGAAAACTCTACTAGAAGGGATAGGGAGACGGGGATGTAAAGAGTGGGCTTGTCCTTTCAACTTCTAGGTGAGAGAACACCGAACCCACAAACCCAAAGAAAGGAAAAAAGAAAGAATAAGAGGGTCAAAAAAGGCACAAGATGCAAAGAAAGGTAACCGCAAACACCACTTCCATCACACCCCAGCGTGGAACCTTATTTGGTAGTCTAATCATATATTCAAATTGTCACAAACAAACAACACCCAAAGCCATGATATCTACGACACCCCAAACAAATAGATGATGAATGAGAACCCAAGTAAGGAAACCAAAACCAAATTGATTACTTCACACCAACAATAAAACTCTGTCATCCGCTTAAGTTGATTTCCTTGATCTCTGTGGAATATAATGTCAATGAATGATGAGAGAGAGAGAGAGAGAGAGATTGAGAGATAAAAATCTATATGGGCGTGGCCGATTGGCCACCATGACCCCTCTCACAGCAAGACACAGAGATGGCATACTTCTCGAACCCACTGCCTATCTAAACTACCCACAACTCTGAAACTGAACTGTGAAGGAAGGAAGGCCTCTCTCCAAGGTGAGAGAAACCCCCCAACCTCCCCCCCCCCCCCCCCCCACAAAAGGGGGTAGTGACTAGAGTTTGTGACTTTAAGAGAGAGAAAGCAGAAAGAAGGTAGAGAGAGAAAGAACATATGGTGTTTGTAATGGCTTTATTCGAATCACAAATAGTACAGTGTCTTTTCAATGCAACTAAATGCTACAATGCAGCTTGTAGGCATCATCAATGCACAAATGTGCAGTTTTTGGCAATGAGGTTGTTAATCTTGTTGAGTCTATTATTTGCTCACTATCAAGTTTTTAGAGCGACCTCAAAAATTCCGCCAAAATTTCCACTCCGCAAAACCTCTCCATCTCTCTGAAAATCGGTTCTCCGTTACCATTGCTGATTTCTTCTAGTGGGGTGGTGACGTGGTAGAGTAGGTGTTTTTCTTAATTGTGTGGTTTGGGTGAGTTTAGGGCTTCAATTGGGCTTTGTGGTTGATACAGAGGGTGGCCTTTGCGTAGGCGGCAGAGCTACGGCCGGTGGGTCTCTGTGCTGGGCGCCGGAGCCAAGTAGATGTGAGGTGTGGAAGGGTATGGCCGTCCGAGGTTGGCTAGCTGCATGGAAATCGGGTTATGGATGGTTGTGGGTCAGAGAAGATGGGCGTGGCTAGTTCATCTGTTGGGGTGTCCGTGTGGTGGTTGTGGGTTTTTAGTAGTTGTGATGGGAGGGTCGTGGTCATGGGTCAGAGCAGATGCGGTGAGTCTGGGTCAATGGTTTTTTTGCTTCTAGGGTTCCCCATCTTCCCCCCCAAGTGGCTCCCCCCTCCCCTCTTTGTTCCAGAATGGTAAGATTGGCTCGATTTTGGTGGTGGCTATAGTGCTTCAGCACAGCTTGTGGTGTTGGTGAAAGTGGCTTTATCTGTGTTGGTGGTGGATGTCCAGTTTAGCCTTATGCGGTGGACGGAAATACAATTGGTGGTGGTGGTTATCCAGTGGTGGTTGGTCGGTTGCTGTTGCAATTCAGCGGCTCTTTGCGACGGTGTAGTGGACTGGCAGTGGAAGAGGCTCTGGCGCTACAAGCAGTGCTTAGCAAGCGCAGTCGTACGAGTCAGCATTACGGTCTGGAGGGCGAGGCAGCGGAAAGATAGCTGGGAACAGCAGAGATTCGGGCGCCCGCGTGGGTGAGCGAGGATTGAGGAGTCGATGCAGTGTTGGGACGGGTGTCTGGTCTCTGGGATGCCAGCTAGCAGTGGGGTATGGTGTTGTTTGTATTTTTATTTTGGTTTTATTTGGTTCTTAGTTAGTAGTTATCTACTTTAGTTGGTTGATAGTATATCTTGTTTTTAGGTGGTTTTCATTTTGTTTTAGCTGGTTAGGAATTATTCACTAAAAATTTTAAAATTAGAAATTAAATAAATATTAACAAATATATATATATATAGACACACACACTCCAGCTATTCCCTCTTCGTATTAGTCCATCCGATTACAGAAGGAAATAGAGTCCTCGATGACCCTGATTTATGGATCCCACTGCTCAACCTTGGACCATGTGATGGATCTTGTTCCACGGGCTCTGTGTCTTCTAGCGTGAGAAGGGGCAGGGAAAGCTTGAACCCAATTTAGCTAGGAAATCTTACAAGTATATGTATGTATGGGGGCAGATCCATATCTACCGGTGGAGAAAACCTTATTTCTCTAACTGTCCATGTGCAATTGTAGACGTTTTTTTTTTTGTCAATCACCTCATCTAACTGCCCTAAGTGGAGAGGTCAGTGAATATGACACTTTGGACATGTTTGCCCCTCTCTCTATCTCTTTATCTCCATCTCCAACTTCTCTTACAACCATGAACTCCAACACCACCATAACCCAATCCCGAATCCACCTGAATTGTTGATAGCAGCCAAACTCATCTAGTCGTCGACTGCCGCCAAACTCCCCAAAACCACCACCATCAGCCACCAATCTCACCACCGTGTCCATCAGCCTATTTCACCCACAACCTCCTTCCTTCGCCGGCATTGCCAGCCAAAAAGAGTCTAATTTTGTATCAATTCCAGGAATCATAATTTAGTAAAAATACATGCAAATTAGAATAAACCCAGGAAGTGCTATCATACCGACACTGCCATTAGTACCCCCATCATATACACGCACACAACCACGACCACTGTCTACCACCATCATGCACCCACCACCACCACAATCATACCTGTTGTTGTGGAATTGCCCAGCACCACCGCCCCTCACCGTCATAAGCATTAACCATCAGGCAACCAAAACATCCAAAATGCATAACCACCACCACTGTCACTACCACCATTATTCACGCACCACCATTGTCATCATATCCATTGTCGTGAAATGGTCAAGCATTGTCGTCCCTCACATCAGATCGACCACCACTATATACCATAACCCATTTCACGGTCAAATCACCAAGCACCATCTTACCGTAAAATAGCCAGCACCATCTTAACCATGAAATCATTGAGTAGCACCACCCTAGCCGTTGGATTTGCTGACCACCATCGCCTCCTACCACCACCAGATGTATCGCCGGCCACTGCACTATCATCATCCCTTTGCTGCCGTCAGATCGCACGATCTCGAGGGTGGCAGTGGAATGGTGGTAGCCTAGGTGATGGCGTCGGTGGCGGCATCAATGGGTATGGAGGGGAAAGAGAGAGAAAGTGAAAGAGACAGAGAGAAGAAAGACAATTCTGTGAAGACAGAAGAAGAAGTAGATAATTTGTAGGGGCATTTGTGGAAAATATTGCTAACCTCTCCTCTTGTAGGATTTTCTAGCTATTATAGTTTGGTTTATTTATCGGGCTATTGTTGTCGGCTTTTCTTTTATTGTTATTCCTATTGGATAGGGATCTCATCCGTGAGTTGTTGGTTGCCTTTCTGGGCATGGTGTAACTCTTATAAAATTTATTTGCTTACTATATTGAGCTTTTTTCCAGTATATTATCTGCTTACAATGTTGAGAAAATTGTCAATTATGATTGTTGCTCGTTTATAAAACTTATGATTACATTCTATTGGCCATTAAATGCCTAAGAGTACATCTGGCATGCCCGTGTTTGTGTGCTTCATTTATTGAGAGGGATGATTGCGATAAACCCTATTGTTTGGATAGTCTCCATTAATAGCTACCAGAACCACTTCTTTATCAAAAAGAGAAACTCGTACAAATTAATTTGCAATCCCCATCTAGGATATATTCATTAAATTGATGCACTATCAGGTACAACACTAGCCATATATTAATATACGATTACTGGATCTATAAACAAGTTGTTTTACAAGCCAATCCTATATTTCATTCTAATACTTTCTTTTCGAAAAATACTACAGTTTAGCATATGAATTCATTTTCTGGTGTAAAATTAAGAGTTTAGGATTCATGTAGCTTATTAAGTTACTTATCCATACGTAGCATTTATATTCAAAAGTTGTGTTAGTTTGTAAGACATAACAGATCATAGTGGTATTTCTGAGAACATGTAGTTTCAAAACACGAATTTTCCAATTATGCAAATTTTTTCTATTTTAGATTTTCGTTCGAAACGTGATTTTTGGAACCTAACTTTCTTGGTCCGGTTACAAAAATCTGTTTTCCAAAACCATACAGATTAACAAATGCTGTGTATTACATCAATTATTATCAAATATTTAGGCCGAAAGCTCCAAAAAGAAAATCCCCCTCCCTGCCCACACAATACATAATCCTACCTCCGCCCCAGAAGAACATCACTAATCTCGGGGCACAAACATATTGCCCTAACCTTAGTTGCACAAAGCGGGAGCGGGGGCGGGGGCGGGGAAGCGTAAGCACCAAAGATAATCTGAGGTTGGGAGCGGCTTGAATAAATAAATGCGTAAAGAGTATTATTATTTGTTTAGCATAGTTTACATAGATAGCAACAACAGACAAGGAGACTTTAAGGACTTGAAGGAAGAGATAAATAAGGAATTGAGTTGAAAAGAGCTTGATTTTCATGTATTCTATCACTTGTTCCATGCATCTCTATCCAGCTAGCGGGATCGAGTTCCCATCTTAGCTTGGGACGAGATCCCATGGAGCTCCTAACTTGAGATCGCAAAAGCGAGTTTCCGAGAGAGAAACGTCACCATATTAGGAGTTTCCTGCAACTAAGGCCCTAACTAGGCTTCCTCTAATGACGTTACACTGTATAGTTGTGTTTTAATGTGTGCCTTCGATGTTTTATTTTTTTTTCCTGCCTAATTCAGCAACATCTTCACTCATGACCATCCCTACAGAATCCATATGCCCAGAAACTATTCTATAATCAATCAAAAAAAAAAGGAGCATGTTCATAAGATCTAGAACAACGACCCACGTTCTTTACTTCAGCGTGGTTTTAGGAGAGTCATGATTCTGAACTTGAGCTCTCACTTAATGCTCTAGCAAAAAGCATAAAGATTCACCTTTTCAGTAGAGTTCAATTCGTTCCGAGAAGTAGGGCTGTATACGAACTGAGTTCGAGCCGAACATGCCTGTGTTCGGGCTTGGTTCATTTAGGTTTTTGCATGTTCTAACTCGGCTTGAGTTCGTCTAAGAGCCAAAGGATAATGTTTGAACTCGGCTCAAGTTCGTTTCCATCAAATTCGCGCTCGGCTGTTCGGCTCGTCTAACTATGTGAGCTGAACATGAGCTCGAAAGCTCGGCTAGTTCGTGTTCAATCTCTCTCTAAATCCCCAATTTTGCTCAGATCCCATACTTGATACTCCATCAATTAGTCAAGTTATTAACTTCACTAAATCGCCTAAAATAAAACATAACTGGAAGAAAATAACTGGAGTAACTCTGTAAGTGAAAAGAAATCAAACTTGCATTTCACATCTCTGAGGCGATGCCATGTAGAAGAAGAAGCAATTGACATAGAGTCGTGATCTACATCGTTTTGGTTCTCTGGCGATGAAAGGAGAGAAGATACATAGGCTTGGGGCTACAGATGAGAAGATAAAGCCTTGAAAATTCTCGAAGAAAATGGTTAGTGCAAGGTTCAAGGGTACAGAGGCGTGTCTCTTGAGATTTCCGATTGGCACTCTAACAAGGATAAAAGATAGGATGTTTAGGTTGTTTTTAGGCTACTGGGCTTTTTGTGTAGTTCGTCTGTTAGTGTAGTTAGACTATTGGGCTGTTTGACTGTTAGCGTAGTTGGATTCTCTTTGAGTTAAGTGGGATCAAAGTAAAAGTTTAGATTAAAAGTTATAATAAGTTGTATTTAGACATGTAAACTGCATTAGAGAAATATGTTATACATACACAGTTTTTCCTGAACATATTCACGAACCTTGTGAATGTTCATGCTCGGCTCGTTTAATAAACATTCGGTACGTCAAGCATATGCCGGTTCATTTACAGCACTACCAAGAAGAGTAAGCATTGATATATTATGCTTATTTATCCTTGTGTTCTACAAGGAGGCGACTGTCAATGGATCACAACTGGACCATAAATCGAACTACCATCGAACGCTATATGGTAGGAATTTCGTCAACATAGAACCAGGATAATACAACCTTTATTCCATTCAATTTTCTCCTTCGAATTATTGGCAATTACTGAGATATATCTGGTACCATGTAAACATGTAACTGTACTCCAATAACAATAGTATTTACTATTCAGCAGATGAAGCTAGGGTAAAAACCATGTACTAAATCTATTTATCAAAGCGTCCATACGCTAAATCTATTCTGAAATTTTGACGAAAGTCGAAAGTGAAAAATCCAGTGAAACAGAGAGAGTAATATAGAAAAAATATACTCATAGATGTGGGAAATTTTGAAATAACACTAATAGTTAGAAATTTTGAAATAACAGCAAGCCAAGTGATGGAAAAAGAAAATGTGAGGCTCCCTTCCCCCCCCAGGGGCGCATGCACATCTACTTGAAATCTAATTAATAACAAGAAATATTGCCGTAAGCTAAACCAACCCATTCCAAGCATTTTATCATACTCCGGCACTGGGAGCTCTTCAGATTACATGATGTCAAGATACTCCAAAATATGATGGTAAGCAAAACCTTTTTATCATACAGCTATGTTTGGCTCAAAGTTTTGTTTTCGTTTTGTTTTGTTCTTTTTTGTTCTCTTTAAAGGGCATTAGCTATTTTTCATTAGCATGTAATTTCGCAATCTCATGACCCAAGCTAAGAGCCTGAATATATTAAGGTTTACGTGGACAAAGACAAGATCCTGTATGAGGTTTTCATCCCATACAACTCTAATACACGCATGCAGCCCAATATCTAGGACAAACATGGCTCTCCAGGAAGCAGTTCCGTTTTCACCTGGAAAGTAGATACCAGCATGTGCCAAGTACCAGCACACACACAAAACATGCCATGTTAACCGGAGTATGGCCACAACATAAGCTTAGAATCCCCAGGAAAGAACTCAAAACCCTACATAAAATGCACCTAGAAGAAGTCTTCCTAGAGGATTTTCTTCTTTCTGGATACTGAACATGTACAACTTACTTTCGTCATATTCTGTATAACGCATATGATAATTTTGTCAGTTATGCAGTTGCACTTATCTGTTCGATCGATTCAGCGCACAGAAAGGACCAACAGCTGGACTGTGTCCAACACTTCTGTCAAAACCAGAGACCCGTTATCTGTCCATCAACACGACTGTTTGCCGTAAAATGGTCTACAGGTCTGCGTATGTATCAGATGAAAACAACTCAATCTTAACTCATATATTTCCTTTCCTCTATTCTTCTATTTTTAACTTTCTGGTGGTGGTGGGGCAGAATGCAAGGATTTTGGCAGTTGCAATAGTTGCACTCCCCAATCCTGTTCATCATATTATGACTGGTACTGAAAGACCAAAATATTGGTGTCATATTAGCAAAGACAAATCTAGAAAACAAATAACCCAAACTGCAGGTTAAGGAGATCTTTTATTTTTGTTTTTTGATAGGTAACTTTCCAGGAGCAGGTTGTAGAGCTTTTTTACAGGCTAAAAGATATCGAAAATGGGAACAAGATATATATACAAAGTAAGGAATCCCATATCTCAATAAATCACCCTATAGACATATAAACATGTATATTTACATACAGATGGCTTACTGAGATGGGAGCTCTAGTTTGAGACAGAACCCTGGTCAGCAGTCAGCACCTTCACGAACATTGCATCTGCAAACTGGGCAAACACTGTAAAGCACCAGCAGAGGAGCAAGAAAGGAAGTGTCGGTAACATCATTACATTTTTAAAGATAAGGAATAAGAGAAGGGGGAGTGGTATACCCCTTTATTTCTTTAAGCCACTTATCAACGCATGACACGTGATATTCGTGGTGGCAAGGCAGAACTCTTAATTCATCACCTTCCTCGTACTCTATTAAACATATGTAACACCTGCAAAGGGACCAGCTTTGAGTTATGACATAAAAATACAGTATAATTGACCCCCTTTAGCAGCTATTCCCAGTAGGAGAATTGCTCAAAAGTTAGCAGTAGAATGCTATATCATTATACAACAAAAGTACTCCCTCCATTTCATTATATTTGACCCTGTTTTAAAATTTACATCTTTAGGGGCAATTTACATCCTTGAACCATTTATATCATTGCCATCAAACGACAAACGATACAGAAACACCACACGGTGCATCTCATCAGAACTGGTAATTGCACGAGAAGGGCAAAAGAGGTACCCGAAGTCATTTTCATGCTCTTGTTTCTTGCTTCTTGATTCCACTACACCTCTTTTCTGGGTCGCCTCATATATTGCAAAATTCCCCATTTCTTTCTCGTATATAAACTTGGGTTTTATTACCAAGTGACAAATTGAGGGCTTAGATGGAAGGAAGTGGGCTCATTGAAGCAGCAGAATACATTTTATAGGTAGGTTTGTCGATTCTGTTTTCTTTTTAACATAGTTAACCTTCTCTCTAGGTTTAGGATTTATGTGAATGGGTCTCTTTTTAACCATCTGCTGTCCTGTTCGGCCTAAGTTTCCAAAGATCAGGCGTTTCCTGATTCTTGTGCTTTCACCCAATTCATTGGCCAATCAGCTGCATGAGTCAGACTCACACCAGATCGTTTTGACTGTTCTGTATATAACCTTAAAGTTGAAGTTGCAGGTGTTAACGTGCAGGGATGACCATGCGGTGGAAGGAGTGCCACCACAAACCCCATGGACATTGTAGGACGTAGACAGTGATGATTGAATAAGATACTAGCACAGTCAGGGACCAACTTTGTTTTCTCACTCGGTGATCAGTGATCACTTTCTCAAACTCATGTAACATGTAATCTTAACTTCAGTCAAGATCTGCCTACGGCTTGCCGGCCACCATAGCCGGTCTGGGGTGGGGTCGGGGAGGTGATGTGGTGTACCAGTCAGACTTGGACAAATAAGCATAAAAGGTCTCTTTTTTCTGACTCCATCCTTTTGAGAGGCAAAAAGAAATCATTTAATGTTAGCTGCTAATTTTCAAAAGGGAGTAATATCATTAAATCTTCCAAAAAGGATTGTGGGACAAAATATCTAACTGAGGGAGTAATATTATCCAAGTATGCATGCCATGCCAAAAGGTCAGATACAATAATGTAAAACACTTTACTCGTATTTATTGCACAATAGATAAGATTCAGCAATCTGCAAATTCTCTAGGATAACATATCTATTAAGATTTAAACAAAGACAACTAATTGCAGGATACACGCATGCCCCCTTTTTCCATCTTCTATTTCTCTTCTTTTTGGTCAGATTCCTTCTCTGTACGATTCATAAGGATTCCTATGTGCCTTAACAATGATGCATGAATATGGATAATCACCAAACTCTCCCTTCCCCCACCAAACAACACCCCAACCCCCAACAAGAACCAACACAGAAACTCCAAAATACAAAATGGGTGAGAAGGGATGCCGCGGGGGTGTACGGGGCGGGCGTAGGAAGGGGTGTTAAACCAAGGGCTTCTTGTTCAAACGGCAAAATATGGCCACCAACTGCGATTATTTCAAATAGATATGAACAGCTTGTACTGCCTGTAATGTAGACTGCATTTGCATCATTACTATATGTCTATATATTTACTGAAGTCTGTTCTTGACTTTATTTAAATCTCAGCGCGACCATTTGATAGTGGATGCCTTGGACAGCTAAAAGAAGTACTCCCTCCGTCCCTAAAAAACTAATCATATTTCCTTTTTGGGCCGTCCCACAAAAATTGATCACTTCCAAATTAGGAAAGATTCAATAGGTATTTTTACATATTTACCCTTTTTATACTTTTTTTATTCTATTTCTCTCACCACATTTGATTCTCTACCAACTCATTTTCTCTATCATGGCTCACCACTTTACACTTTTTTATTCTATTTCTATCTCCACATTTAACTCTCTACCAACCAATTTTCTCTCTCATGGCCCACTCTCTTCCCCCTCTCTCTAAAGGGTAAAATGGGAAGACACACAATATATAATCTAAATCCTTAATATACTTGCAAAGAAAAATGGATCGGTCTTCAAGTTGCTGATTATAACCAAACAATTTCGGCTAACACTATCATTTATCTTGGCTGAAACCGTTATCATGTTTAGAGCTGCTTGCATGTAACCTTTGGTTTGTTACTTTGATTCATCTTGGTCATGTGATGCATCACCTTTGGTTTTATCTTTAGTCATGTGAAAAAATCACCCTGTGACATGATGAAATCCACCAAACGTCACGCAGAACCTTACTCAACAGTTAATTGACTATACCTTCCTCAGATTCTTCTTCTTTTTTTCTTTTTTTCCGTTTCTCATCAAGAGATGTATAAGCACGAACTGATTCAAACTAAACATGCATATCTTCAACAAATAAGTGAGAGAAACTTACTGTTGCACGTCCTTTGGCCCACTTTCAGCCAGATCTAACTTGCCATGATTCTTAAGAGGAAGCGAGTCTACAACAGACTCTGGAGCTGGAAGTGAGAGCACAAATGAAAGAGACAGTGGCTGGCGATGAATATCATCCAAACCCTATAGATCAGGCATTAAGAAAAGATTTAAATCATCAGCTCAGCCTTTCGAAACTCAGAGCCAGCTTAAGTTCTATGTATTAACATCAAAGGAATTGGTAACAAGGTGTAACAACCATAGTGTACTATGCACATTGACAAACACAAGCGAATGTGAAAATGCCTTGATTGCAGTTTTAAAGTTCTATAGAAAAAAAAAAAACAAAAAAAAAAATTTAACGGCACGTAAACCTACCATTTCGATAAAAGAAACTTGGTCCAGATACAGGAGATGTCTTGCCTCATCAACAAACAAATAACGTCGAATTGCAGACAAGAAAGAAGTTTAAACCATCACTCCCCATGAAGCAATTCATCTCCCATGCATCATTAGGCAGGGACATAGCAGTGTGTCATTTGAAAAACAGTTGTTCGTATGCCATGTCAGTTCTGTCGCATGGAAAGGAATATTAGACGAATAAGGGAGCCTCTTAAACCCAACAAGAAATATAGTAGACAAACATTGTTGTAATTTATTTGAACCAAACATACATCAGAACTATGGTCACCTGTTGGATAACAAGGCCTGGATCTTGTTTTCATGGTAAAAACACGTTGACTGTGTTCTAATGTGTGCTTTGAGTGCAACTAGTCTAGGTTTTATGCTTGGACCATGGCCTAGAATGACCATCGGACACCTTCTGCCTTGCACATGAGTTAATATTATCCCAATAGAAGTGTTTTCCAGCAAACGAGTCAACCTTGGAGTTGATTCGAGTTCCTCAAAAATTTGTTTGGGGCTAAACTTACAATTTTTTCCATTGATCTCTTCATTAACTTTTCAACACAGAAAAAGGTGCCAGAATCCAAACTTTCTGAAAGACTGTTTTCGTGGGAAGCAAAATTTTCAGTCAACCTAAAGTTTGCTTTCGGTCTAAAAATGCATATTTGACTCCGTTTGATCAACTGCTATAGCATGAATAGAGCTAATTTTTCAAGATGTCATGCTTTGGACACTCAATAACGGCTAGTTCGGCTTTCCACCTTGAATTAATGAGTTAAGGCTACGCCAAACTTTATGAAAACACAATTTTAGGCCACTAGAAAAACATTTGCTCAAGATTTTAATCATCTCTCCTCAATCTAATTGATTTTCATATCATCAAAGAGAGCATCATATGCGAGCAACAAATTTTCAGAGAGAGCATTTATTCATCACCCTCAGAACTTGAGAGGGAAATCTTCGACTCCTCAAGTCTCTCGTCTCTCCGTAGATAAATCTTTAGTTGTAATTATTTCCTCAAAGAAAATTTCAAAAATACATAATTAATCATTGTAGAAGGTAATTGTAACAAAGCTTGGAATTGTCAAGTCTAGGGAGCTATGCGAATCCGACGATTATTATTAGTTGAAAATACCACCAAGGATTGCAATCGCTTTGATATTCACCCACAAAAAATTGTTGCTAGTGGATTCTAGTGCTCTTCCAAGGGGCTTTAAGGGATGGAGGGTTGGTCAAACCGAATCACTTCATTCATTGTATCAAGTATCTATAACCCCATATGCTTTACTTTGTCACATAACATATGCACGAGATTGAGTAGATGCAGATAACTTAATTTGTTCATCGGATAGGCTGTGATTATTTAGTAGGTAAATAGATCAAATTCTATACTTCGTTTGAACAATTAATTGTGGTTAAGTTTTAATTCACATTATCTTGCCAAAAAAACCCTATCCCCCCCCCCCCCACCCCCCAATCCGAAACCCCAAAACACCTTCTCGGACAGTTGTTTATTTGTTCCAATAAGGATCAACATTATCGAACTCCTAGATCTAAAAAACAGTGTAAGGTGCCGCAATCCTTTCCTAAGGTCAAGAACAACGTAGCATCTAGTGACTGTTGTTCGAACACTTCAAGGCTGATGACTTTCCAAGAGCTCTTACCGACGGAGTATCATTAAAGGAGCACTTGTATCATAAAGAATAGTTGTTATTATAATATGGCCTAAACTCATATAGGGTGAGGTTTATCAAGCCAAATGGATTACATTCAATGTAAACCGTAGGATTCCCCATATATATCATTTAACCCCTGTAATTCATTCACATATTATATAGACCCGTTACGCTAAGGGAAATGTTCCTTACGATGTGCACAAAAAGGAGATTGAGAATCTCATCTCGCTAGGCTACCCCAAGAATTTTGTCGAAGGCTAAGGAGGACGTCCTAACTGCAACGTGCAGACACCCAGAAGGCATCAACACGGATCGTCCTGTCATCAACACGATCTTTGGAGGCCAGGCTCCGGTGGCCCATCAAACCATGACAGAAAAGCATGTGCATGCCAGGTCAATCAACACGATTCACTCATAGCTACTAATTTTGAGCGCTAATTAATGCTTCAACTGCCAAATTGATTTTAGTCCTCAATGATATCTAATCCAGCAAAAAATCATTGAGATGGTAACACACCTAACTGAATTATGAAACCCAAATCCTATGGGGTGGCGAAGCGAAAGCTGCCATGGAAAGCATGGCAACTGCAATATTACGAGATGGGTCTACTGCAGCCGGCCATATAGCATTGGGGATATGTTTGTCGCTCAAGGTGACAAAAACAAAACAACAATGTTGCTATAAGCTGATTCCTCTCTTTTTTTTTAGCGGCAAATTTTAAGTACCTTCTCTCTAAAGGCCATTCTACAAGCAGCACTACTGCTGCAACACGACTCTATCAAATCTATTAATTTGTGTGTGAATATGCCGTCAATTTGGCATTGAATTTAATTCTTAGAGTGGGGCTAAACTCTCTAACCTTATGTTTTAGATGTCACCATTTAGATTTCAAGAATCATTAACAGTAGGGTTATATCCATTAGTAAAAAAATTATAGGGCCCGAGAGGTACTTCAAACATAGAGACCTAAGAATATCGGGGAAAAGAAAGAGAGAGAGAGAAAGAGAGATTCTTTTGTACTTTGTTCGCAATATAATTAAGTTCAGAATGTGAGACAGGTAAAACAATTTAGCTGGAACAAAGTCATATGATCTTGGGAATCTACCTCGAATAAAGCCTCGGCAAGCAAGACTATTCGTGAAGATATTAGCAAGGACATTGGACTCTTCAGCCATGAATAAGTATACACATAAGCATGTACCATCAGGGTGGAGCACAGATGCAAAAAAAAGTAGTTCGTTGACCTCGCTCATGAAGGCCACCTCAAACTCTTTCTGAGATATGTACATATAGATGTGGTAGGACATTGTCAAAAAACAACAAAATGACATTAGATAAGAACAAAAAAATTTGAAAGGGCTTCCATTTCTCCAGCAGTACACAAGCGTACCCATACGAGTCAAGGTGCCAACCTAAAACAACTGTATATACACTCTCAATATCACATAGAACCACCTTGTTAAATAGTCATTTTGAACTTGAACCATTTTCAAATTGCAATTGACGCCTGGAGCGATCTCTTGTCGAATTTTCGCAATGTTTTGTGCCGCTAAAGGTGCAAAAATGTCTGTGAGAGTTGAATTTATGTCAGTTGACATATTGCGAAAAGATAATATGTAAAGGTTCAGTACATTCTTTCCTTGTTCTTGCCCATGCTATTTCTACGCCTTGTTATCTATTTCTCCTCATACAGTCCTTTTATTGTGTTATATCTCATTGAGCCCTCTTGGTTTTGGAAAGGCACAAAAAACCACAATTGAAGTCCAATGTGAAAAAAAGGGGGCTTGAACTAAAAGAAACATTTATGGAAGTATAGTCAGCAAAAAAACTGAAAAAGATGCACTCATCAACCCTAGTTTATGACAAAACCACTTTCAAAAGTCAGGCACCTTACATTGCCATCAACTTCCTTCCAATACTCTTGCAGCTACAGGTTTGACATAGAGAAATACTAGATACAATACATTATTGTCTCCGATAAGAGAAATGAAAATTCAAGATTCCTGATATTATCACTTCATACTTGATGGTGCCGGAAATGGTTCGATGATACGTGGAGGTGCCACAAAGGATGCGGTCTGAGTTGGCTTCCAGGTAGGCAACGTGGGAGACAGCAAGGACGGCGCAAGGGCCGAGGACAAGGCTCCCCAGACAGGTCGTGAGGGGTGGCAGTGCTGCGCAGGCAAGGTGACGATGAACAGGACCGACAGTCTGCAGTCCGTAATGAGGGTATGGCGTCCAGGGTCCGTAGACGGGAGTTCAAGTATATTTCTCTCACTAGAATTCCAGAGAGAATGTTTCCTTTAGAGAGAGAAAGTGAAAAGTCCAAATGAGAATCCCATCTTTGAAAAAGCTCCAAAGTCCACTATTTATAGGCAAAAATGTGCATGTGTCATAAGTTGACATGTGTCGCCCCCTGGGAACGACACGTCACCAGGGGGCCGACGCACTGACCCTTCGTTGGACTGCCGGTTCCTAAGTTCGTGCTGCCCTGCCCTTGCAACATCTCTCTGCCTGTCTGAGGAGACTGATCATGCCGCGGTAGCATGGTCAGAGTAGCCCATTGCCCCAGCCTCCAGTCCAAGCCCTTACTGAATCCCACAGGCCTGGCAGCGGCGGGGAAGACCCGACGCCCAGCTGCCAGGTGGACTAGGCAAGATGCCCTTCCGAAGACCTGCTCCCGTCTCCGAGTGACCCGGGGGTCATAGTCCTTAGGGGTGCCGACGCGAGCCCCCAGTGCCAGAGCACGTAGGCCAGTCACGCAGGCACCCCGGCGGAGATAGTGTCCTGGCGGAGTAGCCTATCCCGTGAGCATATAACATGATTGCAGCGCATGGGGCGCGGTTGAGTGCGGGCGACGAGGGTCGCAGAGTGATCTCCGAGCGACGAGGGTCGTTGCGTGGATGGCGCGCGACCGTGAGCGACGGTTGTCATGGCGACAGAGCGGCCACAAGTGACGGTCATCGAGACTACGGGCGACGGTCATCGCGACGAAGGGGCACGGCCGAGAGCGGCGGTTGTCGCGACTATGGCGGAGTGCGGCCGCGAGCGACGGTCGTCGTGACAATGGGGTGGGGTCAAAGGTGACGGCGTCGGTGTTCAAGCCAGGTGGCCGACCCCCATGGGGTGGCCGACCCCCAAGGGAGGCCGACGCTTGGGGGAGGCCGAGCCTAGAGGGAGGCCGACCCCCCGAGGGTGGCCGACCCCTTGGGGGAGGCCGACCCCTCGGGGTGGCCGACCCCTTGGGGGAGGCCGACCCTAGAGGGAGGCCGACCCCCCGAGGGTGGCCGACCCCCAAGGGAGGCCGACCCTTGGGGGAGGCCGACCATAGAGGGAGGCCGACCCCTTGGGGTGGCCGACCCCTTGGGGTGGAAGGCACGCCGAAGTCGCTTCACGAATGGTTCACGTGACTTGAGCATGCGTTGCTTTGACCGGCCCTCGAGCGTTGAAAAGTTGACCGCTGACTGGGTGATGTGTCGTGCAAAGTGGGTCCCTTGACGGGTCTTGGGGTGCGACCAGAATAGGGTATGAACAATACTCCAACAAATAGAAGTACCTACATATATATTTATATAGACCTGTAATTTGAGAACTGTATAAGTAGATACTTATTATAAAACTGTTAGAATTGAAAGCAAAAAATAAGATGTGACAACTTCGATGTTAGTAGCCACACGAAGGCTTTTGTACAAGAGAACCAAATTTTAAATGGAACTCATGAAAGGAATTTTATTTCCTGCCTTGACATGTACTCTCAATAATTTGAGGGCATCCAGTGTTTTTCTTTCAGGTTGGGGGGGTAAGTAGTGTCCAATTAGAAACCATAGAGATTTTCAGTGAAGGAAAAGCATAATTTATATTACCTCGTGTCTCAGTAGCGGTCGCCGTTGATTTCTTCTATGACTCCTATTGCCATGGTAACCAAAACCACGACCAACCCCACCATTATAAAGATCATCACTTAAATCAAGGAGCCACCTCTCATGAGGTCCTACATCATTGCCCTGACCAGCAGTGAAAACAATAAATGGGGAATCACTATGCCTTCTAACACTGTTTCTTGATAAAGCATCCCAATATAGTCTTCTACCATTCCTTCTCAAGTCACGATTGCTTATTTCAGTAATGCTACTGGTTAACATGTTGGAAGAGATACTCATCGCATCAACATGAAGTCCGGCTTCACTTCTCATATCCTCCTCACTATCGGACACGTGGAATCCAGCACCAGAACACATTGCTACTCGAGCATTATCATTTCCAAGCAACTGAAGACTTGCTGCAGAATCTGAAACAACTGATGCAAAACCGGAATTAGAAACGCTAGAGGCTCTAGCTGCATCCTTAGGATTTTGGACAGAACTGGCATCTATACGTAAATTTTCATGCTCCTGTGCAACATTCGAGAAATGCCAGTCCTCCAAAGAAATCGAGGTCGCGGCTTCTTGCGCTGAATCATGAGCCTCAACAGCTGCAAAAGAGCTAGCCCTTTCATTAACAGAGATGAACTCTTGAGAAGGCAGCTGATTAGAGGAAGTATTAGCTGTATCTTCATTATTCTCCAAAGATATGTCCTTGCTTTCACAACAAGACCTCACTTCAGGTCGAACTGCTTCAATACCATTTAAAAGGCATGTCTCACGGCGGCTTGCCTCAGCATTTATATGACAATGTTCCTTAATTGTATCCTCATTGCTACCATTACTGCTTTCTGGCGAGGATCCACTCTTGGAACTGGCAAACCGAGAACTTGAACCGGATGTTAAAGAAGAATCTGCTATTGAGCTCCGAGATTCATCATTAACAGGAGGTAGACACTGAACAGAACTTATCGGGGACTTCTGTGGATGATCTTCCAACTACAAGTGCAGAGTATTAAGAAATGTAGTTTGTCCGTTAGAAAAATCAAGTCATCCAAGCAGCTCCATATGTTCCAACCAAGAGATAAAAATACGCTGTAAGAAAATGCTATTTCTGCTGGCACTCCCCCTTTACTACTAGCACTTTCTGTAGTACCAATTTCTTCCCGGGATGCAAATATGCATAGCTCTCCTACCACTGTGGACAAGTGAGCAATAACCGACGACAAAATTGACCGCTTATTGGGATGCTAGCTAACATGATTTGTACACTTCACCTTGAGAAGTGCGGGGCTTACTTTCAGAAAACCGGAAAAGAGGGAAAAAAAAAAAAGTTGGCACCTTAGTTTTACCGTATTGGTCCAGTCAAAGTGAAGGACTACAGAAGATTCAAGGGGTGAGGCTAAATCCACGCCATTTTTTCCTAATTTTTTTCCCCCTGTCACTATGCATCAGTGACACTTTTTAACCCTGGTGTGGAATTAGTAAAAATAAATGCGCCGGTTATAATAAAAAAAACCGAGTCCAAATTCAAGCTATGCAATCTTTATACAACCAATCCGCTTTAGGTGGGTCAGTTTCTTTTCCCCATATTTTTTACCTTGCAACTTCATGCGAAATCAGTAATTACATGATGCTGGATGCAGATGATAGCAAATAGTTCAAAATCTATATTGTCTACAGAATCTACTGATTCAAATAGATGGTCTCACCAAAAATGACTATTCAACCCAATAGTGAAATCATTTTCACACAAGCATGGATGTGTTCGTGTGTTGTTAAGTGGGTACCTGGAAGGGTGGGTAAGAAGAGGAGCCACAGCAGAGGAAAGAAGGGTCGAATAGGCGGTGGGTGTGTTTTGGCCGGCTACTGCCACAGCCCATGTTTTCTGTTCAATCTCTTTATTTAGCACGAGAGAGAGAGAGAGAGAGAGAGAGAGAGAGCGCCGAGCGAGCGAGAAGAAGAGAGTTTTGTTCGTCAAATAAAATGAAAAATGACGATGAAACCCAAATGTCATCTTATACTCAATCTGGACATTTGGTGACGTGCGCGACTTTGGCGAAGAGACTCTAACGGTCCGTTTGGAATCTTCAAATGGGCCGGGCTTGGACGCCCAGCCCAAGCCCATCGGGCCTCCAGTAAAAGAGGTCAGGCCCGCGGTCAAATGGGATATTGAGGTTTAGGTAAGGATTTCGCTGGTTAGGTTATAAAACCCTAAGTGATGATATTTTATTGGTGACGTTGCTTTAGGTTGCTATTGGTGATTATGACTTATGTTTCGAAGGTTATAGATATCAATAGGAAGACTCATTTTTTTATTGGGTGAAGCTGGAGATATATGCTTCTAGTTGCCAAAACCTAATTAGGGTTGTAGAACAACATTAACATAATAGCTAGACAGAGATAATGTAAGGCTGTGGGTTCTTGAAGTTCTTGAAACTTGTAGCTTGTAACTCGGAGCTCTTAACTCTTAGTTCGTAGCTCTCAGTTGCGACCTTTAGAGCACTAAGTGAAAAAAAAAATTCTGTTATAGTGAGGTTTCTGAGTTTATAAGTTTTTCAAATAAGGTTTCGTAAATATAGTAGTACTTTGATTTGGAATGCGCGAATGGGACGAGCAAAATTTAGTCTAAGAGCATAGAGCCACTGGGTTGACTTTGCTGTGAATGCACACGAGGATTTGACTTTGGACCTTATATCCTCATTTCACTAGGTATAGGTTATGAGCATATATTGGACTATAGCGGAGATGAATTGAGGTTATGAGTAATGATGTTTTGAGCGTGCATTTTGGGTTTTAGTTTGTAGCCCAGGGTCCTACATTGATTGACATGCATGACTTTATCTATCTTACTTCAAGGTGTGAACTCCTAGAGATTAAAAGGATGTCATTGAGGACTAGAACTAGTTGCTCACCATCTTTGACGGAATTAAGTATTTTATCCTTTCAGAGCAACAAAAAAAAGAAGAAGTTATTTATGTCTATAAAATGATTATGATTTGAGTCACGAAGTTAAGAGTATTTTTTTTATGTGAAATATTTGAGGACTTTAGAAAGGTGAAGGGGTCTTTTAAAGTTGGCGACTAGAGGAGTATAAATGGCGATCTAATATGTTCGAGCTAAGCGTTACAATTTCACATGAAAAGTTTAAAGGTTAGATTTTCATAGGCGTGAATTGTGGTGCGGTGTTAAGAGGTATATGATTCTGTAGAGTCATGACTAGGCTGCTAAGAGTTATAGTTAGAACTCAAGGTGGGATCCTTTAGAGTGAAAGTCATATGAAATGATTGCTCAATACCTTAGTACGCCATAGGCTTGAAGTTAAACTTGCCACTACTAAGTAGACAGTGCGAAAGCATATATTGTGGTATGTTATCTGAAAAGTGTAGCAGAAGTATGATGATTAGAAATTTAAATATCTGGTTGAGTTGGAGTGGCGTAAGTCTAGTCAGTGAGCTTCCTACTAGCTGAGCCATAACTATTTCGAGGTTGAGTAATAATATCTGGTTGGTTAGATTATAAAATCTTAGGTTATAATCCAGGTCTTATAGTACAATGAAATGTTTGAAGTTGCGATGGACCTTCTTAAAGGTGCTATTGATGTTCTTGACTCGTATTTTGGGAGGCTATTAAAGCTACTACGATTGTGAATATTGTCTCTTGATGTTAAAAGGCTTTTGACTTTTGTAAATGATGTTGTCTCTTGAGGTTATGAAGGGTTCCTTTTGAGGTTGGTTATTTGGGATTATGAAATTTCGTCAGTCAAAATCTTATGAACATAGGTCTTCAATTTATGCGTATTTCGTATAAGGACTAAATTATTAAACATCAAGGTCATTGGGTCATGTGGTTCTAGAATCGTTAGCGTGTAAATAATAATTCAAGCTCTATAGCATCGAGTAGTATTTAAAGTTGCTTAGGCTATGACTGATGATGGTGACTTACATTTCGAAAGTTTCATACCATTAAGAGAACTTACTTCATTTGGGTGAAGCTAGATTAGATTGGTTCAGAGAAATGTTTTCTAGTTGTCAAGGCTGGTTCAGAATGTAGAAACTTGGGACTTTTGGAAGGTTATGGAAACTCTTGAAGTTCTGCAAGTGTTAAAGTGTAAGCGATGACCTGGTAAGTTAGAGCTTAGCATTACGACTTAAATAGGAATTGGTCTTATGGTTGATTTGATGAATACATCTGTTGCTCTAGAAATTGATCACTTGGTGAGACTTCAAGGTTTAACGATGATTTAATTGTATAAATGGAGAAATGTAGAGATAGCATTTACAACGGCGAAGATTCTAATTTAAGATTATAAATGTTAGACGTATTTTGGTTGGCGAATTGAAGTGAGTTTAAAGTTAAATGTTATGATGGGGGATGAGATCAGACACCATTAAGTGCAGAAATCTAATAACACAAAGTTTCAAGGTACGGATTATCAGTGGATTAAAGTGTATTAAATGCATATCACACGTCTTTGTGCTTTAAGGTCTTTGAGTGCATGTAGTTATAAAGTCGCTTAAAATTATATCCATGTTTGATTGTGAACCGTTTAGATAGATTTAGTTGTATAAGCACCTGAATTATTATGTCGGTGGGTATCTGATATCAAACATGATTAAGATCAGCTATGAAGGGAACACCTAATTTCGAGGACGAAATTTCTTTAAGGGGGAGATATTGTAATATTCTGAACCTAGGGTTAGCCGGTTAATATTACTTTAGCGACAAATTCTATGAGTGATATTCTTTTGAGTCCTTAGGGATGATTAGCTTGAGCAGTATTATTAGTGACAAATGAAAATACCACTAGCTACGGATAAAAAGCGGTGCAAGAAAGAAATAAATGAAACTAGGCCGGTGACGCTTGAGAAGCTATAATTAAATTAGGGTTGATTTCATAAATATTTGATCTCTCAGTTCAGTTATTTTAATATTGTAGGGGGAAGCCTAGAGGAAAAAAAAAGAGAAAAGAAAAACCAGGAGAGAAAGTCAAAAAAAAGGAAAAGAAAAAAAAAAAAAGAACAAAGAGAGAAGTCGGGGAGAGAAAGAAACAAATGAACAGAAAGGGGAAAGAACAAAAGGGCAGAGAGAAGAAGAAGGGGCAGCAGGCCCTAATCGGGTAGCGCCCTCCCATCTCCGGCGTCCCCATTGCCGGCCATGCTCCATCACAGGCAATGAACTCCGGCCGCACCTACACCGTACATCACCACACAACACCTCTGTGACCACCGTGCCGTAACCGAGGCGCCGCGACCACCGTGCCGTAGCCGAGGCGCCGCTGCCACCGCCTAGCCGCCGTGCAATCACTGTCACCGTCCAACCATTCAGTCTCCGGCGAGCAACTCCGGCCGGCGCCTCCACCAAACAGCACCGCCCGTCACCGCCCCTCGCCGTCGTTGCCCTATTCTTGAATCCACTAATGCCAACCACCTGGAATCACCTTCACTGTGGCGCACCCTGATGGAACAGCACGGTAACCATCACCGGCCAACCATAATTCCGATCGTCATCAAAGACGACCACCGGTCGATTGCCGTCGCCTAACGACCACAACTCCTGGCAACCAGCGGTTACAAGCCACCACTGTGGGTCCTTAATTGAACCACTCTGCCATTTTTACAGGTGTATTCGTGTGCGTGTGTGTTTGGCCAGAAATTTTGGCGACAAGATGCCCCGATCAGTGAAGGTGGCCGGAGCAACCAGCATGTAATTTGCAATTTTGGGTCCTCGACCCATTTGCCTAGCTACCAAGCACTATTTTTGGCACTGTATATTATGAAATGGGTTTTTGTGGTTGCTTGTGTTGTTGGTGAATGGGTGCAGTGGTGGTCATTTGGCGGTAGTGTTAGCGGTGGATGGTGGTTTTTGTGCACAGCTGTGGGTGTACAGCGTATGTGTTTGTCACGTTTGTGGGTATTATTGTTGTCGGATGATTGTGTATAATAGGTTGTCTGTGGTTGTGTCGTTGGCAAATAGTGACGATCATGACACTACTTACTGTATCTGGAATGGTATGGTGGTATTGTTTACGGTGGTTGTGCTGGAGTTACTATGGGGTGTATATGCTGGCGGTCGATAGAATTTCGGATTTTGTTTTGATTGATGAGGCAATCTGTCAGTTCAATTATAGAAGGGTGTGGCGTTTGTATTGGGATGGAGTAGTTGTCGGTGGAGTGGGTATGACTGTGGGGTTTTGGTATCTGGATAATTGTGTGTGTGCACCGGTGGGTGTATGTTGCGTGTGTTTGGACAGATGTGTATATTGCGTAGGTGTGGTGTTATCTCTACAGCTGCATGAGGTGCATGAGCATGTTGCTGTGTAGGCAACACGATAGTATGTAACGCCTTTTTATGTGTGAGGAGCAGTGCGATGGTTGTACATGTACTCTGTGGTGAGAGTATGGTCGTGTGGTATATGGTGTAGGTGTACCGTATGCTTGCGAAGGTGTACCCTATGCGTGTATGTGTTTTTGGACAGGGAATCACATAGGCTATGAGCTATGAGAATATATAAAAGGGAATTGTTAGCGTTAGCCCTAGCGATTAACTGAGTACCATTTAGCGAGAGGTTACTTGGTGGTTATTAAAACGGGTAAATTAATGGATGTTCGGCAACGGCGATTAAATGCCAAGAATGACAGGGTGAACTGGGCATGATATTGGACGGGCATGTAAAGGTCGTGCAGTTGACTGAGGCATCGAATCTGCTTGAAGACAGGTTCAACGAGAATGTTGTGCCGTGATTGACGATCCTTTGGGTTATAGTAAAGCTGGGAACATGAAGATAGAAAAGAATGGCGTTGATGGTTCTCGAACGAGATGCAGCAGCACGCCGTCTCTTCGGAGATTTTTATGTGGGCAAATGCATAGCGTCAAGTAAGTGACCCTTTGATTCAATTAGTGTTTTTATATACAACGTATATGTTTATCTACTGTTAAAAATGTAGTGTTTTTCAGCATTGATCATTTTAAGTACGTTTAACTGCTCTGGCTTAAATTATCAAAAATGTTTTAGTGTTTTATTCTCGTTAAAGAAAAATCGGACCAGCATGTAAATGATGTTTTGCCTAGAAAATGAAAAGGAACTCGGATTTGAAATGTTTTGTATTGACGTTATTGTGAATATTGAACATGTTGATGATTATTGAAAGGATGTGAGGATGGTTGAGAATCAATTGATGAGTGATTTTGTTCACGATGAACCCAAAGGGGGTTTTTGGTTTACTCGATTGCTGTGCCCTATATCCACGAGGGAAAGTTGGATTTCGGGCCCTGGTCAACGGGGCTTGTACGTTGATGCACAGTACTGTGGCTGGTGGTGCGCCCTTGCGTCCGCATGATTATTTTATCCCGGGTGTAGGAGGGATTTCGGGCCCTAGTCAGGGGGGCTCGTACGCTGACCGCAGCATATCGTTTAAGCTAATGTTGGAATCGAACTGGTTGTTATGAGTTTTGCGATAATCATTTTATATACTTCAGTTTTTTGTTTCATGTACTCTGTTTTGTTTTTACCCGATGATTATCAAATCTATGACTTTTAGATATCTTAATGATGCTACAATATAAAGTAAGTTATTTTCTGACATGCTATGGTTCACCTAATTGAATCATTGGTTACTTACTGAGCACGTGGAAGCTCATCCCTTACTTATCATTTCAGGTTGAAAGTAAGGTGATGGTGAGGACATAGGAAGAGACAATTTGGTGTGGAACTTCAGACACTGTATGGAATGAGCCGCTGAATATTTAGGTTGTTGTTTAGTTTTAGCTATTGATAAATCAGAGTTATAACGAGTTCTAGCATAAGTATTGTATTCAAATAGAAATATGAAAATGTAACTAAAGTTTGTAAAAGTTTTAATTTTCGCTGCAGCATATATTGGATTTTAGCGAGTAAGGCCTGGCAGAGCCCTTGGTTGGAGCCCATTGGGTCTGCGGCCGGTCATGTGCCTAGCTCGCGGGCCTGCCCGTGGGTTCGGGTCGTGACACAAACTCTTCGCACAAGGATCCATTAGTAGCACCAAATATAATATCATCAACATAAATTTGCACCAACAATAAGTTCTTGCCTTTAGATTTGATAAAAAGAGTGGTGTCAAGTTTTCCTCTTGAAAAACCATTTTCTAAAAGAAAATTACTTAGCCTTTCATACCAAGCTCTAGGAGCTTGTTTTAAACCATAAAGAGCTTTGCTAAGCTTGAAAACATGGTTTGAAAATTTTTCATGCTCAAAGCCGGGAGGTTGAGCCACATAAACCTCCTCCGAAATAAAACCATTTAGAAAAGCACTCTTGACATCCATTTGAAAGAGTTTAAAATCTCTATAGCAAGCAAAAGCTAAAAGCATTCTAATAGATTCAAGTCTAGCTACCGGTGCATAAGTTTCATCAAAATCAATTCCTTCCTCTTGCTTATAACCTTGGGCCACTAATCTAGCCTTGTTTCTAACCACGATTCCGGATTCATCAAGTTTGTTTCTAAATACCCATTTTGTGCCTATAATCCTATAGTTTTGAGGTTTAGGCACAAGGGTCCAAACTTGATTTCTTTCAAATTGAACTAGCTCTTCTTGCATAGCAAGCATCCAAGATTCATGATGTAGAGCTTCGGAGAAGTTCTTCGGTTCAATTTGGGAAAGAAACGCTAAATTAACATGTTGTTGAAGAGAGCGTTGAGTTCTTACCCCACTCGAAGGATTACCTAAGATTTGATCGCTTGGATGATCCTTTTTGTAAGTCCAATCTTTTGGTAATTCTTAAGAGTAGTCCGAGTTTGAAACATCATTGTTTGCTTCCTTGTCTTCCTCTTGAGAGCTTGATTGTTGTTCTTCTTGAATAATTTCTTTGTGGTTGTCTTGTATTGTTTCACTTATATCCAAAGTTCTCATGTCATTGTCCACATCATCTACATTAACAATGTTAATCCTCCGAAGAAAAGGATTAGTCTCATCAAAAGTAACATTAATGGATTCTTCAACAACCAAAGTACTTTTATTATAGACTCTATATGCCATACTATTATTAGAGTAGCCAAGAAAAATACCCTCAAATGTTTTGGAATCAAATTTGCTAAGGTGATCCTTAGTATTTAAAATAAAGCATTTGCAACCAAAGACTCTAAAAAAGCTCACCTTAGGTTTCTTATCATTAAAAAGCTCATAAGGGGTTTTTAACAAAATTTTTCGCAAGATAACTCTATTAAGAACAAAACAAGCACAATTGACCGCCTCCGCCCAAAATTACTTAGGTAAACCATATTCGTTAAGCATTGTTCTTGCCGCTTCTTGCAAAGACCTATTCTTTCTTTCGGCAACACCATTTTGTTGAGGAGTTCTAGGAGCCGAAAAATTATGTGATATCCCAAAGTCATCACACAAGGCTCCTATTTTTGAATTTTCAAATTCTCTACCATGATCACTTCGAATGTTGGATATCAAATATCCTTTTTGATTTTGAATACGTTTTGCAAATGAAGTGAAGACATTTAGAGATTCATCTTTGGTGGCCAAAAAGAAAGTCCATAGCGAGAATAGTCATCAACAATAACAAAACAATATGATTTACCACCAAGACTAGTAGTAGGGATTGGTCCAAATAAATCCATATGAAGTAATTGCAAGGGTCTAGAAGTAGATACCATTTTCTTCGGTTTGTGAGAGACTTTCTTTTGCTTACCCATTTGACAAGCATCACATACTTTGTCTTTCTCAAACTTGATCTTCGGGAGTCCCCTCACAAGTTCTTTGCTTGAAATATCCTTCAAATGCTCCATATGCATGTGTCCAAGTCTTCGATGCCAAAGCCAAGATGTCTCACTAATAGCACTAAGACACTTGACATCTTGGTTAGCTAGATCATTCAATTGAATAGAGTAAACATTGTCATCTCTATTTCCTACCAAAATAGTTTCATTATTCTTCAAGGATTGTATAGTGCAATGAGAAGCCTCAAAGATTACTCTAAAACCTTTATCACTAAATTGACTAATACTTAGCAAATTATGTTTCAAACCTTCAACATACAACACATTCTCAATTGAATGTGGTTCCTTACCTATAGTTCCTTTACCTTTGATTTTTCCTTGTGCGTTGTCACCAAAGGTCACTTTTCCTCCTTCTATAAGATCAATTGAGGTGAAAAGAGATATGTTGCCGGTCATATGTCTTGAGCATCCACTATCAAGAATCCACTTCTTGTTACTAGATTTTGCTTTGAGACATACCTATAAACACAAATCAAGTAGTGACTTTTGGTACCCATATTTTCTTGGGTCCTTGGGTGTTAGTCTTGCATTTGTAATCTTGACCTTTCACAACCCACATCTTCTTTCTACCTCTAACATAAACAATTCTACAAGGATAATAATTAGTCGTATGCCCTTTCTTGTTGCACCAACCACAATGTGTAAATGGTGTGCAATAGTTCTTTGGTTGTTTTGAATGAGTATTCAACCTAGCTTGTTGTTGAAAGATTTTAGGAGATAAGGCCAAGGGATCTAATCCAAGACCACCTTTGTTTAGGCCAAATCTTTGGCATCCAAGCATGACATCCAAATTGTTTTGACCATCAACAAATTTTTGAAGACATTTTTTCAAATCACAAATCTCAAGTTTTAAATCTTCATTTTGTTTTTCTAAAACCAAAGTTTTGCAAGAGATTTGTTTTGAGCTAGGAGTGTTAGCAATCAATTCAACCAAGTCATTATTCACATTTTTACATATAAATGGTTGGAAATGCAATCATTCTTGGCATGCAACTCAATATTTTCCACTCTCAACTTCTCAATTTGCTTATTAGCCTCAAGGAATTTTTTTGATAAAATAATATTTTTCTTAAAAATTTTCTTGGATTCCTCGTATAGGCTATCATAAGCATCTTCAAAGCTTTCACTATCACTATCACTACCGGAAGAAGAGCTTACCTCATCATTTGCCATGAAGCACACATTTGCTTGTTCGTTCTTCTCATCATCTTCATCACTTGAATCGAAGTCACTCCAAGTTGGAGTATGTTCGGCATTCATTGCTTTTTCCTTCTCTTTGTTCTCTTTCTTGAAGAGTTGTCTCCTTTTAACTCTTTCCCATACATCTCTTCTTTCCTTCTTTTCCCTTTTGTATATGGGACAATCCATCTTCATGTGGCTTGTGGCATTTGTAGCAAAGCTTCTCTTCGTTGCTAGCATTTTGTTGCCTTCTCCCACCATTCCTTCTAAACCTCATGAACTTCTTGAAGTTCTTTGCAATCATTGCAACATCCTCTTCATCAAATTCTTCTTCATCATCGCTTGACTCAAGGTTTGAAGATGAAGCTTTAAGGGCAATTGATGTAGGCTTCTTCTTGACGTCTTCTTGATCAAAGGTCTTGATTTGCATTTCGTACGTCATAAGTGAGCACATCAATTCATCAAGAGGAAAGATATTGAGATTCTTCGATTCTTGAATGGCGGTGATCTTTGCATCCCAAGCTCTTGGTAAGGACCTAATCACTTTTCTTACAAGATCACCATTAGTGAATTCCTTGCCCAATTGCTTCAAAGGGTTTACAATGTTAGTGAAACGAGTATTCATATCCGTAACGGATTCATTTGGAAGCATATGGAATAACTCATAATCTCTAAACAATAAGTTCATCTTGGAATCTCTAAGGAGAGAAGTTCCTTCATGAGTAACTTGAAGAGTATCCCAAATACTCTTAGCGGAATT
The DNA here is from genome assembly GCA_033070095.1 of Escallonia herrerae. Taxonomy (NCBI): domain Eukaryota; kingdom Viridiplantae; phylum Streptophyta; class Magnoliopsida; order Escalloniales; family Escalloniaceae; genus Escallonia; species Escallonia herrerae. Next base: position 343,434 of record JAVXUP010000582.1, read on the forward strand.
ACACATAATGACTCTATTGAGTTCATTAGTGTCTAAAGCACAAACAAGACAATTTTTCGCTCTAGCATTCATACAAATCATCTTTTTATCATGATCACTATACTCCGATTTGGATTTTGGCTCTTCAACCTTGTCAACCACCTTTATCGGAACGTATGGGCCATTCTCAACAATATCCCACATCTCGTAGTCTTGAGACTCTAAGTAGATTTTCATCTTAACTTTCCACACACTATAATTGGTCCCATTAAACAATGGAGGCCTAGTGGTAGAACTACCCTCCATACCCCCAACGTAAGCCATGATCGATTAACTCTCTTGGCGTTACCCAATATAACAAGAGCCGAGGCTCTGATACCACTTGAAACCAATAAAATAACCCTAGAGGGGGGTGAATAGGATTTTAAGACTGCTTTAAAAATTAACAAACAACAAACCTCAATCTCAATAACTTAAATAAGCAAACAACCAATCTCAACACAAATGTAAGACGATAATGTAAAGAGAGAAGGGTTTAGAAATACTTGACAAGGAGAATTAAATGGTTCGGCTTGATATACCCACAAGCCTACGTCCACCCCTTCAAGGAAGTCCCTTGAAAGGCCCTAGAATCCACTAGTATGATCTTCCTTACGGTTCAAGATCGAACCTCTTACAATCCCTTGATGCTATGCCCACATCAAGAACAAGCTTTGACAAACTCAAAGCTCCAAAGCTTGACAACCCCAAGCTTTGATACAAGAACCTTTCAATGAAGAAATGTGTACAAGATTTCACTCTCAAGAAGTAGATGAGTACAAGTTTAAGCACTAGAACAAGAGAGATGAGTGTATGATGACTTATGAAAGTGTATATCTCTCAAATGTAAGCTCACAATAAATGCTCTCTTGAAAAGGATGAGAAATCAATGAAACAAGAAAGATTTGAACAATTGCTTTGATCTTTGAGAATATGAAAGATAAGAGAGCTTTGAATGCAATTGATGAATAAAAACTATGCCCAAGATGAGTATTTATAGAGGTGGGAAAGAATATGACCGTTTGGAATTAGGTGAGCATTAAATGCGCCAAACGGCTATTGCAGTCGACTGTATTCCCAAAGTAGCCGTTAGAAATTCAAAATTTCCAACTTGCAGTCGACTGTAATAGGCTACTGGAAGTATTGCAGTCGACTGCATTCCAATGCAGTCGACTGTAATACCTCACTGCCCAAGTTGCAGTCGACTGCAATCCAATGCAGTCGACTGCATTCCAGAAAATGCAGTTTCCTAGTTTTCAAAGAATGAAAAACTTTTATGCATGCAAGGGAAACCTATGGGCAAATTCTAGGTATACAGTCATCGTAACGATCATCTCTCTACGTCTAGTTTACAAAGAAAGAAATAAAGCATAGAAAGTTCAATCGACAAAATCCTTCTTTGATGCGTTCCGTTGAGAGTCTTTGAACGATTTGCTCTTCTAATTTTCCATTTGTATGAGTGTGAGATTGTTCCTATTGCTTCATCAACTCAATGCATGTTAGACAGCATAATCATCAATGTTAGTTATCATCAAAATCAAATATAATCCTAGGTTAAATAACCGTAGGGTTAACAATATGTATACTTGAGATATATATGTATAACATATACACAAATATAGTCATCCAATTTTCACGAATTTGGTTCAAATCGTACGCCGTTTCCTTTTTCTTTCCTTCCTTTCCTTCTTCTTCCCTTTTCCTCTTTTCCTTCTCCGTTTTTTTCCTCCTCTGTTTGCTGTGATCTTCACGGGTTACTGTTCACACACTATTCACGTTCATAACTTTCTTCTATTAGCAATTTCACCACACAAACTTCCTTTTATATTTAACTCCATTTAATCTTATCCCAATAATAATATATATGTTTTCCGACTTTGAGTCAGCTTGAAACAACCAAGAGGTGGCCGTCATGCATGATCTGTTTTCTCCACCTCATTATCATTGCAATGAAGCTAATTAATAAAACTATGCTTACATAATTTCCTTTTTTAGTGACAAAAACAGTCACTATTCACATCACACACACACACACACACACACTTACGCACTTTGGCCACACACACATGTCTTCTTCTTCGTTCAACCAGCCTTATACCTGGGTATTTTTACCCCATAACCACGCATGAATCTCAATTTTTTTGCAACCGTAAATCTCCTAATCGCATTACAACTACAAATTAAAGCCCTAAATACATTCGGTTTACACAATTTCACATAATTAAACACCCACAATTTGAATTAAATCTCCATAGATGAAGAACACTCACTGAAACACACACCTACGCACACTAAAATCAAAACCAATTCAAAACCCTAGGTCTTTTTCTCTTTCCTTGTTGATTTAGGGTCTTATGTACATAATTCCAACCAGATTTTTCAATCAGATTATTCAGCCAAATTTGGAAATATATGTATACTTGACATATATATGTATAACATATACACATATATAGTCATCCAATTTTCACAAATTTGGTTCAAAATTGTATCACGTTTCCACTTTCTATCCTTCATTTCCTTCTTCTTCCCTTTTCCTCTTTTCCTTCTCCGTTTTCTTCCTCCACTGTTTGCTGTGTTCTTCACGGGTTACTGTTTACACACTATTCACGTTCATAACTTTCTTCGATTGGCAATTTCACCATACAAACTTTCATTTATATTTAACTCCATTTAATCTTATCCCAATAATAATATATGTTTTTCGACTATGAGTCAGCTTGAAACAACCAGGAGGTGGCCATCATGCATGATCTGATTTCTCCAACTTGTGACACATTTCACAAACTTTCAAATTTTGAACTTTGGCCCCTCAAATTTCAAAAATTGCATTTTAACCACTTGACTTCAAAAAATTACAATTTGACCTCAAAATCACCCTAACCCCTCCTTTGGCCTCCTAACACCTCATTATCATCGCAATAAAGCCAATTAATAAAAATATGCTAACTTACTTTCCATTTTTAGTGACAAAATAGTCACTATTCACACACTAACGCACCTTTGCCACACACACACGTCTTCTTCTTCATTCAACCAGCCTTTTACCTCGGTATTTTCATCTCTTAACCACGCATGAATCTCCAATTTTTTTGCATCCTTAAATCACCTAATCGCATTACAAGTACACATTAAAGCCCTAAATCCATTCGGTTTACGTAATTTCACCTAATTAAACACTCACAATTCAAATTAAATCTCCATGGATGAAGAACATCCACTGAAAAACACACCCACGCACACAAAAATCAATCCCAATTCAAAACTCTATGTCTTTTTCTCTTTCCTTGATGATTTAGGGTCTTATGTACATAATTCCAACAAGATCTCCCAATTAGATTATTCAACCAAATTAGAAATATATGTATACTTGACATATATATGTATAACATATACACAAATATAATCATCCAATTTTCACGAATTTGGTTCAAAATCTTACCCCGATTCCACTTTCTTTCCTTCCTTTCCTTCTTCTTCCCTTCCCCTCTTTTCCTTCTCGATTTTCTTTCTCCTCTGTTTGCTGTGGTCTTCACATGAACTGTTCACGCACTATTCACGTTCATAACTTTCTTCTATTTGCAATTCAACCCTACAAACTTCCTTTTATATTTAATTCCTTTTAATCTTATCCTAATAGTAATATATGTTTTCCAACTTTGACTCAGCTTGAAACAACCAGGAGGTGGCCATCATGCATGATCTGATTTCTTCAACTTGTGACACATTTCACAAACTTTAAAAATTTGCACTTTGGTCCCTCAAATTTCTAAAATTGCATTTTAAACCCTCGATTTTGGAAAATTACAATTTGACCTAAAAATCACCACAACCCATCCTTAAGCCTTCTAATACCTCATTATCATCGCAATGAAGCTAATTAATAAAAATATGCTTACTTAATTTCTATTTTTCTTGACAAAAACTGTCAGTATTCACATCAATACACACACTAACGCAACTTGGCCACACACACCTGTCTTCTTCTTCATTCAACCAGCCTTATACCTGGGTATTTTCACCACATAACCACGCATGAATCTCAATTTTTTTTGCATCCTTAAATCACCTAATCCCATTACAACAACACATTAAAGCCCTAAATCCATTCGATTAACACAATTTCACATAATTAGACTCCCACAATTCGAATTAAATCTCCATGGATGAAGAACACCCACCGAAACACACACCCACGCACACAAAAATCAAAACCAATTCACAACCCTAGGTCTTTTTCTCTTTCCTTGTTGATTTAGGGTCTTGTGTACATAATTCCAACAAGATTTTTCAATCAGATTATTCAACCAAATTTTGAAATATATGTATACTTAAGATATATATGTATAACATATACACAAATATAGTCATCCAATTTTCATGAAATTGGTTCAAATCGTACCCCGTTTCCACTTTCTTTCCTTCCTTTCCTTCTTCTTCCCTTTTCCTCTTTTCCTCTTTTCCTTCTCCGTTTTCTTCCTCCTCTGTTTGCTGTGTTCTTCACGGGTTATTGTTCACACACTATTCACGTTCATAACTTTCTTCTATTGGCAATTTCGCCGCACAAACTTCCTTTTATATTTAACTCCATTTAATCTTATCCCAATAATAATATATATTTTTCGACTTTGAGTCCGCTTGAAACAACCAGGAGGTGGCCATTATGCATGATCTGATTTCTCTAACTTGTGACACACAAACTTTCAAATTTTGCACTTTGGCCCCTCAAATTTTATAATTTGCATTTTAAACCATCCACTTTGGAAAATTTCAATTTGACCTCAAAATCACCCTAACCCCACCTTTAGCCTCCTAACACCTCATTATCATCGCAATGAAGCTAATTAATAAAAATATGCTAACTTATTTTCCATTTTTAGTGACAAAAACTGTCACTATTCACATCAATACACACACTAACGCACCTTGGCCACACACACACGTCTTCTTCTTCATTCAACCGGCCTTTTACCTGGGTATTTTCACCCCATAACCACGCATGAATCTCCAATTTTTTTGCATCCTTAAATCACCTAATCGCATTACAACTACAAATTAAAGCCCTAAATCCATTCGGTTTACACAATTTCACCTAATTAAACATCCACAATTCAAATTAAGTCTCCATGGATGAAGAACACCCACTGAAACACACACCCACGCACACAAAAATCAAACACAATTCAAAACCATAGGTCTTTTTCTCTTTCCTTGTTGATTTAGGGTCTTATGTACATAATTCCAACAAGATTTCCCAATCAGATTATTACACCAAATTTGGAAATATATGTATACTTGACATATATATGTATAAGATATACACAAATATAATCATCCCATTTTCATGAATTTGGTTCTAAATTATACCCCGATTCCACTTTCATTCCTTCCTTACCTTCTTCTTCCCTTCTCCACTTTTCCTTCTCCATTTTCTTCCTCCTCTGTTTGCTGTGGTCTTCATGGGAACTGTTCACGTACTATTCATGTTCATAACTTTCTTCTATTGGCAATTTCACCATACAAACTTCCTTTTATATTTAACTCCATTTAATCTTATCCCAATAATAATATATATGTTTTCCGACTTTGAGTCAGCTTGAAACAACCAGGAGGTGGCCATCATGCATGATCTCATTTCTTCAACTTGTGACACATTTCACAATCTTTCAAAATTTGCACTTTGGTCCCTCAAATTTCTAAAATTGCATTTTAACCCCTCGATTTTGAAAAATTACAATTTGACCTAAAAATCACCACAACCCCTCCTTAAGCCTTCTAACACCTCATTATCATCGCAATGAAGCTAATTAATAAAAATATGCTTACTTAATTTCTATTTCGTGACGAAAACTGTCATTATTCACATCAACACACACACTAACGCACCTTGGCCACACACACCTGTCTTCTTCTTCGTTCAACCAGGCTTATACCTGGGTATTTTCACCCCATAACCATGCATGAATCTCAATTTTTTTTGCAACCGTAAATCTTCTAATCGCATTACAACTACAAATTAAAGCCCTAAATACATTTGGTTTACACATTTTCACATAATTAAACACCCACAATTTGAATTAAATCTCCATGGATGAAGAACACTCACTGAAACACACACCTACGCACACTAAAATCAAAACCAATTCAAAATCCTAGGTCTTTTTCTCTTTCCTTGTTGATTTAGGGTCTTATGTACATAATTCCAACCAGATTTTCCAATCAGATTATTCAGCCAAATTTGAAAATATATGTATACTTGACATATATATGTATAACATATACACATATATAGTCATCCAATTTTCACAAATTTGGTTCAAAATTGTACCACGTTTCCACTTTCTATCCTTCCTTTCCTTCTTCTTCCCTTTTCCTCTTTTCCTTCTCCGTTTTCTTCCTCCACTGTTTGCTGTGTTCTTCACGGGTTACTGTTTACACACTATTCACGTTCATAACTTTCTTCTATTGGCAATTTCACCATACAAACTTTCATTTATATTTAACTCCATTTAATCTTATCCCAATAATAATATATGTTTTTCGACTATGAGTCAGCTTGAAACAACCAGGAGGTGGCCATCATGCATGATCTGATTTCTCCAACTTGTGACACATTTCACAAACTTTCAAATTTTGAACTTTGGCCCCTCAATTTTCAAAAATTGCATTTTAACCACTTGACTTCAAAAAATTACAATTTGACCTCAAAATCACCATAACCCCTCCTTTAGCCTCCTAACACCTCATTATCATCGCAATGAAGCTAATTAAAAAAAATATGCATACTTACTTTCCATTTTTAGTGACAAAAACAGTCACTATTCACATCAATACACACACTAACACACCTTGGCCACACACACACACACCTGTCTTCTTGTTCATTCAACTAGCCTTATACCTGGGTATTATCACCCCATAACCACGCATGAATCTTCATTTTTTTTCCATCCTTAAATCACCTAATCGCATTACAACTACATAGTAAAGCCCTAAATCCATTATGTTTACACAATTTCTCGTAATTAAACACTCACAATTCGAATTAAATCTCCATGGATGAAGACACCCACTGAAACGCACACCCACGCACACAAAAGTCAAATCCAATTCAAAACCATAGGTCTTTTTCTCTTTCCTTCTTGATTTAGGGTCTTATGTACATAATTACAACAAGATTTCCCAATCAGATTATTCAACCAAATTTGGAAATATATGTGTACTTGACATATATATGTATAACATATACACAAATATAGTCATCCCATTTTTACGAATTTGGTTCAAAATCATACCCCGATTCAACTTTCTTTCCTTCCTTTCCTTCTTCTTCCCTTCCTTTCCTTCTTCTTCCCTTTTCCTCTTTTCCTTCTCCATTTTCTTCCTCCTCTATTTGTTGTGTTATTTACGGGTTACTATTCACGCACTATTCACGTTCATAACTTTCTTCTATTGGGAATTTCACCCCGCAAACTTCCTTTTTTATTTAACTCCATATAATCTTATCCCAATAATAATATATGTTTTCTGACTTTGAGTCAGCTTGAAACCACCAGGAGGTGTTCATCATGCATGATCTGATTTCTCCAACTTGTGACACATTTCACATACTTTAAAAAATTGCACTTTGGCCCTTCAAATTTTTAAATTTGCATTTTAACCCCTCTACTATGAAAAATTACAATTTGACCTCGAAATCACCCCAACCCCTCCTTTAGCCTCCTAACACCTCATAACCATCGCAATGAAGCAAATTAATAAAAATATACTTACTTAATTTCCGTTTTTATTGACAAAAATAGTCACTATTCATATCAACTCACACTAACGCTGTAATTTCCCACATCGGATGTGGAGTAGTATGAGATGACCCTTATAAGACCTTGCCAAGGAACTCATAAGTACCTACTTGGCTAGCCCTTTTGAGGGAGGCATTGGCCTGTGGTGGGGCCGTGGATCGGGTCGTTACAAACGCACCTTGGCCACGCACACCTGTCTTCTGCTTCATTCAACCAGCCTTATACCAGGGTATTTTCACCCCATAACCACGCATGAATCTCCAATTTTTTTGCATCCTATAATCACCTAATCTGTAACATCCCAGAATTTTTTTGGAACGTTAACACTCGGTCAATCATTTACACTAAGATAATACTATCTCAAACTCAACCAAATAATACCATCAATCTGTCAGAGCAACTACCCATCAATGAAATCATACTCTTATATGATTTCATAAGTAAAATACAAAATTGATATCCTACAAAATTTAAACAATACTATTCACCCACGCAGGGGTTCTAATAGAAAAAAAAAACACGGTAACTTAAATTCACTCGCTCGCTTTCCTCAAGTCCAATTTTAAGAATTCTAACGCTGGTTACTACCTGCATAAGGGAAGTCAAAGGGGAGTGAGCTTTTAAGAGCCCAGTAAGGTCGCACAAAGATTTAAAACAATAGAAACGATTCGGACGATTTTATATTTAAGCCAAATAAAAACTTTTAAAATGGGGAACAGAACGATTCAAACAATTTTTCTATATAGAATCAAATGATAATGTCAAAAGGGTTTTCAAAGAAAACCACAGTAATTTGATAAACATATAGGGATGAGTATCAACTCAGTTCCATTAAATCAATAACTATTTTTTTAAACAGTTAAAGTGCGATAAAATATAAACATGAAACGTTGAACATGAGCAGTACAGAAGCAAAGCCACCGTGACAGTGCTCGATCGCTTTACATATGCATATGTACACTGACTAGTCTATCTAGGTACTAGTTAAACCCATCCAACAGACCATCCTCATAACGCCAACAATACAAACCATCCTTATGGCTCCCAAGTTACTAACTCATGTCAACATTGAGAAGTAATAAATAGAATTCAAAAATGCTTTACGATGAGCAATCAATAAAGATATCAAATGAACAATGGATTCCAAGATGAGATAAAACAGAATTCCAAACAATCGTTATAAGGCTCAATTTAGGGTTTCATGGGCAATTTAAAAATATTTTTTTTATATCAACCAATAAAAATCAACATTTAATTAGTTTGTAAAACTGTCGTTATAAGCATTTGAAAATAGAATAATGAAATAGGGTTCGGATAGAATTCCTTACCTCAGTCCAAGCTAAGCAACACTACCAAACCTCGATCAATAATCTCTGAATGAACCTAGATTGACAATTCATATGTTAGAATATAATCTATGCTACAATACTATTTACCTAATTTCATCTACCCACAATGTGCTCACTTCTAACTCTGAAATCGCTCGCCTCAAAGTGCACCTCGCTCGCACCTGACCTAACCGAGAACCCAGTACGCTCTTTAATGCGTAACGATATTTTAAAATTTATAATAAATTTTAATAAAACAATTTTATGGCCTAAAACATCAATAAAAGTCAAAATATGAATTTTTTGAATTTTTAAATATTTTTTGAATTAAAATAATTTCTTTAAATACAATAGAAAAACCCAATAATAGCCATAATTACTCCCAGATGCAAACTAAGTCCCATAATTTTTATAAGAACTTTAAAGTATATATAAAAATTATAGAAATCAAAATCAGAATTTAAAAGGCTTAAAAACTATTTTTAAAATTTTCATTTTGCTAAAACCAATGCGATATGGAAACCATAGAAGATCCACTCCAAAAATCATCAAATTTACATTGAGTCTTATTTATGCCATATAGACATGACTATAATTTTCCCCAAAACATTTTCAGGGTTTAAAGGATCTAAACAATTTTTATAAATCAGAACTTGCAGAAAATATGATAAATACATATAACATCAGAAAATTATGAAACTTTCACAGAACTTTTAATATTGTACTAAGAATCATCCTGTAAATTGTCAGATTTTTGGACAAGTGTAAAATACCAACAGCTACGTGGTACACTGTGCAAGCACAGTGTACCTCCCCACTGCACAGACCCATTACTGTTGTAATATCCCGGAATTTTTTGGAACGTTAGACAATCGATCGATCGATCCTTAAGCAATACTATTATCAAAACTTAACTAAATAATACCACAAGATGTTAGAGCAACTAAAACATCCATCAACGTATTTTCTCTTTGTGTACATTCATACTTGAAAACTAAATTTAAACCATAATAATAAACTAGCAAGTCACCCACGTAGGGGTTCTAACAATTAACACCAAAAATTAAATCCTTTTTCGCTTTCACTAGCTCTAATCCGTAATCAGGCAACCTGCGGAAAGGAAGGTAAAGGAGAGTGAGTTTTCGAGAGCTCAGTAAGGTCGATCAAAGATTTAAAAATAAGAAAACGATACGGACGAGTTTTCATATAAAACTTTTTAAAGAGTATTTTCCTTGAAATACATCATTTAGACAAAGATGAACAAAACGAACGATTTTACGTTGAAGTCCAATAACATCTTTTTGCGAGATTTTGCTTTCGATGAAATCACTACAATACGATATAAACATAGGGATGAGTATTTATCTCAATCCTTTAAATAGTAGTCATTTGAAACACTTCGGGCATAATAAAGCATGAATGTATAATATTCAAAACATTTCAAGTGAAACAAAACATAAACAGGAAACGTTGAACATGAGCAGTACAGAAGCAAAGCCACCCCAGCAGTGCTCGATCGCTTTACATATGCATATGTACACTGAGTAGTCCATCTAGGTACTAGTTAAACTCATCCAACAGACCATCCTTATAACGCCAACAATACAGACCATCCTTATGGCTCCCAAGTTACTAACTCATGTCAACATTGAGAAGCAATAAATGCATTTGATAATATTCAAGGAATTTAAACACAATTCAAAATGTTTTACAATGATTGAATTTAGTAAACATATAAGAGTAACGAATTTCAAACGATCGCTATCAGGCTCAAATTAGGTTTTCATGGACAGTTTCAAAATAAACGCTTTTTATTTCAAACATAGAAATCAACAATCAATGTAGTTTGTAAAACTGTTATTACAAGCATTTGAAATAGAATAACGAAATGGGGTTCGGAGAGAAATCCTTACCTCGGTCAAAACTAAGCAACGCTACCAAACCTCTATCAATAATCTCTGAATGAACCTAGATTGACAATTTATCTGTTAGAACATAATCTATGTCTAATATACTATAACCTAATATCCACTACCCAAACGATGCTCACTTTTAACTCCGAGATCGCTCAACCCAAAGCGCGCCTCGCACGCGGCTAACCTAACCGAAATCACTATACACTCTTTAAATGCGTAATGATACTCCAAATACACATTAAATTATAATAAAACACTTTTATGGCTTAAAACATTAATAAAAGTCAAAATATGAATTTTCTGAATTTTTAAATATTTTTTAATTAAAATAATTTCCTTAAATGCAATAAAAAAACCCATAAATTGTCAAAATTGCTTCTAGCTGAAAATAAAGTCCCATAATTTTTTGTAATAACTTTAAACTATGTATAACAATTATTGAAATTGAAATCAAAAATTAAAAGGTATTAAAATTATTTTTAACTTATTCGTTTTGCTAAAACCAATGCGATACGGAAACCATAGAAAATAAACTCCAAAAAATCATCAAATTCAAACTGAGCATTATTTATACCACAAAGACATTACTCTAATATTTTCCTGAATATTTTCTGGGTTTAAAGGCTCCAAAAGAATTTTACAAGTCTGAAATTACAGAAAATATTAAAAATACATACGATTTCAAAAAAAATATAAACTTTTTTCAGAAATTCTAATATAGCCTAAGGTATTACACTGCAAATTTTCATGTTCTAACGATAAGTGTGCGTTAGTCTATGCATGTCGGACCTAACGCTAACCCAACTATCCGCTCCGTATTTCTATTCTTCTTTCTTCCCTTTCTGTGCTAACTCTAATCTCACCCTAACATATACTGATACACAGCAGACCATTGCACACACTCTCCTTCACTGCGCACCCTCATCACTCCTTTAACACACACATATGCACGCACTTGATATATGTACTTACATTACCCAAACACACACACCCAGCACACACATGCACTCGGTACACATTTGCATACATCACTCACACACACAGACACACACACACACACACACACACAAGCACACAATGCAAAACACTCTTTAGACCCAAGAGCATACACCCGCATACATACACTACACACACACACACACACACATATAAACCCACGCACACAGGTAGTAGCTTCTCTTCTCCCTCTTTTTCTTTCTATGTTCCAAACCCACCTGCACATGTATATATACACACACAGGCACCCATTTGCAGGCATAACACACACACGCACCATGCACACAGGTCATGCAACACACACAAGCACATCACACACACAAACGCAGCTACCTGCTGTTGCTTCTTCCTTCAACAGCAGTCATCACTCCATGGCCAATCACCAAGCATACAATCACACTCACGCTGCACTACACACGCATTCACCCAGCCGCACAAATATACCAAGTTGTTCCCCCCTTTTCCTCACACATACAAACACACTTTACACCAAAAACACACACACAATAACACAGGAGCAACCCGCAGCCTACTCTCTCTCTTGGCAACAGACTCACGCACTCAATACTCGCACCACAGTTTCGCGGATTCCCCTTCCCTCTTCTTTGTCTCTTAACCCCATACACAGATACATGACATTCACGGCCCCCTTTCGCATTATAGCTGCTGCCTTTCTTCCGTCCATTTCATATTATACACACATCGACATAGACACAACTACTCAGTCACAACAGCCCTTACCCATGCCCCTACACTCACATTCTTTTCACAGACAAGCACACTTCTCTCTCTAAAGGCAGCCATCACTGCCTTTACACAATATGTTCTGTTTCCCAACGTAGTCCTGTAATTCTACAATCATTATTTAAACAAAGGAAACCGGAGCTTACCCAAAATTTGCCGAAAAACTCTTCTCTGCATTCCTCCTCGGCCTCTGTTCCACTCTCTCTCTCTCTCTCTCTCTCTCTCTCTCTCAAGCGTTTACATGGGAAGAACATTAGGGTCGGCTGTGGCATCTTATTGGTGTATATATATAAGCAAAGCCCTTAAAGACACTGACTGAAAACCTCCTAAAGTTTCGTTAGTCACTAAAAATGTACCCACGTATTTTTATTATTACGAAATGGTCCAAATTAAATTATTTACTATAGTTTGGGTGCTCGAAAAATTTTAAGGGTTTGGTTAGGTAACCTGTTATACTAAGTGTCGCTAAAGGTCACCAAATAAAATATCAACGCTAACTGAAAGAACATTCGTCGCTAAAGATCGCTACTTAAAATACCGACGCTTAAAAGTTTTATTTGTCGTTAACTTTTTTTTATTTGAATCCGAAAAAGTATCAGGGTGTTACAACTGTTCACCTGTCTTCTTCATCTTACTCCTTCCCCTTCTCTGCAAACAACACTCAGAACTCACCCCTCACAAAGTCCACTCACGGCAGGCACTCCTTTTCCATCTCTTTTTTTTTTACAGTCTCATCTCACATACACATGCACTCCATATCTTCTCCCATTTCCCATAAACCCACATCACAATCTCACAAAGAGATACCTCACGCACATATCACACCTACACACAACGCACCTGGCTGATCACTCCCTCTATATACACACTTCACATGCACACATGCACTCACACTTCCATTATTTTCCATCCCTCTCACAAACCCACTTTACACCAAACACACACCCAATATCACAGCAATAACCCACTGTCATCTCTCTCTCTCTCTCTCTCTCTCTCTCTCTCTCTCCTTGCAACTCACATACTCACTCATTCACACAGGCAAAACCCCATTTTTTTCTCCCATATTTCCTTTCATCTTCTCCAACATTCTCAAACACTCCATGAATATCTATATAAACACACAGCATATATACTACACACCTGCACACAGTTTATATACATATATTCATCACCCACTAAACACAACACTCACACTTATGTTTGCACACAATACCCATTTTTAGTAACCCTTCTACTTTCACACATGCTGTAATACCCCGATATTTTTAACGGTTTGATTTAAAAATTTTAGCGACAATTGTTCTTAGCATCGATATTTTTATTTAAAAAATATAAAAAGAGAACTTTTAGCGATAAAGTAAATTTTAGAAACCATATGTTACGATTTAACGTTAACAGTTTTAAGTGATATATTGATTGAAGTGTTTAGTGATGATTAGCGTGACCAGATCTTATGAGAAAGTTTTTAACGACACTTAGTATAGCGGGTGATCGAATCCAACCATTAAAATTTTTCAAGCACCTAGACTATGATAAATAATTTATTTTGGACTATTTTGAAATAATTAAAAGTTGTGGGTGCATCTTTCGATAACCAACGAAAGTATAAGGGGTTTTTGGTCATTTGCCACTTTAGGGTATATATATATATATATATATATATATATATATATATATATATATATATATATATATATATATGGGAGCTGATCCATTGCTCGCGCTAGCAAATGGAGTTAAGTTGCAAGCGCGATCTGACCGTCCATACTGAAAAATGGACGGCCCAGATCGTGCCCTTTTCGAATACTGTCAGTCGTCCGCGACACTATGTCGCGGACGGACTTTTTTACCTTTTTGCCCCTCCGCCCCGTCCGCTACATTATGTAGCGGACGTACTTAAAAAATCTCGTCCGCTACATTATGTAGCGGACGAGTAGGCAGTGCTTTTTTCCCTTTTCTCTCTCATTTCTCACATTATTTGTCTGACATGTTCTATTTCTCTCTCTCTCCCCTCATCAATGCTCATGTCTCTTTCTCTTTCTCATGAATATTCTCTCTCCTTTCTCTTTCTCTCACCACTTTTTATTTTCTCTCTCATCCTCCCCCCTCTCTCTCTCTTTCATGTTTATCCTGCTTCACTTCACACACAGAGTAGAGAGAAAGAGTGTGTCCGGCCACCTGCAGCTCCGTCGAACAGAACCCGTTAATGTCCATGTTTTAACAAGTTTTTGTTTAAGTACGTCCGCTACATTATGTAGCGGACGTACTTTAAAATCTCGTCCGCTACATTATGTAGCGGACGAGTAGGCAGTGCTTTTTTCCCTTTTCTCTCTCATTTCTCACATTATTTGTCTGACATGTTCTATTCTCTCTCTCTCTCTCCCCTCATCAATGCTCATGTCTCTTTCTCTTTCTCATGAATATTCTCTCTCCTTCTCTTTCTCTTTTTATTTTCTCTCTCATTCCTCTCTCTCTTTCATGTTTATCCTGCTTCACTTCACACACAGAGTAGAGAGAACAGAGTGTGTTCCAGCAGCTCCGTCGAACAGAAACAAGTCCATCAGCAACAAGTTTTATGTTTTTTTAACGTCCGCTACATTATGTAGCGGACGTACTTTAAAAATCTTGTCCGCTACATTATGTAGCGGACGAGTAGGCAGTGCTTTTTTCCCCTTTCTCTCTCATTTCTCACATTATTTGTCTGACATGTTCTATTTCTCTCTCTCTCTCGCCTCATCAATGCTCATGTCTCTTTCTCTTTCTCATGAATATTCTCTCTCCTTTCTCTTTCTCTCACCACTTTTTATTTTCTCTCTCATCCTCCCCCCTCTCTCTCTCTTTCATGTTTATCCTGCTTCACTTCACACACAGAGTAGAGAGAAAGAGTGTGTCCGGCCACCTGCAGCTCCGTCGAACAGAACCCGTTCAAGTCCATCAGCAACAAGCCGTACTATATTTGTTGTCGATCTTGTATTTCTTCTTGTATTTTTGTTTTTGTTTTGGGCAATGCTTTGTTGATTTTTCGTGAGTTGGATTGGGGCTCTTTACTGGGCTCTTTTTTGGTCAAGTGATGATAAGCACTGAAGAATCTTTTTTGCATCTTTCTACTTGTTTCTTGGCCAAACAACAACCCTTTGAAGTGCTGAACCTGTAAAAGCCTCCATAGGAATTAAAGAAGGAAGCTGCATCACCAAAAATTCCTTACAAGAAAACCAGAAACTCATATGAACCCACAACCACAACAAAAATTAAAATCAAATGAACCCACAACCACCACCATTTGGCCACCGCCACTGAACCCATCGCCACCGCTACTGAACCTCTGCCTCCCCGAACCACCACCATTCAAACCTCCACCATCCCAAATCTCTATGCAAGATAAATAACTAATCTAAACAGAGAGAGGTAGATAGCAGATGAAGAATTAAGTCTCAAAATTTCAATTGGGTCTCAAAATTCTCAAAATTTCAATTGGGTCTCAGTTTTACCACCCAAAATGGGGTTGCCACAGCAGGTGGATTGCTTCCTTCCTCTGTCGTCGCCGGAAGCGGAGCTGTTCTAGGTGGACAAGATGGTGTCCATCCCGCGGTCGCCGTTGTTCTAGGTGGACGAGATGGTGTTAGGCTTGGTCCTGGTGCTATTAGTTGAGCTCTACTGCTCTCTCCTACCCCGCCGGCGACAACTCCGAAGCATGACTAACAATATCACCGCCACCGCCGCCATCGTCGCTGCCGCCGCCAACGCTGATTCGCCAGATCAACCGCGAGGTCCAACAGCCGCTGCTGCTCCTCCTAATGGCAACTTCTTCGCACAAGGGGTTCTTCGAGCGCCAAGAGGCTTTCTCTTCCCTTCGGTTTCTGGCATGGACGAGAGAGAGAGAGAGAGAGAGAGAGAGAGAGAGAGAGAGAGAGTTAATTAGAGAAAGGAGAGAAAGAGAAAAAAAATGAAGAGAGAGAGGAGAAAGAAAGGGAAAATGTCAGAACATTAAATAAGGAAAAGGAGAGAGAAAGAGGAAAATGTCACAACAAGTTTTATGTTTTATTAAAGTACGTCCGCTACATAATGTAGCGGACGTACTTTAAAAAAACATAAAACTTGTTGTCCGGGAAACAGTGTAGCGGACGGGGCGGAGGGGCAAAAAGGTAAAAAAGTCCGTCCGCGACATAGTGTCGCGGACGACTGACAGTATTCGAAAAGGGCGCGATCTGGGCCGTCCATTTTTCAGTATGGACGGTCAGATCGCGCTTGCAACTTAACTCCATTTGCTAGCGCGAGCAATGGATCAGCTCCCTATATATATATATATATATATATATATATATATATATATATATATATATATATATATATATATATATGGCTATTCTCGATTAGTTGTCCTTGTTTTTCCAACCGTGTTTTTGAAAAATGATTGAGAGGGCACATCTGCTGTGAAGAAGAAGTTTCCTGGCGAATTCTTTCGGTAAGTTTCTGGCTTCCCTCTCTAGCTTATTTCATGTTTTATGGGATCGAGTTGCTGGGTTTATGGCTACTGAAAGGAGGGTACTGCCGTAAGGCAATGTACCCATGTGTACTTGACGTGGGTATGAGGAAGAGGGAACGCTGAAACTTCAGCCGCGTGCATGAGTTGTGTGTTTAGTCTTGGCTGTGAGGTGATCTCTGTGAGTTGGGTAGCTATATATATATATATGAATGTAGTTTTGTGGGTTAGAAAAAAGGGCTGCGTGAGGGGAAATTGCATTGTGTAAGAGTGAGTGTTCGTATGTGTTTGTTGATGTGTAATGAGGAAGGGGAAGGCTGCAAAGTAGCTGTGAAACAAGAGCAGTAAATGTGATGTTTTGTGGGAGAATAAGTGAGTTAGATGTGTGTGTTTGTAAGTGGTTTTGTGGGTGAGAGTTTGGACTGCTTTGTTGATAGATCGAGAGGAAGGGAGTGACAGAAATGGGTATCGCAAATGAGGGTGTCGGAGAGGAAGAAGCAAGCAAAAGAGAAAGAAAATGTTGAGTGCTGCGAGGGAGTGTGTGCTTTTGTTGGTGTATTGTGTGTTTTA
The DNA here is from genome assembly GCA_033070095.1 of Escallonia herrerae. Classification (NCBI taxonomy): domain Eukaryota; kingdom Viridiplantae; phylum Streptophyta; class Magnoliopsida; order Escalloniales; family Escalloniaceae; genus Escallonia; species Escallonia herrerae. The sequence goes on from JAVXUP010000582.1 coordinate 361,288, forward strand.
ACCCAAAGGTGTGTACTGTGCGCGTCATAGTGAACTTGTGTGTTTGCCCATGAAAGTAGGTGTGTTGTCTTTGTGAGTTTGTGTATTGATGCAAGAAACAGAGGTTGCCATGAAAGGTGTGAGCAGTGTGGTGATGTTTGTGTGCGTTCTAGTTGTTAACCTGTATGTGTGAACAACAGAGGTGCAAGAGTGTGTAAAGAAAAGAAGGGAAACAAAAATAGAGGGATAGAACAGCCGTGATGAGTGTGTGAGTGTTCTGGGTTTTGGACAGCAGATAAGAAGAAGGAGGAGGTGCAACAGTGATGGGTCTCACCAGCAAACGTGGTACACTGTGCATGAACAGTTGTACCACGTGGCTGTTGGGTACTGCACGCTTGTTTGAAAATTCTGAAAATTTACAAGATGATTCTTAGTGCAATATTATAATTTCTGTGAAACTTTCATATTTTTCTGATATCGTATGTATTTATTATATTTTTTGCAATTTCAGACATATAAAATTCTTTGGTGCCTTTAAACCCGTGAAAATGTTTTGGAAAAATTAAAGTAATGTTTTTATACTTTAAGAAAGACTCAATAAAAGTTTGATAATTTTTGAAGTTGATTTGATATCATTTTCCATATCACATTCAGTTTAACAAAATGAAAAATAAAGAAATAGTTTTAGTGCCTTTTAAATCCTGATATTTTATTTCTATAATTTGTATACATATATTAAGGCTTGTACAAAAAATTTTGAGTCCTTATTTTCAGCTAGAAGCAATTATGAAAATTTATTGGTTTTTAGTGCATTTAAGGAAATTGTTTTTAATTCAAAAATAATCAAAAATTATATTTTTATCTCATATGCTCTATTAAGCTATAAATAATGCTTAATGAACGATAAGAATATTTTTAGAATCTATCGGAGCCTCGTAGAGTGTGACGAGTGTCGGGTTGGTTGACAGAGTGGGAAACTACTTTGAATTTCGTCGTTCTGGGTAGAGAAATGAGTATATTGTGGGTAGTTATATTAGATTTATAATATATCAGTGTGGATAGCGTTCTGATAAATAAATTGCCCGACCTAGGTTAATTCAAAGGATTTTGGATCGAGGCCATTAAGCAGTGCATAGCTTGGACTGAGGTAAGAGATTTTTTTTTTTCTGAAACCCAATTTCCTCTATTTGTCCTCGAATATTTTTTTGAATTGTTACCGCTATTTTTTTGGATTCTGTTATTTTGATTAAGTCACATTGTTTGCCTTAAAAACCTTTCATTTAGCCTTAAAATCGTTTATTGAAACTCTTATCGGTGCTCAATATTTATTGTCCATCGAGCATTGAATAACATGTTGCATTAATCGATTTGTTCTCATTCTGCATATTGACATGAGAGTTTGCATTGGTGTGTTTGGCGGGAGTTGGTGTATATGGGAGGATATTGGTGTGGGCTAGTACCTTGACGGACTAGTCGGTGTATTGGTGTGGGCTAGTACCTTGACGGACTAGTCGGTGTGTTGGTGTGGGCTAGTACCTTGATGGACTAGCCGGTGTATTGGTGTGGGCTAGTGCCTTGATGGACTAGGCGGTGTAATGTGTTAGTGAGCATCGCCTTTGTGGCTTTGCTAAGTGATTACCCTGCACTGCCTGTGTGGCTTTGCAATTGCTCATGTTATTGCATTCGTGATTGTTTGTATCGTATCTGAAAATCGTATTGATATCTGATGAAACTAGTTATGATTCTTTTTGAAAATCTATGAATTGCATCTGTAATTGTTTCGTAGTTTCTATCTTTGAGCGACCTTACTGAGCTCTCAAAAGCTCACTCCCCTTTGACTTCCTTTCCGCAGGTGATAAACAACAATAAATGGTATTGGGTGTGGACTAGATCTGTGCCGAGCGAAAGAGAATTTAAGTTTCAGTCTTAATCATTAGAACCCCTGCGTGGGTTAGTGTTGCTATTTAGAAATTTTGACTTAGAATTGATGTTTCAAGTATGACAGTATATTTGGAGTATTATTTTACTCAATGGTTTAGTTGCTCTGACGGACTGATGATTCTAAATTGCTTGAGTTTGAGGTCATAATTGTCTGAGTGCATCTGATCGAGCGAGTGTTAACGTTCGGAAAATTTCGGGATGTTACACAGGCAGTGGGTCTTTGCTCCAATAACCTGTACATATTCCACCTCTTTCACCAATCCCACAACATGCCCCTACACTCACATTCTTACCACACACAAGCACACCCACTACGGCAGCCTTAAATACGTAGAAGGCATCACAGTTTGCTCTCCCCCCTCGATCTCCTACTATAGCCGTCCCAAAGCTTCCCACCGTTCAATCCTCTCACAGCCCCTGCACATCAACCCCAACCACGGCTGCTCTACACTCACGACACGTTACACTATTTCTTCCATTACATGTAATAAACACAACTATTCCCACAAACACAGCTGTAACCCGCATACCCCATCCCAAAGATAATGTAATTCGGATGAAAAGTGGAGATCTTACCTGAGGTTTGGCTGGAAACATATCTCTTCGATCCTCCCTCCTTTCTTTCTCTCAGTAACTCTCTCTCTCTCTCTCTCTCTCTCTTGGTAAAGCTTCAGAAAATGGAAGAGAGCTTGGGACAGCTGCTCTCTCTTACCCTCTCCTGCAGATTCACTTCTTCCCTTTTCTCTTTTTCTCTCTTTTGCTCTCTCGATCCCTCTCTGTCTTTCTCAAAGTGTATCAGATGAAATGAACATAAGGTTGGACGGCTGCTGAATCAAAAAGGATATAAATATAAAACCCTAAATGACAAACTACTAAAAACCCCTTCTAAGTTTCGTTAGTTATTTTAGCGCTTATCCGAAATTTTATATTATTTGCGAAATAGTTCCAAAATAAAAATCTACAATAACTTAGGTCTAGGAAGATTATTTAAGGGGCCGGTACGCTATCCAGTTTTCCAAATCGTCGCTAATAGTTTCTATGTAAATATGTCAATCCTACAAATGAATGGTCGCTAAAGTCACTAAATAAAAAATCAACACTAACGGAAAGGAAATCCGTCGCTAAAGTTTACCAATATAATTTCTGTCACATTTATCTCTAAAAATTTAATGCGCCGCTAAAAGTTGTTAGAAAAATATCGGCGTTAAAAAAATATATTTACTGCTAAAAAGATTTTTTTTACTAATGTTGGGGTGTTACATAATCGTATTACAACTACACATTAAAGCCCAAAATCCATTTGGTTAACACAATTTCATCTAATTAAACACCCACAATTCGAATTAAATCTCCATGAATGAAGAACACCCACTGAAACACACACCCATGCACACAAAAATCAAACCCAATTCAGAACCATAGGTCTTTTTCTCTTTCCCTATAGATTTAGGGACTTATGTACATAATTCCAACAAGATTTCTCAATCAGAATATTCTACCAAATTTGGAAATTCATGTATACTTGACATCTATATGTATAACATATACACAAATATAGTCATCCAATTTTCACGAATTTGGTTCAAAATCATACCCCGATTCCACTTTCTTTCCTTCATTTCCTTCTTCTTCCCTTTTCCTCTTTTCCTTCTCCATTTTCTTCCTCCTCTATTTGCTGTGTTCTTCACGGGTTACTGTTCACGCACTATTCACGTTCATAACTTTCTTCTATTGGCAATTTCATCCCACAAACTTTCTTTTATATTTAACTCCATTTAATTTTATCCCCACAATAATATATGTTTTCCCACTTTGAGTCAGCTTGAAACAACAAGGAGGTGGCCATCATGCATGATCTGATTTCTCTAACTTTTGACACATTTCACAAACTTTCAAATTTTGCACTTTGGCCCCTAAAATTTCCAAAATTGCATTTTGGTCACTTTGAGTCAGCTTCATTCAATCAGCCTTATACCTGGGTATTTTCATACCATAACCACGCTTGAATCTCCAATTTTTTTGCATCCTTTAATCACCTAATCGCATTATAACTACACATTAAAGCCCAAAATCCATTCGGTTTACACAATTTCACCTAATTAAAGACCCACAATTCAAATTATATCTCTATGGATGAAGAACGCCCACATAAACAAACACCCACGCACATAAAAATTAAACCCAATTCAAAACCCTAGGTCTTTTTCTCTTTCCTTGTTGATTTAGGGTCTTATGTACATAATTCCAACAAGCTTTCTCAATCAGATTATTAAACCAAATTTAGAAATACATGTATACTTGACATATATATGTATAACATATACACAAATATAGTCATCCAACTTTCCCGAATTTGGTTCAAAATCGTACCCCTTTAGGGTTTGGATTCCACTTTCTTTCCTTCCTTTCCATCTTCTTCCCTTTTCCTCTTTTCCTTCTCTTTCTTCTCCATTTTCTTCCTCCTCTGTTTGCTCTGTTCTTCACGGGTTACACTTCACGCACTATTCATGTTCATTACTTTCTTCTATTTGCAATTTCACCCTACAAGCTTCCTTTTATATTTAACTCCATTTAATCTTATCCCAAAAATAATATATGTTTTTCGACTTTGAGTCAGCTTGAAACAACAAGGAGGTGGCCATCATGCATGATCCGATTTCGCAAACTTGTGACACAATTCACATACTTTAAAAAATTGCACTTTGGCCCCTCAAATTTCCAAATTTGCATTTTAACCCCTCTACTATGAAAAATTACAATTTGACCTCGAAATCACCCCAACCCTTCCTTTAGCCTCCTAACACCTCATTACCATCGCAATGAAGCAAATTAATAAAAATATGCTTACTTAATTTCCTTTTCTAGTGATAAAAACAGTCACTATTCAAATCAACACACACCCACTAACGCACCTTGGCCACACACACAGCTGTCTTCTTCTTCATTCAACCAGCCTTATACTAGGGAATTTTCACCCCAGAACCACGCATGAATCTCCAATTTTTTTTTGCATCCTTTAATCACCTAATCGCATTACAACTACACATTAAAGCCCTAAATCCATTCGGTTTACACAATTTTACCTAATTAAACACCCACAATTCGAATTAAATCTCCATGGATGAAGAACACACACTGAAACACACACCCACGCACACAAAAATCAAACCCCATACAAAACCCTAGGTCTTTTTCTCTTTCCTTGTTGATTTAGGGTCTTATGTACATAATCCAACAAGATTTCCCCTATCATGTTCATAACTTTATTCTGTTTGAAATTTCACCCCACAAACTTCCTTTTATATTTAACTACATTTAATCTTATCGCAATAATAATATATGTTTTCCGACTTTGAGTCAGCTTGAAACAACCAGGAGGTGACCATCATGCATGATCTGATTTCTGCAACTTGTGACACATTACACAAACTTTTAAAATTTGCACTTTGGCCCCTCAAATTTCCAAAATTGCAATTTAACCCCTCAACTTTGAAAAATTACAATTTGACCTCAAAATCACCCTAACCCCACCTTTAGCCTCCTACCCCTCCTTATCATCGCAATGAAGCTAATTAATAAAAACATGCTTACTTACTTTCCATTTTTAGTGACTAAAACAGTCACTATTCACATCAACACACACACACACACTAACGCACCTTGGCCACACACACACACGTCTTCTTCTTCATTCAACCGGCCTCATACCTAGGTATTTTCACCCCATAACCACCCATGAATCTCCAATTTTTTTGCCTCCTCAAATCACGTAATCGCATTACAGCTACACATTAAATCCTTAAATCCATTTGGTTTACACAATTTCACCTAATTAAACACCCACAATTCAAATTAAATCTCCATGGATGAAGAACACCCACTGAAACACACACCCACGCAAACAAAAATCAAACCCAACTCAAAACCCTAGGTCTTTTTCTCTTTCCTTCTTGATTTTGGGTCTTATGTACATAATTCCAAAAAGATTTCCCAAACAGATTTTTCAACCAAAATTGGAAATATATGTATACTTGACATATATATATGTATAACAAATACACAAATGTAATCATCCAATTTTCACGAATTTGGTTCAAAATCGTACCCCGTTTGGGATTGGATTCCCAATTCTTTCCTTCCTTTCCTTCTTCTTCACTTTTCCTCTTTTCCTTCTCCATTTTCTTCTCCACTATTTGCTGTGTTCCTCACGGGTTACTGTTCACGCACTATTCATGTTCATAACTTTATTCTGTTTGAAATTTTACCCCACAAACCTTCTTTTATATTTAAATCCATTTAATCTTATCTCAATAATAATATATGTTTTCCGACTTTGACTCAGCTTGAAACAACCAGGAGGTAGCCATCATTTATGATCTGATTTCTTAAACTTGTGACACATTTCACAAACTTTCAAATTTTGCAGTTTGGCCCCTCAAATTTCCAAAATTGCATTTTAACCCCTCGACTTTGGAAAATTACAATTTGATCACAAAATCACCCAAACCCCTCCTTTAGCCTCCTAACACCTCATTATCATCGCAATGAAGCTAATTAATAAAAATATGCTTACTTAATTTCCGTTTTTAGTGACAAAAATAGTCACTATTCACATCAACTCACACGAACGCACCTGGGTCACACATACATGTCTTCTTCTTCATTCAACCAGCCTTATACCAGGGTATTTTCACCCCGTATCCACTCATGAATCTCAAATTTTTTTTCATCCTTTAATCACGTAATCGCATTACGACGACACATTAAAGCCCTAAATCCATTTGGTTAACACAATTTCAACTAATTAAACACGCACAATTCGCATTAAACCTCCATGGATGAAGAACAGCCACTGAAACACACACCCACGCACACAAAAATCAAACCCAATTAAAAAACATAGGTCATTTTCTCTTTCCCTGTAGCTTTAGGGTCTTATGTACATAATTCCAACAAGATTTCCCAATCAGATTATTCAACCAAATTTGGAAATATATGTCTACTTGACATCTATATGTATAACATATACACAAATATAGTCATCCGATTTTCACCAATTTGGTTCAAAATCATACCCCGGTTCCACTTTCTTTCTTTTCTTCCTTTCCTTCTTCTTCCCTTTTCCACTTTTCCTTCTCCATTTCTTCCTCCTCTATTTGCTGTGTTCTTCACGGGTTCCTGTTCACGCACTATTCACGTTAATAACTTTCTCCTATTGGCAATTTCTCCCCACAAACTTCCTTTTATATTTAACTCCATTTAATCTTAGCCCCAAAATAATATATGTTTTCCGACTTTGAGTCAGCCTGAAACAACGAGGAGGTGGCCATCATGCATGATCTGATTTCTCCAACTTGTGACACATTTTAGAAACTCTCAAAATTTACACTTTGGCCCCTAAAATTTCAAATTTTACATTTTAATCCCTCGACTTTGGAAAGTAACAATTTGACCTCAAAATCACCCTAACCCCACCTTTAGCCTCCTAACCCGTCGTTAAAATTGCAATGAAGATAATTAATAAAAATATGCTTACTTACTTTCCATTTTTAGTGACAAAAACTGTCATTATTCACATCAACACACACACTAACGCACCTTGGCCACACACACATGGATTCTTCTTCATTTAACCAGCTTTATACCTCGGTATTTTCACCCCATAACCACGCATGAATCTTTAATTTTTTTTGCATCCTTAAATCACCTAATTGCATTACAACTAAACAGTAAAGCCCTAAATTCATACGGTCTACACAATTTCACGTAATTAAATACCCACTATTAGAATTAAATCTCCATGTATAAGAACACCCACTGAAACACACACCCACGCAAACAAAAATCAAACCCAATTCAAAACACTAGGTCTCTTTCTCTTTCCTTGTTGATTTTGGATCTTATGTACATAATTCCAACAAGATTTCCCAATCAGATTTTCAACCATATTTGAAAATATATGTATACTTGACATATATATGTATAACATATACACAAATGTAGTCAACCGATTTTCACGAATTTGGTTCAAAATCGTACCCCTTTAGGGTTTGGATTCCCCATTCTTTCCTTCCTTTCCTTCTTCTTCCTTTTCCTCATTTCCTTCTACATTTTCTTCTTCCACTGTTTGCTGTGTTCTTCACGGGCTACTCTTCACGAGCTATTCATGTTCAAAACTTTATTCTGTTTGAAATTTCACCCCACAAACTTCCTTTTATATTTAACTACATTTAATTTTATCCCAAAAATAATATATGTTTTCCGACTTTGAGTCAGCTTGAAACAACTAGGAGGTGGCCATCACGCATGATCGGATTTCTGCAACTCGTGACACAATTCACAAACTTTCAAAATTTACACTTTGGCCCCTCAAATTTCCAAAATTGCTTTTTAACCCCTCGACTTTGGAAAATTACAATTTAACCTCAAAATCACCCAAACTCCACCTTTAGCCTCCTAACCCCTCATTATCATCGCATTGAAGCTAATTAATAAAAACAAGCTTACTTACTTTCCATTTTTAGTTACAAAAATAGTCACTATTCACATCAACACACACACACACACACACACACTAACGCACCTTGGCCACACACACACGTCTTCTTCTTCATTCAACCAGCCTTATCCCTGGGTATTTTTACCCCATAACCACCCAAGAATTTCCAATTTTTTTGCCTCCGTAAATAACCTAATCGCATTACAACTACACATTAAAGCCTTAAATCCATTTGGTTTACACAATTTCACCTAATTAAACATCTACAATTCGAATTAAATCTCCAAGGATGAAGAACACCCACTGAAACACACACCCACGCAAACAAAAATCAAACCCAACTCAAAACCCTTGGTATTTTTCACTTTCCTTCATGATTTCGGGTCTTATGTACATAATTCCAACAAGATTATCCAATCAGATTTTTTAACCACATTTGTAAATATATGTATACTTGACATATATATGTATAACATATACACAAATGTAGTCATCCAATTTTCACAAATTTGGTTCAAAATCGTACCCCGTTTGGATTTGGATTCCAAATTCTTTCCATCCAATCCTCCTTCTTCACTTTTCCTCTTTTCCTTCTCCATTTTCTTCCTCCACTGTTTCCTGTGTTCTTCACGGGTTACTGTTCACGCCCTATTCATGTTCATAACTTTATTCTGTTTGAAATTTCACCCCACAAACTTCCTTTTATATTTAACTCGATTTAATCTTATCCCAATAATAATATATGTCTTCCGACTTTGAGTCTGCTTGAAACAACTAGGAGGTAGCCATCATGCATGATTTGATTTGTCAAACTCGTGACACATTTAACAAACTTTCAAATTTTGCACTTTGGACCTTCAAATTTTCAAAAATGCATTTTAACCCCTCGACTTTGAAAAATTACAATTTGACCTCAAAATCTCCCTAACCCCTCCTTTAGCCTCCAAACACCTCGTTATCATCGCAATGAAGCTAATTAATAAAAAATATGCTTACGTAATTTCCGTTTTTAGTGACAAAAATAGTCAATATTCACATCAACTCACAGACAAACACTAACGCACCTTGGCCACACACACACGTCTTTTTCTTCATTCAACCGGTCTTATACCTGGGTATTTTCACCCCATAACCACCCATGAATCTCCAATTTTTTTGCCTCCATAAATCACCTAATCGCATAACAACTACACATTAAATCCTTAAATCCATTTGGTTTACACAATTTCACCTAATTAAACACCCACAATTCGAATTAAATCTCCATGGATGAAGAACACCCACTGAAACACACACCCACGCAAACAAAAATCAAACCCAACTCAAAACCCAAGGTCTTTTTCTCTTTCCCTCTTGATTTTGGGTCTTATGTACATAATTCCAACAAGAATTCCCAAACAGATTTTTCAACCAAATTTAGAAATATATGTATACTTGGCATATATATGTATAACAAATACACAAATGTAATCATTCAATTTTCACGAATATGGCTCAAAATCGTACCCCGTTTGGGTTTGGATTCCCAATTCTTTCCTTCCTTTCCTTCTTCTTCACTTTTCCTCTTTTCCTTCCCTATTTTCTTCCTCCACAGTTTGCTGTGTTCTTCACGGGGTTACTGTTCACGAACTATTCATGTTCATAACTTTATTCTGTTTGAAATTTCACCCCACAAACTTCCTTTTATATTTAAATCCATTTAATCTTATCTTAATAATAATATATGTTTTCCGACTTTGACTCAGCTTGAAACAACCTGGAGGTAGCCATCATTCATGATCTGATTTCTTAAACTTATGACACATTTCACAAACTTTCAAATTTTGCACTTTGGACCCTCAAATTTCCAAAATTGCATTTTAACCCCTCGACTTTCGAAAATTACAATTTGACCTCAAAATCACCCAAACCCCTCCTTTAGCCTCCTAACACCTCATTATCATCGCAATGAAGCTAATTAATAAAAATATGCTTACTTCATTTCCGTTTTTAGTGACAAAAGCAGTCACAATTCACATCAACTCACATTAACGCACCTTGGCCAAACATACATGTCTTCTTCTTCATTCAACCAGCCTTATACCAGGGTATTTTCACCCCGTATCCACGAATGAATCTCAAAATTTTTTTGCAACCTTTAATCACGTAATCGCATTACGACGACTCATTAAAGCCCTAAATCCATTTGGTTAACACAATTTCACAAACCCAATTCAAAACCATACGTCTTTTTCTCTTTCCCTGTATATTTAGGGTCTAATTACATAATTCAACAAGATTTCCCAATCAGATTATTCAACCAAATTTGGAAATATATGTCTACTTGACATCTATATGTATAACATATACACAAATATAGTCATCTGATTTTCACGAATTTGGTTCAAAATCATGCCCCGGTTCCACTTTCTTTCTTTTCTTCCTTTCCTTCTTCTTCCCTTTTCCTTGTTTCCTTCTCCATTTTCTTCCTCCTCTATTTGTTGTGTTCTTCACGGGTTCCTGTTCACGCACTATTCACGTTCATAACTTTCTTCTATTGGCAATTTCTCCCCACAAACTTCCTTTTATATTTAACTCTATTTAATCTTAGCCCCATAATAATATATGTTTTCTGACTTTGAGTCAACCTGAAACAACCAGGAGGTGGCCATCATGCATGATCTGATTTCTCCAACTTGTGACACATTTCACAAACTCTCAAAATTTTAACTTTGGCCCCAAAAATTTCAAAAATTACAATTTAACCCCTCGACTTTGGGAAATAACAATTTGACCTCAAAATCACACTAACCCCACCTTTAGCCTCCTAACCCGTCATTATCATCGCAATGAAGCTAATTAATAAAAATATGCTTACTTACTTTCCATTTTTAATGACAAAAACTTTTACTATTCACATCACACACACACACACACACACACACACACACACACACACACACTAACGCACCTTGGCCACACACATGAATTCTTCTTCATTCAACCAGCTTTATACCAGGGTATTTTCATCCCATAACCACGCATGAATCTTTAATTTTTTTTGCAGTCTTAAATCACCTAATCGCATTACAACTAGACAGTAAAGCCCTAAATCCATCCGATTTACACAATTTCACGTAATTAAACACCCACTATTAGAATTAAATCTCCATGGATAAGAACACCCCCTGAAACACACACCCACGCCAACAAAAATCAAACCCAATTCAAAACACTAGGTCTCTTTCTCTTTCCTTGTTGATTTTGGATCTTATGTACATAATTCCAACAAGATTTCCCAATCAGATTTTCAACCAAATTTGAAAATATTTGTATACTTGACATATATATGTAAAACATATATACAAATGTAGTCATCCAATTTTCACGAATTTGGTTCAAAATCGTACCCCGTTAGGGTTTGGAGTCCCCATTCTTTCCTTCCTTTCCTTCTTCTTCCCTTTTCCTCTTTTCCTTCTACATTTTCTTCCTCCACTGTTTCCTGTGTTCTTCACGGGCTACTTACTGTTCACGCGCTATTCATGTTCATAACTTTATTCTGTTTGAATATATATGTTTTCCGACTTTGAGTCAGTTTGAAACAACCAGGAGGTGGCCATCATGCATAATCTGATTTCTGTAACTTGTGACACAATTCACAAACTTTCAAAATTTACACTTTGGCCCCTCAAATTTCCAAAATTGCATTTTAGCCCCTTGACTTTGGAAAATTATAATTTGACCTCAAAATCACCCTAACTCCACCTTTAGCCTCCAAACCCCTCATTATCATCGCATTGAAGCTAATTAATAAAAACAAGCTTACTTACTTTCCATTTTTAGTGACAAAAATAGTCACTATTCACATCATCACACACACACACACTAACGCACCTTGGCCACACGCACACGTCTTCTTCTTCATTCAACCAGCCTTATCCCTAGGAATTTTCACCCCATAACCACCCATGAATCTCCAATTTTTTGCCTCCTTAAATCACCTGATCGCATTAAAACTACACAATAAAGCCATAAATCCATTTGGTTCACACAATTTCACCTAATTAAAACCCAAAACTCGAATTAAATCTCCACGGATGAAGAACACCCACTGAAACACACACCCACGCAAACAAAAATCAAACCCAACTCAAAACCCTATGTCTTTTTCTCTTTCCTTTTTGATTTTGGGTCTTATGTGCATAATTCCAATAAGATTTTCCAATCAGATTTTTTTCTAACCAAATTTGGAAGTATATGTATACTTGACATATATATGTATAACATATACACAAATGTAGTCATCCAATTTTCACGAATTTGGTTCAAAATCGTACCCCATTAGGGTTTGGATTCCCCATTCTTTCCTTCCTTTCTTTCTTCTTCCCTTTTCCTCTTTTCCTTCTACATTTTCTTCCTCCACTGTTTGCTATGTTCTTCACGGGCTACTGTTCACGCGCTATTCCTGTTCATAACTTTATTCTGTATGAAGTTTCATCCCAGAAACTTCCTTTTATATTTAACTACATTTAATCTTATCCCAATAATAATATATGTTTTCTGTCACGCCCCCAAAACGAGAGGCCGCGACTAACATCAAACTTCATTATATACCATTAAAATTCTAAAGATAACGGTATAGACAGAGAGCAACTAAACCCTTTAAGATGAAATATCTCCACAAACAAAAGTCTAAGACAATCCGTTCACCAAAATAATTCCACTGAGTATTCCCTTACAAAATAATTACCAAACGCAGCGGTGAAACAAATTACACAAGAATTAATTCTATCAAAGCACCCATATCGGGGTAAAGGTCTCCAAAAGAATTTCATTATCAATTTTTTGCTCATAAGATCAATATTCTAACTTCAGGGTCCATACATGTCTTTAAACCAAGACCCAAACACGTCGATGACATAACCATTATAAATGTATAACAAAGCATTTACGATGCCACAAACACCATTATCTAAATCTCAATCTTACTCATCTCAAAAGATCCAAGAGTTTAGATACAATCCTTTCTAAACTTAACTAACAATCTTCCTCATCAAAATCCACTAAAAATCAAATAATGTGACCAAAGCTCTACTATTCAATACAATTTCCAAGTCCCATATAAAACTAACCCACTTTCGGGTAGAGTCCTCAAATGATTTACATTGCTAAAAGATACTAACAAAACTAAATGCTCTAATTTCCCCCAAACATGTCATGTCCAAAATCACGTCCGATACCTGTGGTAAAGGACAAAACAAACGAATAGGGGGGGTGAGCTCGAATAGCCCAGTAAGTGGAAAATCAATGGGAAGCAAATACGATGATTCGTAGTCCAAAACAAAACCAAATCTTTGACGAACAAGATATAGCAATTGACCACAATGTAAATAAGGCGAATCAAATATACAAAATGTTCCAAAGAACCCAAATCAAATACAAGCCCGAAGGTACGAAAATGCAATCATATCTTACTGCCAAATACCAAAGCAAACGTCATTAAGCGTTTAACCCAAAACATATTTCAATTATATGTCGGGTACGCTACAAACATACGATGACTATGGTGGTCATAAGACCCAAATGTCGAACCAAACATCAAATGTGTGCTCCGGAGCATACTAGGAGGCTTCGGCTCTCTAGTATAACAAACATGTGTCCATAGGACCCTCTCTATTTTCGAGAGTTGTTCAACATAGTCAGTGTCAATCTTAAATTGACGGTCACAAATGTACAGATTCAAAGATGTGCATCATCAGGCACAAACGAAAAGCGGTAAACATTGTTCTCAAAAGAGGGCAAAAGTGGGACAAATCAAATGCAAACAAATATAGATGAACCGAAATTGATGAAGTATAAACCTTCGGATTTCGAAAGACACCTTTCCCATAACAAAAACAATGATAAAATCCTTTTCACAACAAGCCTGATCAAAATCCAATATTTGTTTCCGATTTAAAGAAGGAAACCCAAGCCAAAATCAAAAGGTAGAATCCTTTACAAAACAAGATTAATCAACTCCAACAACTCTTTTTCAGATTTAACGAAGCAACCCATACCATACCAGAAACGTTACAAACCTTTACCACAGCAAGAACGTTCAAACCCTTACCTCAAACAAGCTTCCGACCAAAAGAAAACCTCAAAGCACCACTCTAGCGCCAAAAGAGCTTTCCAAGGCTTCTATTCTCTCTATCTTCTCTCCCTTTCTCTCTCTCTCTCTCTTTCTCGTGCAAAGGAGAGGAAAAGAAACAGAAGACTCCCAAAAAATGGTTAGGAGTGAAATGAAACACTATTTATAGGCGACAAAATTTTAAACCTTTAAGTCGACCGAAACAACATTTTAGTCGACTGAAAGTACATTTCAGTCGACTAAAAGTTACTGTTCATCGACTAAAAGTACTGTTCAAAATCACTGTTCATGGGTACTGTTCAAAATCACTCTTCATGTACTGTTCATCGACTAAAACTTTTAGTCGACTGAAAACACTCTTTTAGTCGACTGAAAACCTTTAAATTCGACTCAAAGTACTGTTCAAAAATACTGTTCATAGTTACTGTTCAAAAATACTGTTCATCGACTAAAACTTTTAGTCGACTGAAAACACTCTTTTAGTCGACTAAAACCTTTAAATTCGACTAAAACTCCAGAAAATCATTTTTACACCATTTAAATACTTTTTAGTCGACTGAAACATTTTCAGTCGATCGAAAACCCTTTTAGTCGACTAAAACCTTTTAAATTCGACTAAAAGTTACTGTTCATCTGATCAAAAATTTCAAAAATAATCCCAATTCATTTTCTTAGTTTTTACAAAAGACCACAAACTTATTTATTCAAAAACATACAATATTTGCATAAGGAAAAGAAAATTTTCGGGGTATTACATTTTCCGACTTTGAGTCACCTTGAAACAACCAGGAGGTGGCCATCATGCATGATCTGATTTCTGCAACTTGCGACACAATTCACAAACTTTCAAAATTTACACTTTGGCCCCCCAAATTTCCAAAATTGCATTTTAACCCCTTGACTTTGGAAAATTACAATTTGACCTCAAAATCACCCTAACTCCACCTTTAGCCTCCTAACCCCTCACTATCATCGAATTGAAGCTAATTAATAAAAATAAGCTTACTTACTTTCCATTTTTAGTGACAAAATAGTCACTATTCACATCAACACACACACACACACACACACACACACACTAACGCACCTTGGCCACACACACACGTCTTCTTCTTCATTCAACCAGCCTTATCCCTAGGTATTTTCACCCCATAACCACCCATGAATCTCCAATTGTTTTCCTCCTTAAATCACCTAATCGCATTAGAACTACACAATAAAGCCTTAAATTCATTTGGTTTACACAATTTCACCTAATTAAACACCCACAATTCGAATTAAATCTCCATGGATGAAGAACACCCATCGAAACACACACCCACGCAAACAAAAATCAAACCCAACTCAAAACCCTATGTCTTTTTCTCTTTCCTTTTTGATTTTGGGTGTTATGTGCATAATTCAAACAAGATTTTCCAATCAGATTTTTTAACCAAATTTGGAAATATAATTATACTTGACATATATATGTATTACATATACACAAATGTAGTCATCCAATTTTCACGAATTTGGTTCAAAATCGTACCCCGTTAGGGTTTGGATTCCCCATTCTTTCCTTCCTTTCCTTCTTCTTCCCTTTTCCTCTTTTCCTTCTACATTTTCTTCCTCCGCTGTTTGCTGTGTTCTTCACGGGCTACTGTTAACGTGCTATTCATGTTCATAACTTTATTCTGTTTGAAATTTCACCCCACAAACTTCCTTTTATATTTAACTACATTTAATCTTATCCCAATAATAATATATGTTTTCCGACTTTGAGTCAGCTTGAAACAAGCAGGAGGTGGCCATCATGCATGATCTGATTTCTGCAACTTGCGACACAATTCACAAACTTTCAAAATTTACACTTTGGCCCCTCAAATTTCCAAAATTGCATTTTAACCCCTCGACTATGGAAAATTACAATTTGACCTCAAAATCACCCTAACTCCACCTTTAGCCTCCTAACCCCTCATTATCATCGCATTGAAGCTAATAATAAAAACAAGCTTACTTACTTTCCGTTTTTAGTGACAAAAATAGTCACTATTCACATCAACACACACACACACACACACACACTCACTAACGCACCTTAGCCACAATCACACGTCTTCTTCTTCATTCAACCAGCCTTATCCTTGGGTATTTTCACCCCATAACCACCCATGAATCTCCAATTTTTTCCCCTCCTTAAATCACCTAATCGCATTACAACTACATATTAAAGCCTTAAATCCTTTGGTTTACACAATTTCACCTAATTAAACACCCATAATTCGAATTAAATCTCCATGGATGAAGAACACCCACTGAAACACACACCCACGCAAACAAAAATCAAACCCAACTCAAAACCCCAGGTCTTTTTCTCTTTCCTTCTTGATTTTGGGTCTTATGTACATAATTCCAACAAGATTTTCCAATCTGATTTTTCAACCAAATTTGGAAATATATGTATACTTGACATATATATGTATAACAAATACACAAATGTAATCATCCAATTTTCACGAATTTGGTTCAAAATCGTACCCCGTTCGGGTTTGGATTCCCAATTCTTTCCTTCCTTTCCTTCTTCTTCACTTATCCTCTTTTCCTTCTCCATTTTCTTCCTCCACTGTTTGCTGTGTTCTTCACGGGTTACTGTTTACGCACTATTCATGTTCATAATTTTATTCTGTTTGAAATTTCACCCCACAAACTTCCTTTTATATTTAAATCCATTTAATCTTATCTCAATAATAATATATGTTTTCCGACTTTGACTCAGCTTGAAACAACCAGGAGGTAGCCATCATTCATGATCTGATTTCTCAAACTTGTGACACATTTCACAAACTTTCAAATTTTGCACTTTGGCCCCTCAAATTTCCAAAATTGCATTTTAACCCCTCGACGTTGAAAAATTACAATTTGACCTCAAAATCACCCTAACCCCTCCTTTGCCTCCTAACACCTCATTATCATCGCAATGAAGCTAATTAAAAAAAATTTGGTTACTTAGTTTCCATTTTTAGTGACAAAAACAGTCACTATTTACATCAACTCACACTAACGCACCTTGGCCACACATACATGTCTTCTTCTTCATTCAACTAGCCTTATACCAGGGTATTTTCACCCCGTATCCACGCATGAATCTCAATTTTTTTTCACATCCTTTAATCACGTAATCGCATTACGACGACACATTAAAGCCCTAAATCCATTTGGTTAACACAATTTCACCTAATTAAACACGCACAGTTCAAATTAAATCTCGATGGATGAAGAACAGCCACTGAAACACACACCCACGAACACAAAAATCAAACCCAATTCAAAACCATAGGTCTTTTTCTGTTTCCACGTAGATTTAGGGTCTTATGTACATAATTCCAACAAGATTTTCCAATCAGATTATTCAACCAAATTTGGAAATATATGTCTACTTGACATCTATATGTACAACATATACACAAATATAGTCATCCGATTTTCACGAATTTGGTTCAAAATCATACCCCGGTTCCACTTTCTTTCTTTTCTTCCTTTCCTTCTTCTTCCCTTTTCCTCTTTTCCTTCTCCATTTTATTCCTCCTCTATTTGCTGGGTTCTTCAGGGGTTCTTGTTCACGCACTATTCACTTTCATAACTTTCTTCTATTGGCAATTTCTTCCCACAAACTTCCTTTTATATTTAACTCTATTTAATCTTAGCCTCATAATAATATATATTTTCCGACTTTGAGTCAACCTGAAACAACCAGGAGGTGGCCATCATGCATGATCTAATTTCCCCAACTTGTGACACATTTCACAAACTCTCAAAATTTACACTTTGGCCCCTAAAATTTCCAAAATTACATTTTAACCCATAGACTTTGGAAAATAACAATTTGGCCTCAAAATCACCCTAACCCCACCTTTAGCCTCCTAACCTGTCATTATCATTGCAATGAAGCTAATTAATAAAAATATGATTACTTACTATCCATTTTTAGTGACAAAAACTTTCACTATTCACATCAACACACACACACACACACTAACGCACCTTGGCCACACACACATGAATTCTCCTTTATTCAACCAGCTTTATACCTGAGTATTTTCACCCCATAACCACGCATTAATCTTTAATTTTTTTTGCATCCTTAAATCTCTTAATCGCATTACAACTAAACAGTAAAGCCCTAAATCTATTCGGTTTAAAAATTTCACGTAATTAAACACCCACTATTAGAATTAAGTCTCCATGGATAAGAACACCCACTGAAACACACACCCACGCAAACAAAAATCAAACCCAATTCAAAACACTAGGTCTCTTTCTCTTTCCTTGTTGATTTTGGATCTTATGTACATAATTCCAACAAGATTTCCCAATCAGATTTTCAACCAAATTTGAAAATATATGTATACTTGACATATATATGTATAACATATACACAAATGTAGTCATCCAATTTTCACGAATTTGGTTTAAAATCGTACCCCGTTAGGGTTTGGATTCCCCATTCTTTCCTTCCTTTCCTTCTTCTTCCATTTTCCTATTTTCCTTCTACATTTTCTTCCACCGCTGTTTGCTATGTTCTTCACGGGCTACTGTTCACGCGCTATTCATGTTCATAACTTTATTCTGTTTGAAATTTCACCCCACAAACTTCCTTTTATATTTAACTACATTTAATCTTATCCCAATAATAATATATGTTTTTCGACTTTGAGTCAGCTTGAAACAACCAGGTGGTGGCCATCATGCATGATCTGATTTCTGTAACTTGTGACACAATTCACAAACTTTCAAAATTTACACTTTGGCCCCTCAAATTTCCAAAATTGCATTTTAACCCCTCGACTTTGGAAAATTACAACATGACCTCAAAATCACCCTAACTCCACCTTTAGCCTCCTAACCCCTCATTATCATCGCATTGAAGCTAATTATTAAAAACAAGCTTACTTACTTTCCATTTTTAGTTACAAAAATAGTCACTATTCACATCAACACACACACACACACTAACGCACCTAGGCCACACACACACGTCTTCTTCTTCATTCAACCAGCCTTATCCCTGGGGATTTTCACCCCATAACCACCCATGAATCTCCAATTTTTTTGCCTCCTTAAATCACCAAATAGCATTACAACTACACATTAAAGCCTTAAATCCATTTGGTTTACACAATTTCACCTAATTAAACACCCACAATTCGAATTAAATCTCCATGGATGAAGAACACCCACTGAAACAGACACCCACACAAATAAAAAAATCAAACCCAACTCAAAACCCAAGGTCTTTTTCTCTTTCCTTCTTGATTTTGGGTCTTATGTACATAATTCCAACAAGATTTTCTAATCAGATTTTTCAACCAAATTTGGAAATATATGTATACTTGACATATATATGTATAACATATACACAAAAGTAGTCATCCAATTTTCACGGATTTGGTTCAAAATCGTATCCCGTTTGGGTTTGGATTCCCAATTCTTTGCTTCCATTCCTTCTTCTTCACTTTTCCTCTTTTCCTTCTCCATTTTCTTCCTCCACTGTTTCCAGTGTTCTTCACTGGTTACTGTTCATGCACTATTCATGTTCATAACTTTATTCTGTTTGAAAATTTACCCCACAAACTTCCTTTTATATTTAACTCGATTTAATCTTATCCCAATAATAATATATGTTTTTCGACTTTGAGTCAGCTTGAAACAACTAAGAGGTAGCCATCATGCATGATCTGATTTCTCAAACTTGTGACACATTTCACAAACTTTCAAATTTTGCACTTTAGCTCCTCAAATTTTCAAAATTGCATTTTAACCCCCCGACTTTGGAAAACTACAATTTGACCTCAAAATCACCATAACCCCTCCTTTAGCCTCCAAACACCTCATTATCATTGCAATGAAGCTAATTATTAAAAATATGCTTACTTAATTTTCATTTTTGGTGACAAAAATAGTCACTATTCACATCAACTCACACTAACGCACCTTGGCCACACATACATGTCTTCTTCTTCATTCAACCGGCCTTAAACCAGTGTATTTTCACCCTGTAGCCACGCATGAATCACAAATTGTTTTGCATCTTTTAATCACGTAATCGTATTACGACGACACATTAAAGCCCTAAATCCATTTGGTTAACATAATTTCACCTAATTAAACACGCACAATTCGAATTAAATCTCCATGGATGAAGAACACCAACTGAAACACACACCCACGCACACAAAAATCAAACCCAATTCAAAACCTTAGGTCTTTTTCTTTTTCCTTGTTGATTTAGGGTCTTACGTACATAATTCCAACAAGATTTCCCAATCAATTATTCAACCAAATTTGAAAATATGTGTATACTTGACAAATATTTGTATAACATATAAACAAATATAGCCATCCAATTTTCACGAATTTGGTTCAAAATCATACCCATTTTCCACTTTCTTTCCTTCATTTCCTTCTTCTTCCCTTTTCCTCTTTTCCTTCTACGTTTTCTTCCTCGTCTGTTTGCTGTGTTCTTCACGGGTCACTGTTAACGCACTATTCAAGTTCATAACTTTCTTCTATTGGCAATTTCACCAAACAAACTTCCTTTTAAATTTAACTCCATTTAATCTTATCCCCATAATAATATATGTTTTCCAACTTTGAGACAGCTTGAAACAATCGGGAGGTGGCCATCATGCATAATCTGATTTCTCCAACTTGTGACACATTTCACAAATTTTCAAAATTTGCACTTTGGTCCCACAAATTTCAAAAATTGCATTTTAACCCCTTGACTTTCGAAATTTACAATTTAACCTCAAAATCACCCTAACCCCTCCTTCAGCCTCCGAACACCTCATTATCATCGCAATGAAGCTAATTAAAAAAATATGCTTACTTAATTTCTATTTTTAGTGACAAAAACAGTCACTGTTCACATCAACACACAAGCACTAATGCACCTTGGCCACACACACACGTCTTCTTCTTCATTCAACCAGCCTTATACCTGGGTATTTTCACCCCATAACCACCCATGAATCTCCAATTTTTTGCATCCTTAAATCACCTAATCACATTACAACTACACATTAAAGCCCTAAATACATTTGGTTTACACAATTTCACCAAATTAAACACCCACAATTCGAATTAAATCTCTAAGGATGAAGAATACCCACTGAAACACCCACCCACGCAAACAAAAATCAAACCCAATTCAAAACCTAGGTCTTTTTCGCTTTCCTTGTTGATTTTGGGGCTTATGTACATAATTCCAACAAGATTTCCCAACAGATTTTTCAACCAAATTGGGAAATATATGTATACTTGACATATATATGTATAACATATACACAAATGTAGTCAACCAATTTTCACGAATTTGGTTCAAAATAGTACCCCGTTTGGGTTTGGATTCCGCATTCTATCCTTCCTTTCCTTCTCCTTCCCATTTCCTCCACTGTTTGTTGTGTTCTTCACGGGTTACTTTTCACGCACTATTCAAGTTCATAACTTTCTTCTGTTTGAAATTTTACCCCACAAACTTCCTTTTATATTGAACTCCATTTAATCTTATCTCGATAATAATATATGATTTTCGACTTTGAGTCAGCTTGAAATAACTCGGAGGTGGCCATCATGCATAATCTGATTTCACCAACTTGTGACACATTACACAAACTTTCAAAATTTGCACTTTGGCCCCACAAATTTCTAAAATTGCATTTTAACCCATCGACTTTGAAAAATTATAATTTGACCTCAAAATCACCCTACCCCTCCTTTAGCCTCCTAACACTTCATTATCATCGCAATGAAGCTAATTAAAAAAAATATGCTTACTTAATTTCTATTTTTAGTGACAAAAATAGTGACTATTCACATCAACTCACACTAACGCACCTTGGCCACACACACCTGTCTTTTTCTTCATTCAACCAGCCTTGTACCAGGGTATTTTCACCCCATAACCACGCATGAATCTCCAATTTTTTTGCATCCTTTTATCACCGAATCACATTACAACGACACATTAAAGCCCTAAATCCATTTGGTTAACCCAATTTCACCTAATTAAACACCCGCAATTCAAATTAAATCTCCATGGATGAAGAACACCCTCTGAAACACACACCCACGCACACAAAAATCAAACTCAATTCAAAACTATAGGTCTTTTTCTCTTCCCTGTTGATTTAGTGTCTTATGTACATAATTCCAACAAGATTTTCCAATCAGATTATTCAACCAAATTTTGAAATATATGTATACTTGACATCTATATGTATAACATATACACAAATATAGTCATCCAATTTTCACGAATTTGGTTCAAAATCATACCCCGATTCGACTTTCTTTCCTTCCTTTCCATCTTCTTCCCTTTTCCTCTTTTCCTTCTCAATTTTCTTCCTCCTTTATTTGATGTGCTCTTCACGGGTTACTGTTCCCGCACTATTCAAGTTCATAACTTTCTTCTATTGGCAATTTCATCCCACAAACTTCCTTTTATATTTAACTCCATTTAATCTTATCCCCATAATAAAATTTGTTTTCCGACTTTGAGTCAGCCTGAAACAACCAGAAGGTGGCCATCATGCATGATCTGATTTCTCCAACTTGTGACACATTTCACAAACTTTCAAAATTTGCAATTTGGCTCCTCAATTTTCAAAAATTGCATTTTCACCCCTCGACTTTGGAAAATTACAATTTGACCTCAAAATCACCCTAACCCTACCTTTAGCCTCCTAACCCATCATTATCATCGCAATGAAGCTAATTAATAAAAATATGCTTACTTACTTTTCATTTTTAGTGACAAAAACAGTCACTATTCACATCAACACACACTAACGCACCTTGGCCACACACACATGTCTTCTTCTTTATTCAACCAGCTTTATACTGGGTATTTTCACCCCATAACCACGCATGAATCTCCGATTTTTATGCATCCTTTAATCACCTAGTCGCAGTACAACTACACATTAAAGCCCTAAAACCATTCAGTTTACACAATTTCACCTAATTAAACACCCACAATTCGAATTAAATCTCCATGAATGAAGAACACCCACTGAAACACACACCCACGCACACAAAAATCAAACCCAATTCAAAACCCTAGATTTTTTTCTCTTTCCTTATTGATTTAGGGTCTTACGTACATAATTCCAACAAGATTTTCCAATCAGATTATTCAACCAAATTAGGAAATATATGTATACTTGACATATATATGTATAACATATACCCAAATATAATCATCCTATTTTCATGAATTTGGTTCAAAATTGTACCTCGTTAGGGTTTGGATTCCACTTTCTTTCCTTCCTTTCCTTGTTCTTCCCTCTTTTCCTTCTCCATTTTCTTCCTCCTTTATTTGCCGTGTTCTTCACGTGTTACTGTTCACGCACTATTCACATTTATAACTTTCTTCTATTGGCAATTTCACCCCACAAACTTCCTTTTATACTTAACTCCATTTAATCTTATCCCCATAATAATATATGTTTTCCGACTTTGAGACAGCTTGAAACAACCGGGAGGTGGCCATCATGCATGATCTGATTTCTCCAACTTGTGACACATTTCACAAATTTTCAAAATTTGCACATTGGCCCCTCTAATTTCAAAAATTACATTTTCACCCCTCGACTTTGGAAATTTACAATTTGACCTCAAAATCACCCTAACCCCTCCTTCAGCCTCCTAACACCTCATTATCATCGCAATGAAGCATATTAAAAAAATATGCTTACTTAATTTTCATTTTTAATGACAAAAACAGTCACTGTTCACATCAACACACAAGCACTAACGCGGCTTGGCCACACACACACGTCTTCTTCTTCATTCAATCAGCCTTATACCTGGGATTGTTCACCCCATAACCACCCAAGAATCTCCAATTTTTTTGCATCCTTTAATCACCTAATCGCATTAACACTACACATTAAAGCCCTAAATCCATTTGGTTTACACAATTTCACCAAATTAAACACCCACAATTCGAATTAAATCGCTATGGATGAAGCACACAAGGTCACCAAATTAAACACCCGCTGAAACACACCCACGCAAACAATAATCAAACCCAATTCAAAACCCAAGGTATTTTTCTCTTTCCTTGTAGATTTTGGGTCTTATAGACATAATTTCAACAAGATTTCCCAATCAGATTTTTCAACCAAATTTGGAAATATATGTATACTTGACATATATGTATAACATATACACAAATGTAGTCATCCAATATTCACGAATTTGGTTCGAAACCGTATCCCGTTAGGGTTTGGATTCCCCATTCTTTCCTTCCTTTCCTTCTTCTTCCCTTTTTCTCTTTTCCTTCTCAATTTTCTTCCTCCATTGTTTGCTGTGTTCTTCACGGGTTACTGTTCACGCACTATTCATGTTCATAACATTATTCTGTTTGAAATTTCTTCACCCCACAAACTTCCTTTTATATTGAACTTCATTTAATCATTTCCCAATAATAATATATGTTTTCCGACTTTGGGTCAGCTTGAAACAACCAGGAGGTGGCCATCATGCATGATCTGATTTCTCCAACTTGTGACACATTTCACATACTTTCAAAAAGTGCACTTTGGCCCCTCAAATTTCTAAAATAACATTTTAACCCCTCTGCTATGCAAAAATACAATTTGACCTCAAAATCACCCCAACCCCTCCTTTAGCCTCCTAACACCTCATTATCATCGCATTGAAGCGAATTAATAAAAATGTGCTTACTTAATTTCCATTTTTAGTGACAAAAACAGTCACTATTCACATCAACGCACACCCACTAACGCACCATGGCCACACATGCCTGTCTTCTTCTTCATTCAACCAGCCTTATACCTGGGTATTTTCACCCCATAACCACACATGAATCTCCAATTTTTTTTGCATCCTTTAATTACCTAATCACATTACAACAACACATTAAAGCCCTAAATCCATTTAGTTTATACAATTTCACCTAATTAAACACCCAAAATTCAAAATAAATCTCCATGGATGAAGAACACACACTGAAACACATACCCACGCACACAAAAATCAAACCCCATACAAAACCCTAGGTCTTTTTCTCTTTCCTTTTTGATTTAGGGTCCTATGTACATAATCCAACAAGATTTCCCCTATCAAATTATTCAACCAAATTTGGAAATATATGTATACTTGACATATATATGTAATACATATACACAAATATAGTCATCCAATTTTCACTAATTTGATTCAACATCGTACCCTGTCAAAGTTTTCTTTCAACTTTCTTTCCTTCTTCTTCCCTTTTCCCCTTTTCCTTCTCTTTCTTCTCCATTTTCTTCCTCCTCTGTTCGCTGGGTTCTTCACGGGTAGTTTACGAACTATTCACGTTCATAACTTTCTTCTATTTGCAATTTCACCCGACAAACTTCCTTTTATATTTAACTCCATTTAAACTTATCCCAAGAATAATATTTGTTTTCCGACTTTGAGTCAGCTTGAAACAACCAGGAGATGGCCATCATGCATGATCTGATTTCTCCAACTTGTGACACATTTCACAAACTTTCAAAAATTACACTTTGGCCCCTCAAATTTCAAAAATTGCATTTTAACCCCTCGACTTTGAAAAATTATAATTTGACCTCAAAATCATCCAAACCCCTTCTTTAGCCTCTTTACACCTCATTATCATCATAATGTAGCTAATTAATAAAAATATGCTTCCTTAATTTCCTTTTTTAGTGACAAAAACAGTCACTATTCACATCAACATACACACTGACGCACCTTGGCCACACACACATGTCTTCCTCTTCATTCAACCAGCCTTATACCTGGATATTTTTAGCCCATAACCACGTATGAATCTTCAATTTTTTTTGCATCATTTAATCACCTAATCGCATTGCAACTACACATTAAAGCCGTAAATCAATTCGGTTTACACAATTTCACCTAATTAAACACCCACAATTTGAATTAAATCTCCATGGATGAAGAACACCGACCGAAACACACACCCACGCACACAAAAATTAAACCCAATTCAAAACCCTAGGTCCTTCTCTCTTTCCTTTTTGATTTAGTGTCTTATGTACATAATTCCAATAAGATTTCCCAATCACATTATTGAACCAAATTTGGAAATATATGTATACTTGACATATATATATATATATATATATATATATATATATATATATATATATATATATGTATAACATATACAGAAATATAGTCATCTAATTTTCACGAATTTGGTTAAAAATCATACTCCGATTCCACTTTCTTTCCTTCCTTTCCTTATTCTTCCATTTTCCTCTTTTCCTTCTCCATTTTCTTCCTCCTCTGTTTGCTGTGGTCTTCACGGGACTGTTCACGCACTATTCACGTCCATAACTTTTTTCTATTTGCAATTTCACCCGACAAACTTCCTTTTATATTTAACTCCATTTAAACTTATCCCAAGAATAATATTTGTTTTCCGACTTTGAATCAGCTTGAAACAACCAGGAGGTGGCCATCATGCATGATCTGATTTCTCCAACTTGTGACACATTTCACGAATTTCAAAATTTGCTCTTTGGCCCCTCAAATTTCCAAAATTGCATTTTAACCCCTCGAGTTTGAAAAATTACAATTTGACCTCAAAATAACCCTAACCGCACCTTTAGCCTCCTAACACCTCATTATCATTGCCATGAAGCTAAATAATTAAAATATGCTTACTTAATTTTCATTTTTTGTGACAAAAACAGTCACTATTCACATCAAAATACAGACTGGCGCACCTTGGCCACACACACCTGTCTTCTTCTTTATTTAACCATCCTTATACCTGGGTATTCTTACCCCATTAAAGCCCTAAATCCATTCAGCTTACACAATTTCACCTAATTAAACACCCACAATTCAAATTAAATCTCCATGGATGAAGAACACTCACTGAAACACACCCACACACACAAAAATCAAACCCAATTCAAAACCCTAGGTCTTTTTCTCTTTCCTTGTTGATTTAGTGTCTTATGTACATAATTCCAACAAGATTTCCCAATCAGATTATTCAATCAAATTTGAAAATATATGTATACTTGACATATATATATGTATAACATATGCACAAACATAGTCATCCAATTTTTACGAATTTGGTTCAAAATCATACTCCGATTCCACTTTCTTTTCTTCCTTTCCTTCTTCTTCCCTCTTCCTCTTTTCCTTCTCTTTCTTCTCCATTTTCTTCCTCCTCTGTTTGCGGTGTTCTTTATGGGTTACCATTCATGCACTATTCATGTTCATAACTTTTTCTGTTAGCAATTTCACCCGACAAACTTCCTTTTATATTTAACTACATTTAATCTTATCCCAAAAATAATATATGTTTTTCGACTTTGAGTAAGCTCGAAACAACCAGGAGGTGGACATCACGCATGATCTGATTTCTCCAACTTGTGACACATTTCACAAACTTTCTGTTGATGCGAAAAAGGGTTTGAAACTACGTGGAGGTGCGACAAAGGATGCAGTCTGAGTCAGCTTCCAGGTAGGCAACGCGGGAGACAGCAAGGACAACGTAAGGGCTGAGAGCAAGGCTCCCAAGGCAGGTCGCGAAGGCTGGCAGCGCCGTGCAGGCAGAGCGATGATGAACAGGGCGACCGTCGACCGTCCGTGAGAAGGGTGTAGCGTCGAGAGTCTAGAGTCGGGAGTCCAAGTGTGTTTCTCTCACTAGAATTCCAGAGAGAATGTCTTTTTAGAGAGAGAAAGTGAAAAGTTCAAATGAGAGAAAGATCCTTGAAAAAGCTCCAAAGTCCACTATTTATAGGCAAAAATGTGCATGTGTCATCAGTTGACATGTGTCACCCCTGGGAACGACGCGTCGCCAGGGGGGCCAAAGTACTAATTCTCCGTTGGACTGCCGGTCCCCAAGTTCATGCTGCCTTGCCCTCGCAGCATCTCTCTGCCTGTCTGAGGAGACTGATCATGCTGTAGTAGCATGATTAGAGTAGCCCGTTGCCCCAGCCTCTAGTCCTAGCCCTTACTGAATCCCACAAGGTGCGTCATGAGACGCGCAAAGAACCTGGGAGCGGTGAGGGTTGCCCCTGTAGCCAACTGCCAGGCGGACCAGGCGTGATGCCCTCCAAGGACCTGCTCTCATCCTGGAGTGACCCGTGGGTCATTGCCCTAGTGTTGCCAACGATCAACAGCAACATGACTGGGCATGGTCGCCGCTTGGTGCTTACAGTCCGTTGCGGGGAAGTCTTCGTATCAGAGTTTCCTGCAAGTGTGATGTCGGTGGCTTCAAGGTTGTGCCGACGATGGCTCCAGGGTTGCGAGCCCATTATGCTGCGAGGGCCAGAGCCCCCAGTGGTTGAGCTGGCTACGGCACGAAGCCCGTCCAGCCATTTTATTGAGGCGACGATGGCACTAAGCCCCTTGATGGCGCTAAGCCCATGCCGCAGTGAGGAGTCCTCGTGCCGGAGCACTACGAGCGGAGCCCCTGGAATGCCGCACACTCCGGAGAGTGGGTCGAAGCATGTTCCACATCCATGGTGAGGGCGCATGCGGTGGTGAATAAGTGTGATGACCGGAGGCCCGTGACATGATTGTGGGGCATGAGTGCGGCGACAACCGTGGCGGAACAATACTTGGTGTCGGGGTATATGTCGTGGAAGTGGCGCATGGGCGCGGCGATGAAGATCGCGGCAAAGCTGTACGGGCGACGGGAGTCACGGAGCAATCGTGCAGACGCGGGCGACGAAGGTTTCGGAGATGGTGCGCAAGCAACGAGAGTTGCGGAGTTGGAGCGCGGGCGACGAGAGTTACAGAGTTGGAGCGCGGACGCGGGCGATGAAGGTCACTGCGACTACGGCGCGCGACCATGGGCGACGGACGGCGGTCGTCAAGGTAGGTGACCGACACCCTTTGGGTGGCCGACCCTCTAGGGTGGCCGACCCCCTGGGGGGGAAGGCATACCAAGGTTGCTTCTCAAAGGGAAAAATCACGTGACTTGATTATGGGACGCTTTGACCTGCCTGTGAGCGTTGAATAACTGACCGTCGACTAGGTGATGTGTCGTGAAAAGTGGGTCCCCTAGCGGGCCCTACTGGTCTGACCAGAATAGGGTATGAACACTTTCAAAAATTACACTTTGGCTCTCAAATTTCCAAAATTGCATTTTAACCCCTCGACATTGGAAAATTACAATTTGACCTCAAAATCACCCTAACCCCTCCTTTAGCCTCCTAACACCTCATTATCATCGCAATGAAGCTAATTAATAAAAATATACTTACTTAATTTTCATTTTTAGTAAAAAAAATAATCACTATTCACATCAACACACACACTAACGCACCTTGGCCCCACACACCTGTCTTCTTCTTCATTCAACCAGCCTTATACTTGGGTATTTTCACCCCATAACCACGCATGAATCTCAAATTTTTATGCATCCTTTAATCACCTAATCGCAATACAACTACACATTAAAGCCCTAAAACCATTCAGTTTACACAATTTCACCTAATTCAACACCCACAATTCGAATTAAATCTCCATGGATGAAGAACACCCACCGAAACACCCACCCAAGCACACAAAAATCAAACCCAATTCAAAACCCTAGATTTTTTTCTCTTTCCTTGTTGATTTAGGGTCTTATGTACATAATTCCAACAAGATTTTCCAATCAGATTATTCAACCAAATTAGGAAATATATGTATACTTGACATATATATATATATATATATATATATATATATATATATATATATATGTATGTATGTATAACATATACCCAAATATAGTCATCCTATTTTCATGAATTTGGTTCAAAATCGTACCTCGTTAGGGTTTGGATTCCACTTTCTTTCCTTGTTCTTCCCTTTTCCTCTTTTCCTTCTCCATTTTCTTCCTCCTCTGTTTGCTATGTTCTTTACGGGATTACTGTTCACGCACTATTCATGTTCATAACATTGTTCTGCTTGCAATTTCACCTGACAAACTTCCTTTTATATTTAACCCAATTTAATCTTATCCAAATAGTAATACATGTTTTCCGACTTTGAGTCAACTTGAAACAACGAGGAGGTGGCCATCATGCTTGATCTAATTTCTCTAACTAGTGACGCATTTCACAAACTTTCAAGAATTGCACTTTGGCCCCTCAAATTTCCAAAATTACATTTTAACCCCTCGACTTTGGAAAATTATAATTTGACCACAAAATCACCCTAACCCCTCCTTTAGCCTCCTAACATCTCATTATCATCGCAATGAAGCTAATTAATAAAAAATGTTTACTTAATTTCTATTTTTAGTGACAAAAATAGTCCCTATTCACATTAACACACACTAACGCACCTTGGCCACACACCCCTGTCTTCTTCTTCATTCAACCAGCCTTATAATTGAGTATTTTCTCCCCATAACCATGCATGAATCTCCAATTTTTTTGCATCCTTCAATAACCTAATCGCATTACGACTACACATTAAAGCCCTAAATCCATTCCGTTTACACAATTTCACCTAATTAAACACCCACAGTTCGAATTAAATCTCCATGGATGAAGAACGCCCACTGAAACACACACCCACGCACACAAAAATCAAACCCAATTCAAAACCCTAGGTCTTTTTCTCTTTCCTTGTTGATTTAGTGTCTTAAGTACATAATTCCAACATGATTTCCCAATCAGATTATTCAATCAAATTTGGAAATATATGTATACTTGACATATATATGTATAACATATACACAAATACAGTCATCCAATTTTCACGAATTTGGTTCAAAATCATACTCCGATTCCACTTTCTTTCCTTCCTTTCCTAACTCCCCGATATTTTTTGGATTTAAATAGGAAACTTTAGGTGACGATATTGTTTACTTAGGGTCATATTTTTTAGCGACAACTCACTTTTGGGATTGGCGTATTTACATAGCAACTATTAGCGACGGTGTGGGAAACGGGATGGCATAACGACCCTTTAAATAATCTTCCTAGCACCTAAATTATTGTAGATACTTATTTTGGACTGTTTCACTGTAATAAAATTTTAGGTAAATATTTGAGTGACTAAAGAAAATGTAGGGGTGTTCTCTGTGATTTTCCAGTCTTGGGTTTTAATATATATACGCACAAACTTTAAGAGGCAGCCGACCTTAAGGTTTACATCCAAAATATCAGAGAAACGGCTGAAAGATAGAAGGGCACGGAGAGGAAGAAAGGGGGGGGGGGAACTCAGGATTTTTCTGACGGCCGGGATTGATTTTCAGGTAAGTCTTTCTTTTAGCCCTTCTTTGTGCTTAACTACCTACAGTTTAAAGGGGTGCGAGCATGAGAGAACCGTTGAGATTTGCATGAGTCTAGGGCTGTTTTGTACCTTGTGGGTTGACGCCAAAGCAGCCATGAGAGGACTGCAGATCGAGCGTTAGAGGCCAGCGAAGTTGTTGGTTGTAGTAGGCGTTTGAGTGTACGAGCAGTGTGTGTCGGCGCGAGATGAGAGAAAACATGGATGCCGTGCAATTACAGGATATATATGTGTCGTGAGTGCAAGTGGGTTTTGTTGCCGCACGTGGGAAGCAGATTTTCGGCGAAGGTTTTGGTTTTTCCGGTAATATTTACTCGATTTGATATTCAATGCATACATGTTAATTACATATATACTTACGCATGATTGAATGGGTGAAGGGTGCAGGAGTTTGGGTTAAGCCGTGAGTGTTGAGAGTTTAGAAAGGGAATTTGTATACCCACGTTTGCATGAGTAAGAGATCATGTGGGTTTTCTGTGTGCATGGACAGAAGGAAAGGCTAAAAATTCAGCCGCGTGGGTGTGTGTTTGGTGAGGCCCTGGAGGGATGGTTGCCAGGGAAAGTGCTGCCATAGGGCAGCATATGGATGAGTGTTTGCGTGATTAAATGTGTATGTTGCGGGGTGTGGTTGGGTGAAGGAGAAGCTACAATATGGCAGCATGTTGCGGGGTGTTGATGGGTGTGTTTTGCATGAGAATAGGCTGCCGTAATGGCAGCATATGTTTGAAGTGTTGTGGTGCTTTTGTGTGGGTAGATGATATGTTCATATATAAGGAAGTGGGGAGAAATACAACAACTAGAAGGGGCTGCTGCTGTGTAAATTATATATGTATTTTGTCTTTGTTGAGGTGAAAAGGAAGGGGGCAAAAAAAACAGCAGGGTGATGGGTTGTTGATGTGTTATATTGTGTATGTATATGTGTGTTAAAAAGAAGAAAAGAGAGAGAAGTGACGTAAGGGTGATGTAAACATATGGGTGTATTGCTATTTGTTTTGGATGTACGGTCTATACATGGGCTTGGGTGTGTGAGAATGTGGGTGCATTTTGGTGTATGTAATGGATACGTGGGTGTGAGAGTTACCAATGGGTTGCTGAAATTTTCAGGGAGTGAGTGAGTGTGTTTTGACTGTGTGTAAGATGTATAAAAGAAATGGGTTTAAGAGGCAAGATAGAGAGGGAGAAGGTTCAAGACTGTGTGTTTGGTGCAGGTGTGTGATTATTATGGTGTGGAATTTGTAGGCAGGTGTGAGGGCTGCGAGAGGAGTGTATAAGGGTGGAGTATGTGTCTGAAATTAGTGCAAGGTGTGTGTTAGTTGAGCGGGTGAGCCTGTGTGTGTGCGTATGAATATATTGTATGCATGAGGGTGTGTTTGTGCGTGTGTGGGTGTGTAGATGTGTAAACCGTGAGTGGTGTAGGTGTATAAGTGTGTGCATGTTGTGTTGAATAAAAAGAGAAGAGATGCAGTCGCCAGAGGGGAAAAAGAAGGGAAGCATGGATCGGGTATTTAGTTAGCGTTAAGTACGGCGCGAGCATTCAATTATGTATAGTGATTGTTAGCAGAAGAAATTTTATAGTATAATACCTTAGGCTATATTAGAATTTCTGGTAAATGTTCATAATTTTCTAAAATCTCATGTATTTTTAGTATTTTCTATAATTTTAGAATTGGAAAATTGTTTTGAAGCCTTTAAACCCTGAATATATTGTGGGAAAAATTATAGTAATGTTCTTATGGTATAAATACGACTCAGTTTGAATTTTATAATTTTTGGAGTTGATTTGCTATGGTTTCTGAATCACATCATTTTTAGCAACATGAATAATTTAAAAATATTTTTAGTGCCTTTTAATTTATGGTTTAAATTTCTATCATTTTTATAGATATTTTAAAGCTGTTACAAAAATTATGGGATTTATTTCGCAGCTGGAAGTAATTATGGAGATTATTGAGTTTTTATAGTATATAAATAAAATATTTTAATTCGAAAATATTCAAAATTCAGAAAATTGATATATTTTGACTTTTATTAATGTTTTAAGCCATAAAAGTGTTTTATTGAAATTTATTATAAATTTTAGGATATTGTTACGCATTAAAAAGCGTACCGGGTTCTCGGTTAAGTTGGCCGCGTGCGAGGTGCGTTTTGAGTTGAGCGATATCGAGGTTAGAAGTGAGCACGTGGGGGTATATGATATTAGGGTTATAGTATTGTAGCATAGATTATGTTCTGACAAATGGTTTGCCAATCTAGGTTATTCAGAAAATATAGATCGAGGATTGGTAGCATTGCTTAGCTTGGACCGAGGTAAGGATTTTCTCTCTGAACCCTACTTCATTGTTCTAAATTCAAATGTTTTATTATGAAATATTTACAAAGTTCATTGAACTCTAATTTTATCGTTGATATGAAAACACTTTTAAATTGCCCATGAACCCCTAAATTGAGCCTTATAGCAATCGTTTGGAATTATGTTTCATCTCATCTTGAAATCCATTGTTTATTTGATATGTTTATTGATTGCTCATTGTAATAAAATTTTTGAATCCTATTTATTACTTCTCAATGTTGACAGAGTAACTTGGGAGCCATAAGGATGGTCTGTATTGTTGGTGTTATAAGGATGGTCTATTGGATGGGTTTAACTAGTACCTAGATGGACTAGTCAGTGTACATATGCATATGAAAAGCGATCGAGCACTGCCGGGGTGGCTTTGCTTCTGTACTGCTCATGTTCAACGTTTCCTATTTATGTTTATTGCACTTTAAGTGTTTAAAAAAAATGGTTTTCGAATTAAGGGAACTGAGTTGATACTCATCCCTTTGTTTATATTGAAATGTTGTGGTTTTCTTTGAAAACCCTTTTAAAATTATCATTTGATTGTACATAGAAAGATTGTTTGAATCGCTCTGTTTCTCTGTCTTAAAAAGTTATTATTTGGTTTAAATATGAAAACGTCTGAATCGTTTTTAATCTGTTTTTAAATCTTTGATCGACCTTACTGGGCTCTCGAAAGCTCACTCGCCTTTGACTTCCTTTCTGCAGGTAGTAGAGGCAAGCGAGCGAGTGAATTCAAGTTACTGTGTTTTTCTATTAGAATCCCTGCGTGCGTGAAGAGTATTCCTTAAATTTTGTAGGATATCAAATTGGTATTTTATTTATGAAATCAATTAACAGTATGATTTCATTGATGGTTAGTTGCTCTGACAGATTGATGAGATTATTTGGTTGAATTTGAGATAGAATTATCCTAGTGTAAATGATCGAGGAAGTGTTAACGTTCTGGAAAATTCCGGGATGTTACATCATCCCTCTTCCTCTTTTCCTTCTCTTTCTTCTCCATTTTCTTCCTCCCCTGTTTGCGGTGTTCTTTACGGGTTACCGTTCATGCATTATTCTTGTTCATAACTTTCTTCTGTTTGCAATTTCACCCGACAAACTTCCTTTTATATTTAACTCCATTTAATCTTATACCAATAATAATATATATTTTCCGACTTTGAGACATCTTGAAACAACCAGGAGGTGGCCATCAGGCATGATCTGATTTCTCCAACTTCTGAAACATTTCACAAACTTTCAAAAATTGCACTTTGGCCTCTCAAATTTCAAACACTGTATTTTAACCCCCTCGACTTTGGAAAATTACAATTTGACCTCAAAATCGCCCTAACCCCTCCTATAGCCTCCAAAAACCTCATTATCATCGCAATGAAGCCAATTAATAAAAATATGCTTACATAATTTCCATTTTTAGGGACAAAAAACAGTCACTGTTCACATCAACACACACACTAACGCACCTTGGCCACACACCTGTCTTCTTCTTCATTCAACCAGCCTTATAATTGGGTATTTTCACCCCATAACCAGGCATGAATCTCAAAATTTTTGCATCCTTTAATCACCTAATCGCATTACAACTACCCATTAAAGCCATAAATCCATTTGGTTTACACAATTTCACCTAATTAAATACCCACAATTCGAATTAAATCTCCTTAGATGAAGAACGCCCACTGAAACACACACCCACGCACACAAAAATCAAACCCAATTCAAAACCCTAGGTCTTTTTCTCTTACCTTGTTGATTTAGTGTCTTATGTACAGAATTCAAAGAAGATTTCCCAATCAGATTATTCAATCAAATTTGGAAACATATGTATATTGACATATATGTTTAACATATACACAAATATAGTCATCCAATTTTCACGAATTTGGTTCAAAATCGTACCCCGTTAGGGTTTGGATTCCACTTCCTTTCCTTCTTCTTCCCTTTTCCTCTTTTCCTTCCCTTTCTTCTCCATTTTCTTCCTCCTCTGTTCGCAGTGTTGTTCACGGGTTACTGTTCAAGCACTACTCATGTTCATTACTTTCTTCTATTTGCAATTTCACCACAAACTTCCTTTTATATTTAACTCCATGTAATCTTATCCCAATAATAATATATGTTTTCCGACTTTGAGTCATCTTGAAACAACCAGGAGGTGGCCATCTTGCATGATCTGATTTCTACAACTTGTGACACATATCACAAACTTCAAAATTTGCACTTTGGACCCTCAAATTTCTAAAATTGCATTTTGACCCCTCGACTTTGGAAAATTAAAATTTGACCTTAAAATCACCATAACCCCTCCTTTAGCCTCCTAACACCTCATTATCATCGCAATGAAGCTAATTAATAAAATATGCTTACTTAATTTCTATCAATAGTGACAAAAACAGTCACCATTCACATCAACACACACACTAACGCACCTTGGCCACACACCCCAGTCTTCTTCTTCATTCAACCAGCCTTACACCTGGGTATTTTCACCCAATAACCACGCATGAATCTCCAATTTTTTTTGCATCCTTTAATCACCTAATCGCATTACAACTACACATTAAAGCCCTAAATCCATTCAGTTTACTCAATTTCACCTAATTAAACACCCACAATTCAAATTAAATCTCCACGGATGAAGAACACCCACCGAAACACACACCCAAGCACAAAAAAATCATACCCAATTCAAAACCCTTGATCTTTTTCTCTTTCCTTGTAGATTTAGGGTCTTATGTACATAATTCCAAAAAGATTTCCTAATCAGATTATTCAACGAAAATTGGAAATATATGTATACTTGACATATATATGTATAACATACACACAAATATAGTCATCCAATTTTCACGAATTTGGTTCAAAATCGTGCCCCGTTAGGGTTTGGATTCCACTTCCTTTCCTTCTTCTTCCCTTTTCCTCTTTTCCTTCTCTTTCTTCTCCATTTTTCTTCCTCCTCTGTTTGCAGTGTTCTTCACGGGTTACTGTTCACGCACTATTCATGTTCATTACTTTCTTCTATTTACAATTTCACCCCCACAAACTTCCTTTTATATTTAACTACATTTAATCATATCCCAATAATAATATATGTTTTCCAACTTTGAGTCAGCTTGAAACAACCCGGAGGTGGCCATCATGCATGATCTGATTTCTCCAACTTGTGACACATTTCACAAACTTTCAAAATTTGCACTTTGGCCCCACAAATTTCCAAAATTGCATTTTAACCCCTCGATTTGGAAAATTACAATTTGACCTTAAAATCACCCTAACCCCTCCTTTAGCCTCCTAACACCTCATTATCATCGCAATGAAGCTAATTAATACAAATATGCTAACTTATTTTTCATTTTTAATGACAAAAACAGTCACCATTCACATCAACATACACACTGACGCACCTTGGCCACACACCTGTCTTCTTCTTCATTCAACCAGCCTTATACCTGGGTATTTTCACCCCATAACCATGCATGAATCTCTAATTTTTTTGCATCCTTTAATAGCCTAATCGCATTACAACTACACATTAAAGCCCAAAATCTATTCGGTTTATACAATTTCACCAAATTAAACACCCACAATTCGAATTAAATCTCCACGGATGAAGAATGCCCATTGAACCACACACCAATGCACACAAAAATCAAACCCAATTCAAAACCCTAGGTCTTTTTCTCCTTCCTTGTTGATTTAGTGTCTTAAGTACATAATTCCAACAAAATTTCCCAATCGGATTATTCATCAAATTTGGAAAAATATGTATACTTGAGATATATATATGTATAACATATACACATATATAGTCATCCAATTTTCACGAATTACGTTCAGAATCATACTCCGATTCCACTCTCTTTCCATCCTTTCCCTCTTCTTCCCTCTACCTCTTTTCCTTCTCTTTCTTCTCCATTTTCTTCCTCCTCTGTTTGCGGTGTTCTTTACGGGTTATCGTTCACGCACAATTCATGTTCATAACTTTCTTCTGTTTGCAATTTCACCCGACAAACTTTCTTTTATATTTAACTCCATTTAATCTTATCCCAATACTAATATATGTTTTCCGACTTTGAGTCATCTTGAAACAACCAGGAGGTTGCTGTCATGCATGATCTGATTTCTCCAACTTGTGACACATTTCACAAACTTTCAAAAATTGAACTTTGGCCCCTCAAATTTCCAACGTTGCATTTTTACCCCTCGAATTGGAAAATTACAATTTGACCTTAAAATCACCCTAACCCCTCCTTTAGCCTCCTAACACCTCATTATCATCGCAATAAAGCTAATTAATAAAAATATGCTTACTTAATTTCCATTTTTAGTGATAAAAACAGTCACTGTTCACATCAACACACACACACACACACTAACGAACATTGGCCACACACACCTGTCGTCTTCTTCTTCATTCATCCAGCCTTATACCTGGGTATTTACACCCCAAAACCACGCATGAATCTCCAATTTTTTTGCATCATTTAATCACCTAATCGCATTACAACTACACATTAAAGCCATAAATCTATTCGGTTTACACAATTTCACCTAATTAAACACCCACAATTCAAATTAAATCTCCTTGGATGAAGAACACCCACCGAAACAAACACCTACGCACACAAAAATCAAACCCAATTCAAAACCCTTGGTCTTTTTCTTTTCCCTTGTTGATTCAGGGTCTTATGTACATAATTCCAATAAGATTTCTCAATCAGATTATTCAACTAAATTGGAAAATCTATGTATACTTGACATATATATGTATAACATATACACAAATATAGTCATCCAATTTTCACGAATTTCGTTCAGAATCGTGCCTCGTTAGGTATTGGATTCCACTTTCTTTCCTTCCTTTCCTTGTTCTTCCTTTTTTCTCTTTTCCTTCTCCATTTTCTTCCACTTCTGTTTGCTGTGTTCTTCATGGGGAACCGTACACGCACTATTCACGTTCATATTTTCTTCTATTTGCAGTTTCACCCCCACAAACTTCCTTTTATATTTAACTCCATTAATCTTAACCCAATAATAATATATGTTTTTCGACTTTGAGTCAGCTTGAAACAACCAGGAGATGATCTGATTTCTCCAACTTGTGACACATTTCAAAAACTTTCAAAATTTAAACTTTGGCCCCCCAAATTTCAAAAATTGCATTTTAACCCCTCGACTTTGAAAAATTAGAATTTGACCACAAAATAACACTAACCCTTCCTTTAGCCTCCTAACACCTCATTATCATCGCAATGAAGCTAATTAATAAAAATATGCTTACTTAATTTCTATTTTTAGTGACAAAAACAGTCACTATTCACATCAATACACACACACTAACGCACTTTGGCCACACATACATGTCTTCTTCTTCATTCAACCAGCCGTATACCAGGAAATTTTCACCCCATAACCACGCATGAATCTCCAATTTTTTTGCATCCTTAAATCACCTAATCGCATTACAACTACACATTAAAGCCCTAAATCCATTTAGTTTACACAATTTCACCTAATTAAACACCCACAACTTGAATTAAATCTCCATGGTTGAAGAACACCCACTGAAACACACACCCACGCAGCCAAAAATCAAACCCAATTCAAAACCCTAGGTCTTTCTCTATTTCCTTGTTGATTTAGGGACTTATGTACATAATGCAACAAGATTTCCCAATCAGATTATTCAACCAAATTTGGAAATATATGTATACTTGACATATATATGTATAACATATACACAAATATAGTCATCCAATTTTCACTTTCTTTCCTTCATTTACTTGTTCTTCCATTTTCCACTTTTTCTTCTCCATTTTCTTCCACCTCTGTTTGCTGTGGTCTTCCTGGGGAACTGTTCACACACTATTCACATTCATAACTTTCTTCTATTTGTAATTTCACCCCACAAACTTCCTTTTAAATTTAACTCCATTTAATCTTGTCCCAATAATAATAAATGTTTTCCGACTCTGAGTCATCTTGAAACAACAAGAAGGAGGCCATCATGCATGATCTGATTTCTCCAACTTGTGACACATTTCCCCAACTTTCAAAATTTGCTCTTTGGCCCCTCAAATTTCCAAAATTCCGTTTTAACCCCTCGACTTTTGAAAATTACAATTTGACCTCAAAATAACCCTAACCCCACCTTTAGCCTCCTAACACCTCATTATCATCGCAATGAAGCTAATTAAAAAAATATGCTATGTTAATTTCCATTTTTAAGGACAAAAACAGTCACTGTTCACATCAACACACACACTAACGCACCTTGGCCACACACCTGTCTTCTTCTTGATTCAACCAGCCTTATAATTGGGTATTTTCACCCCATAACCACGCATGAATCTCAAAATTTTTGCATCCTGTAATCACCTAATCGCATTACAACTACACATTATAGCCCTAAATCCATTCGGTTTACACAATTTCACCTAATTAAACACCCACAATTCGATTTAAATCTCCTTAGATGAAGAACGCCCACTGAAAAACACACCCACGCACACAAAAATCAAACCCAATTCAAAACCCTAGGTCTTTTTCTCTTTCCTTGTTGATTTAGTGTCTTATGTACATAATTCAAAGAAGATTTCCCAATCAGATTATTCAATCAAATTTGGAAATATATGTATACTTGACATATATATGTTTAACATATACACAAATATTGTAATATCTCACATCAAATGTGGAATAGTATGAGATGACCCTTATAAAACCTTGCCAAGGAACTCATAAGTACCTAATTGGCTAGCCCTTTTGAGGGAGGCAATGCCCTATGGTGGGGCCGTGGACCGGGTCGTTACAGTTGGTATCAGAGCTTAGGTATATGATTCTATAGACTCAAATCTAGGCAAGCAAATGATCGAGCATAGATTATATGATTCTGTAGACTAGTACCTAGGCTAGTGAGAGTGAGATAAGATGGTGGTAGAGTTAGGGGTTTGTGTTTAGCTTTAAATTGCTTCATCCTCCTAAAATGTGTTTGCATGTCTCTGAAAGAAACGTACGAGGAAAAGCCTAAGTTTTGACAAGAGGGTTGGAGAAAACTTTAATACCTTAGTTGAACTGTAATAATGGCTAGATATCATAGTGTGGAGCAAAAGTATAGTGGTTACATCATTTGATTTGGGGCATTGTGAGTGCTTATTGGAATTGCCTAATTATTTCGAGGTTGAGTAATTGCATCTAATTGGTTGGATTATGAAACGCTAGGTTATAATCAAAATATTATAGTACAATGAAACGTTCAAAGCTGCTATTGATGTTCTCGACTCGTATTTTGAGGTTATGTGAGAGTTTTGGTGACACTTTCGTTTGGGAGTTACATAGTGAATGCGTAGTGCTTGGATATCATAGGTTTGTGAAATTTTGAGGACGAAATTTTTATAAGTGGGGGAGAATGTAACACCCCGATATTTTTCAGCTTTAACTAGAACATTTAGCGGTGAATATATTTTTTAGCGGCAAGTTATTTGTTGGCGTTAGTGTACTTAGTAGCGACTTTTATACGGAAGATTTAACGTCGATTTCGATGAGTATTTTATCGGTAATTTGAGTGACGATACTTTTAACTTAGGATCAGTATATTTATTAGTAACTTTTAACGGCAAATTTTTAGCATTGTTATATGTTTAGTGACGATATTTTTAGAAAATACTTAGCATCGGTATACTAATAGCGACGATTTGTCAAGCGAGATAGGCGTAATTAACTTTTGATAATTTTTTTAACGCGTAAACTATCATTAATGTTTATTACTGGACCATTTTTTCACGATAAAAAGTTTCGGGTAAGAAGAATTAGCGACAAATAATTAGGTAGGGTTTTCTCTGTCTAACTAGGGCTTTCTTTTAACCTATATAAATATATATATACATATATGAGGTCTGGACTGGGCAGCCACCCCTTAGCCGTCATGCATATT
Source organism: Escallonia herrerae (assembly GCA_033070095.1). NCBI lineage: Eukaryota > Viridiplantae > Streptophyta > Magnoliopsida > Escalloniales > Escalloniaceae > Escallonia > Escallonia herrerae. The sequence goes on from JAVXUP010000582.1 coordinate 403,388, forward strand.
TTCGAGAGAGAAGAGAGAGATTCAGAGAAAGAGAGAGAGCAAAGGAAGGAGATCAGAGAAGGATTTTGGCAAAGTTTTTCCCGGCGAATTCTTTCGGTAAGTTTCTAACCATTATTTTTCTTCTAGTGATTCAATGATTTATGGGACTAAGGGATCTGTGAACGGAAGAGTGCCTACCGTATGATTAGTGTGAGATTTGTGGGTGAGTTTTCTGTGTGTATGTGAGATGCGTGAGTGCAGGTTACTATATAGTTAGATGCGAGGGCGTCAATATTAAAGTGTGGTTTTTGCATGTGGGTTGCTAATGGGCAAAGAGGACAAGCTACTGCCGTGAGGCAGTAGCTATAATGGGGGTGGGGGTTTTTGTGTTTTTAGGTATATTGTGTGTGTTTGATGTGTTTCGTGGGTGCCCATAGGAGTGTGGAATGTGTGTGAAGAGGGTAACAATGGAGATTTCAATGTGGTGCTTGATAGATGGCATGAAATGGGTCTTGAAACGTGGGTGGAAACAGATTTGTATTGTGTACTATATGTGGGTGTGTTGGAAAGAAAAACAAATGAGAAAAAAGATGTGCAAATGGATGGGTGTTTAGTGTTGTGTATAATGAGAGAGAAAGAGTGGGCTGCAGGTTGTGGTTAGTGAGAGAAGGCAGCCATGAAGACTACCAAGTGAGTGTATGAGTGTGCTTATGGCCTGTGTGTATAAGTGCCTGAAGATGGAGAATTATTGTGCCTGTGTCATTTGAGCAGTTGGGCGTATGAACAGGAGGTATGGGAGTGAGTTTGTGGTGAGTGTATGCGAGGTGTGTGCGTGTGAAGGCTGCTGTGCAGCCGAGTGTGGGGGGGGGACTGAACTGGGTTCACGGGAAAGAAATGAGAAGAAGAAGAAAAGAATGAGAGGGGTTGATGAGGCAGCCGCCATGCTGGTGGGTTTGCAAGGGAAGCAGCACAAGCGTTGTGCTCAGCAGTGTATATGGCTTTTTGTGTGCGTGCATCTGGATGGGTAATGTACACGGGTTTGACATTAAGTTTGTATGTACTTATGCTAGTGCACGCTTATCGTTAGGATGTGAAAATTTACAGTATAATACGTTAGACTATATTAGAATTCTTGGCAAAATTTTATAATTTTCTGAGATCGTATGAACTTATAGTATTTTCTATAATTTCAGATTTGGAAAATTCTTTTGGAGTCTTTAAACCCTGAAAATGTTCTGGGAAAAATTAGAGTAGTGTTTAAATAGTATAATAAAAACTCAGTATAAATTTGATGATTTTTGGAATCGATTTGTTATCATTTTCAGTATCGCATTGAATTTAGCAAAATGAAAAATAAAGAAATAGTTTTTATGTCTTTTAAATTCTGATTTCAATTTTTATAATTTTTATATATATTTTAAAGTTCTTATAAAAATTATGGGACTTGTTTTGCCACTGGAAGTAATTATGGCTATTATTGGGTTTTTATTGTATTTAAAGAAATTATTTTAATTCGAAAAATATTGAAAAATTCAAAAAATGCATATTTTGACTTATATTAATTATTTAATCCATAAAAGTGTTTTAGAGTTAATTATATAAGTTTTAAGTATCGGTACACGTTAAGGAGTGTATAGGATTTTCGGTCAGGTTGGCCGTGTGTGAGAACCGTTTTGAGGGCGCGATTTCGGAGAGAGTGGGTACGCAGTGGGTAGTTGATATTAGGGTTTATAGTGTATTTGACATAAATTATGTTCTAACGAATAAAATGCCAATCTAGGTTCATTCAGAGATTTTAACATATTGATCGAGGTTTGGTAGCATCGCTTAGCTTAGACCGAGGTAAGGATTTCTCTCCGAACCCCATTTCGTTATTCTGTTTCAAATGTTTGTCATAACAGATTTACAAAATACATTGATTGTTGATTTCTTTGTTTGAAATAAAAAGCGTTTGTTTTGAAACTGTCCATGAAAGCCTAACTTGAACCTTAAGCGATCGTTTGGAATTCGTAAATTGTTTATTCTCATCTGTTTTATCGATTCAAATATCATAAAATGTTTTGAACTATATATATTGTTTTTCAATGTTGACATGAGTTAGTAACTTGGGAGCTATAAGGATGGTCTGTATTGTTGGCGTTATAAGGATGGTCTGTTGGATGGGTTTAACTAGTACCTAGATGGACTAGTCAGTGTACATATGCATATGTAAAGCGATCGAGCACTGCCGGGGTGGCTTTGCTAGTGTACTGCTCATGTTCAATGTTTCCTGTTTATGTTTTAATTCACTTGAAATGTTTTGAATATTATCCATTCATGTTTTATTATGCCCAAAGTGCTTTAAATGACTAATATTTAAGGGAGTGAGTTAAATACTCATCCCTATGTTTATATCGTATTGTAGTGATTTCATCGAAAGCAAACCTCTCAAAAAGATGTTATTAGACTTAAATGTAAAATCGTTCGTTTTGTACATCTATGTCTAAGTGTTGTATTTTATTGAAAATACTCTTCAAAAGTTTTATATGAAAACTCGTCCGAATCGTTTTGTTATGTTTTAAATCTTTGATCCACCTTACTGAGCTCTCAAAAGCTCACTCTCCTTTGACTTCCTTTCTGCAGGTAGCATTAGCCGTAGATTACCTGAGCATGGATTAGAGCCGAGTGTGAGGAAGTGAATTTAATTTTTAGTATTGATCGTTAAGACCCCTGCGCGGGAAAATTTCTCTAGCTTGTTGGTTAGATTTAAATTGATTTGAGGAACTGTAATGATTAGAAGCTCTGACATAGGTTTTAATAGTTAGTTATTTGAAATTGAGGTTCGTATGTTATTAAGAAGTGATTGTTTCAACGCTCCGAGAGTTTGGGGTGATAATGCTCTGGAAAAGTCTGGGTATTAAAGCTTCGAATTTTCGGGGTGTTACAGTTGGTATCAGAGCCGACTCTCGAAAACTCAGGCTGGGCTATCCAGTCGGGTTGCCGATGGTTGGGGAAACGAAGGCAAGCCCGGGTATATCCCATATCAAGAGGATGGTTGGGGCAACGAAGGGTGACCCCGGTATATCCCACATTGGCTAGTGAGGAAGATTCTGGGCTATGTGTGATTAAGCCTTAGCGAGGACACTAAGGTATAAGGAGGGGAGATTGTAATATCCCACATCGGATGTGGAATAGTATGAGATGACCCTTATAAGACCTTGCCAAGGAACTCATAAGTTCCTACTTGGCTAGCCCTTTTGAGGGAGGCAATGCCCTGTGGTGGGGCCGTGGACCGGGTCGTTACAGATGGTATCAGAGCCGACTCTCGAAAACTCGGGCTGGGCTATCCAGTCGGGTTGCCGATGGTTGGGGAAACGAAGGCAAGCCCAGGTATATCCCACATCAAGAGGATGGTTGGGGCAACGAAGGGTGAGCCCGGTATATCCCACATTGGCTAGAGATGAAGATTCTGGGCTATGTGTGATTGAGCCTTAGCGAGGACGCTAAGGTATAACGAGGGGAGATTATAATATTCCACATCAAATGTGGAATAGTATGAGATGACCCTTATAAGACCTTACCAAGGAACTCATAAGTACCTAATTCGCTAGCCCTTTTGAGGGAGGCAATGCCCTATGGTGGGGCCGTGGACCGGGTCGTTACAAATATAGTCATCCAATTTTCACGAATTTGGTTCAAAATCGTACCCTGTTAGGGTTTGGATTCCACTTTCTTTCCTTCCTTTCCTTCTTCTTCCCTTTTCCTCTTTTCCTTCTCTTTCTTCTCCATTTTCTTCCTCCTCTGTTTGCAGTGTTGTTCACGGGTTACTGTTCAAGCACTATTCACGTTCATATTTTCTTCTATTTGCAGTTTCACCCCCACAAACTTCCTTTTATATTTTACTCCATTTAATCTTGTCCCAATAATAATATATGTTTTCCGACTTTGAGTCATCTTGAAACAACCAGGAGGAGGCCATCATGCATGATCTGATTTCTCCAACTTGTGACACATTTCCCCAACTTTCAAAATTTGCTCTTTGGCCCCTCAAATTTCCAAAATTGCATTTTAACCCCTCGACTTTGGAAATTACAATTTGACCTCAAAATAACCCTAACCCCACCTTTAGCCTCCTAGCACCTCATTATCATCGCAATGAAGCTAATTAAAAAAATATGTTATCTTAATTTCCGTTTTTAATGACAAAAATAGTCACTATTCACATCAACACACACACTAACGCACCTTTGCCACACATACCTGTCTTCTTCTTCATTCAACCAGCCTTATACCTGGGTATTTTCACCCCATAACCACGCATGAATCTCCAATTTTTTTGCATCCTTTAATAGTCAAATCGCAATACAACTACACATTAAAGCCCTAAATCCATTCGGTTTACCCAATTTCACCAAATTAAACACCCACAATCCAAATTAAATCTCCATGGATGAAGAACGCCCACTGAAACACACGCCCACGCACACAAAAATCAATCCCAATTCAAAACCCTAGGTGTTTTTCTCTTTCTTTGTTGATTTAGTGTCTTCTGTACATAATTCAAATACATTTCACAATCAGATTATTCAATCAAATTTGGAAATATTTGTATGCTTTACATATATATGTTAACTATACACAAATATAGTCATCCAATTTTCACGAATTTGGTTCAAATCGTACCCCGTTAGGGTTTGGATTCCACTTTCTTTCCTTCCTGTCCTTCTTCTTCCCTTTTCATCTTTTCCTTCTCTTTCTTTTCCATTTTCTTCCTCCTCTGTTTGCAGTGTTGTTCACGGGTTACTGTTCACGCACTACTCATGTTCATTTCTTTCTTCTATTTGCAATTTCACCACAAACTTCGTTTTATATTTAACTCTTTTTAATCTTATCCCAATAATAATATATGTTTTCCGACTTTAAGTCATCTTGAAACAACCAGGAGGTGGGCATCTTGCATGATCTGATTTCTCCAACTTGTGACACATTTCACAAACTTTCAAAATTTGCACTTTGGCCCTCAAATTTCAAAAATTGCATTTTAACCCCTCGACGTTGGAAAATTAAAATTTGACCTCAAAATCACCCTAACCCCTCCTTTAGCCTCCTAACACCGCATTATCATCGCAATGAAGCTAATTAATAAAAATATGCTTACATAATTTTCATCTTTAGTGACAAAAACAGTCACCATTCACATCAACACACACACTAACACACCTTGGCCATACATACCTGTCTTCTTCTTCATTCAACCAACCTTATACCTTGGTATTTTCACCCCATAACCACGCATGAATCTCAAAATTTTTTGCATCCTTTAATCACCAAATCGCATTACAACTACACATTAATGCCCTAAAATCCTTTCAGTTTACTCAATTTCACCTAATTAAACACCCACAATTCAAATTAAATCTCCTTGGATGAAGAACACCCACCGAAACACACACCTAGGCACACAAAAATCAAATCCAATTCAAAACCCTTGGCCTTTTTCTCTTCCCTTGTTGATTCAGGGTCTTATGTACATACTTCCAATAAGATTATTCAACTAAATTTGAAAATATATGTATACTTGAAATATATGTATAACATATACACAAATATAGTCATCCAATTTTCACGAATTTGGTTCAAAATCGTGCCTCGTTAGTGTTTGGATTCCACTTTCTTTCCTTCCTTT